>VWYE01025630.1:172348-378170 GCA_013398995.1 Alaudala cheleensis | reverse complement strand
GTGTTATTCCCAGAAAGAAACTGTGGTAGATTGATAAAATAGATAATTTTTTATTCTTAATGGTGTGTCCATTTTCACAATAGGCTGCTGAGAAATGTTCAAACTTTATTTTTTATCCAATTTCACTATCTCTTGTAAACCACTTCTTCTTACCTACTTTGCCCACTGTCATTTTATAAATTAATCCCTTTGCTCACTGTACACAGTAATACTAAAAAGTAAGTGTAAGCTCTTTTTCCATTTCCAAAAATGGTGTTTTTTGGATGGATATCCTTCCTTATCTATTGTTTTGTCAAAGTCACGCGCAGCTATGATTCTTAAATAATTTTAGGAAGGGTAGCTATATATACATTAGATATGCAGTGGATATCAAAGGATCAGGCAAAGGGAGAAAGCCTGATTCTCTTTCATGTGTTAGTCCTTCTGTACCAGACTCCTTCAGTGGGCTGCTCAGCTATGCTTGCCAAGCTGCATTTGGCCTGTGGGATAGTTCCTGGGGATCCTAATGCACCCTGCTGTAGTAAGTTGGGGGTTGCTTTAATGTACTTGCTGTTGTTTGCTGTTGTTTTCATTTTTCATTTTTAGCTGAACAGTTCTTCCTTGAATTTTAGTTGTCATTGTGAAATGCTCAGCTCACACCCCATATATAAACATGCCCATTTCAGATATTGCAAGAGTCAAGGGAAAGGATGATGTTCAGATTCTGACTTTTGAGGATTTTCTTAAGTGTCTGTCCTTTAAATGCATACAGTTTTGTAAAACAGTGCCTGAGTATCTAGGAAGAGCATGAAATATTTCCATCATATAACACTTATCCTGCTTTAGTTAAAGCACTACTTTTCAGTTTTTAGCACCTTTGAAAGTGTGGCCTGTAGTGCTTAAATTAATTTTCTATTTATTCTTAAATAAATAAAGAATTTAGTAAATAATAAGTTTAGAAAGTATCAGCATGTATCAATTTTTAAAAATATTTTTAAATTCATTGTTTATTCCATTTTTGCATGCTACTTCTAGCTTTGTTGCTTCATAGTTCTTTATCAAAGTTGAAAATGCAGGCTGCTTTACCACACTTGTTTGGCATATCTAATACAGTAAATCAAAATGGATTAGTTTTGGGTTTATTAACTTGATTCTTTCAAAACCTAATACATAGCTTTTGGATTTGATTGTCTTTATTCATGTTCTTTTTTTTCTTGTGATATTTTTCCTGTTTTGTCTCAACACAAATGAGAAGATAGACACTGTTAGTTCTGAAAACTTTATAAAACAGTTATTTATGCGTTATAAGTGGACCTAGTTTAAGCATTTTTTCCTTCATGATGTACTAAGGGAAAGTGTTATTTTAGCACAAGTAACTTTAATTTTTTTTCTGTTTTGTGACTTTTTTATTTCTTTTGTAAGCCTAAATTGGAACTACAAACACCTACTGTAGACTTTTCCTACCAATTTCTCCATTTCTTGTACAGATTTATTACAAGACTTTTTGTTTAATTCAAAGATGTGAAGTAATATTGCCTGCTTTTTTTTTTTTTAAATAAATTACCAAAACCACTGTATTGCTTAGATACACTGGCACTGAGGCATTCTGAGGTCTAATAGAGAGAGATGTGAGATAGATCATCTGTTGCCTTTGTGCTGAGGTTTTCCATTTACAAAATTAATATCACAGGTTTTTCTCTTTGATTAGGATTAGAAACAACTGCAAGAGGGAAATGCCTCTGGGTGACAAAAGGCTCAAGTTACTTCCTATATACTTATAACCTAAAAGACTCTATTACTTTTTGTGTGTGTGTAATTAGCTTTTTTTAGGATCTGTCTAGCTCCCCTTGGTGATCCATTTACTGGCAGCCCTTTGCATATCATTGCACTGCATTGTAACCTCCAAGCAAAACTCTGAAAGGTCTAAAGGACAACAGATTTGGGAGCCATTGTACCATGATGAATTTAAATAATTGGGTAAAGAGATTTAAAACTAAGGCATCTAGAAATTGATGTGGGTCATGTACTGATAGAAGATTGAAGCCTTGCTATCAAATTTTTTATTTAATTCTTTACTCACAATATTCATAGAGTAATCAAAAATAAGACAGCAGATAGAATTTTGCCAAGAGTTAAAAGGAAATAAGGAAACAAGGCTTATGCCAGAAGATCCCGAGGCATTCAAATACTGAAAAATGGGAAAACTTTGTGACTGGGTAAGGTGTATAAACTCTCAGTGTAATCTGTTTAAACTCAGAAGGGATCAGCTAATTTCTGAGGAATGAAAAAAGGTTGCTACTAATACATGATGCAGAGTTAATAGGTTTCTCATAAAGTTTACTGAAAACAAGTCAGAAGTGGATTTTGGAAAAAAGTATGCTTATTGCAGATGCAACAAATAGTTTGGAATGCTTCTGTGAGTCTAATTTTCCATTATCTCTCAACTAATAAAGAAATTACTCTTGAGTACAATATTAAGTGTTTGCTCTAATAAACCTGCCAGATGGCTGTGATTGAGCTGGCATAACCCTTGTTGACCATTCTGAAATGAAAACGTTGCATGACCTATAAGTCCCCTTCTGAGAACGAACCTAATAGGATATGTACTTTTACCCAGGGTCCAGAATGTTGGTAACACCAGATGCATTCTTTATATATAGAAGTTGTTTAGTGCCATTTTCAGTCAGCTAAGATTGTGTAGCTCAAAGGCCTTAACCCATATAGGCCTTTTTTACTTTTCTTGGCTGCTAAACCATCCTTGAGGGAGCAAACAGCTACCTTTGTTTTTGGAGTTTAATTCTTCAAAGATGTTGTATTTTGCATGCAGCACACTTAGATTGTGTTGAACTAGAATATGTTGGGTTTGTACATAACCCAGGAGGTAGTTATTAAAAATATCACATCTTTCCCCAGTTTCATTACCTCAATAAAGCATTTGCTGGTGTATTCCCTAGCTTTATTCCTCTGATAGCTGTAACTTTGTCTGTAACCTTGACATGATTCCACAGTCTAAATGGTTCCATGGAGGACGTGTCCCCTTGCTACTGACAAGAATATTTCTCCATCTTCCCCACAACTTAGAAAGATTGAAAAAATTTCAAGCACAAGTGGGCAGTTGCAGAATAAGAGATAGCTTCATGAGTTGACTGTGCACTTTTTTAGTCCATTAGAAATGCCCTGGCTTTTAACCTAGGTGTAAAAAAACATTTATGTGAATGCTTAAGCTAATGGATTGTATCCAAGTTGTGAGTCTAAGACACACACACTATAGGCAGCCAGTTTATCTAATGTTTTGTAATGGTAATGATTCACACCCTGAGAATTTAAGCATGTGGCAGCTTTAGTAATCAAGATAACATATGAATATGTAATTGGTAGTTTTATGCTAGCCATATGTGAAGACAATGCCAACTATGGGTGAAAACAGAATAAAACAGTGAGGGCTAGCACCCTTGTATGTTCATGACCATAAAACAACATATTGGTCACATGTGACACATTTATAGGCAAATGGGAAGATTTTCTGAGATTATTTTTAATCAATAATATGATTTTAATAATTTGGAAATCACCGGTAGATTTTACCTGTGATTTGCTATGTTCTTTGTGGAAATTATAGACTTGCATTTATTAACATTTCTTTTTTAGCAACACAAAGCATGACATACTCCTGCAAGCTTAATGCCACTCAAATATAGCCTATGATAGTTCCTGAATTTTATGAACAGATAGTTTTAAGAGCCTTACGTATTGTTTTCCAAAAATATGTTGGCTTGCCTGTAGCCCAGAAATTGTGTACACCCTTGGGAATTTTTCATGAACATCAAAATGCATTAACTTCTTTGCCTGATAACTGCTTTGAAAATTACATTCACATTTGATTGACATTTCCTGCAAAATTACCTGTATACACTGATAATTTGCATTACACTTCAGTACTCCCTACTGCATAATAGTGTAGCATAGATAAGCTCTCAGGTTAGAGAGATAAGGACAAACTATATTTTTGCTGAAAAGTTACATTTCTTAGATAAAGTCACTAACTAAAGAAATGAGTAGAGAAAAATAAAATGTTCCTTTATTCTCTTACAAGGGCTGTCAGTGCTTCAGCTTGGAGGAAAGTATTTTAAGCAGGCTGGTAGACTTCAGAAGTCTCCACCTAAAGGAAAGCTTCTGTTCAGGGCAGCAGCCCTCATGGGAGGAGCTGTAAGCTCTCTTAGGTATATAAGCACTGCATTTGTTTTTTTGAGGCCAGCAGACAGTAAGTGGAATCTTGCACAGTCTGCTGTCAGAGCATCCAATAAAGGAGTATCTGTGGTAGCCAAATCAGGCATTGTGCCCAAGTTAAATACTTGGGCTTAATGATGGAGAAAGCTGTTTTGGGGAGCAATCCAAAGCTCTAGCAAAGTGGGGAAATGCTAACAGTTAGCAAATGGTCATGACAATGCATTTCTCTAGTTTGGACCTCACTGAGCAGGACTGATTTGCTAGAGAAGGTTGCTAAAGCAAGAAGCAGCAGTGACAGCAAAAAAAGCAATTTTCACCATCACAGGGAAGCCTGGCCTGAATTCCTACCAGAACAAAGAGTACACAGAGAGCACCATTAATCCTCTCTGGTGAGACTGGACCGTGGCAAAGTAGATCTAAGCTGCTAAAGAAAGCCTACATTTTCCCAGAAATAACAGTACAGATACTAGGGGACAAGCAGATAAAAACAGTTGTGGTAGGATTCATACATTTCATTATAACCTTTCCCACTTTTTTGTCCTAGGTAGCACAGCATCTTTACTATTTCTTTGCTATGCTCCCTTTACTATGTCTATCTGCTTTTTTTTTCTCTGCAAATAAGGTACTGTTCTGAATCAAGCCTTAGGTTTTTATTTTCCCTTTTTGGACTTATATTCACAAGACTGAGTAGGCATATTTGATAGTTTTTGTTTAATCTTTTAGAGTAGGCCAAAAACAATCCTTTGTTTAGCCATAAGTATATTCATTTTATCTAGAAAAGTCATAATCTATACTATGATGAGATTGAGATATTTTCTTAGGGTTTTATGTGCATAGTGGTTAGTTTTGAAGCAAGCTGTATGACAGGACAGCATTGACTTGTAAAGAGTTTTGTCAGGCTTAGAAAGTTTAAATAGACTGCAATAATTAGAAATATGTTTTTGTCTTAAGTCAAATGTATTTGTTTCATGAACAGTTGAAATGGGCTTTTGCATAAGGAAGTACTTAATATCTACTATATCCTGAGTGTATAAATACACACACATGGACATGTGTTTGTAAATACATACACACATATATTCATACAAATAAATAATGCCTGTTCATCAAATTTCTTCTTATTTAGTGCATTGTTTAGTAGTCTGAGATTAAAATTTTTAAAGGAAGTTGCAACCTGATCCGTTGTTAGAGCAGAATTTCCATCTGAGAGAAGATCATAACTCCTTTGATTCATGAAATCTAAGTAGTTCACAGACTCAGAGAATGTTTGAGATTGGAAAGGACCTCTGAAAATCTTCTAGTCTAGCACCAAAGCAGGCTCAACTAGAGCAGGTTGTACAGAACTGTGTCCTGCAGGTTTTCAGTATCTCCAGAGGAGACACCACAGCCTCTGGGAGTCCTGTTCCAGTGCTATGTCACCCTCACAGTAAAGAACAGATTCAAGAGAGCTGATTTCCATTTGCATTTGAATGTATGAATTTTGTAGTTGTTAATGACCTTTTATTGCCAAGGTGGCTAGAAACGTCTTGTGTTCTGCAGTTTAAGCCTCTTGCATATTCTCCTATGAATTTTTCATTCTCATTCTTCTTCTGTTGGGGTATTATGCAGGATATACCAGATTAATTTTTTTTTTTTAATTGTTTGCTTTCATTGATATCTCATATGAACTTTATGATAGAACATTAGTAGCTCCTGGAGTTTTCAGAAGCTTTGTCTTACATATTCGTTCGCTACTGGACATTTTTTTTCCTCAATTCATTGGCCTCTTTTCCAGAATTTCTGATTGAACCCTTTGAAAATAATACTGTTGGACTTTCTTGAACACCATAGCTGCCTGTCTCTCTGTTGCACATCAGTAGCCACCTATTAATTGTTTTCTTTATTAACAACCCAGAATGAATATTTGTGCTTAAAAAAGAAAAAAAAAAACTTGCAAGATTTTTCCTTATCTCTTTTGATTGCCTACTTACCTGTTGAACAATTACAGCACTGCATTTTCTGGAGGTTTCAGAATCAGCCTGTGCCTTTGAGATTCCACTGCTGAAGAACACTTATGCCTTTGTAAAATAGGTATCTTAGTTAACATTAATCAACTTAGTAATTATTTGTTTATTTCTTTCTTTTGCCTCCATTTCTTCAAACACAGGCATGCAATTAACTAGAAATAACTACTGAGAAATAAACTGCAAGTGTCATTTCACTGCTGTGAATTTCTTCACTGTAAGAAAGAAACTCCACCCCTTGATCTGGTGCAGTAAAATCAAACTTATGTTATTTTGCTGTACCCATCCTGTAGATAAATAGATTATTTCTGTTGTTAGCATTTTCAGCCCAGCATATTAGTGAACAATAAATAGGTTTAAAGCTTTTAAATCAGCAGACTAACATACTCAAAGCCTGCAGAGCAGCATTCAAGTTGTATGACAGTTTTAGCCATTTTTATGAAGGCCTTTCTATAATATTATTTTATTCTTGTCTTTTTTTAATGAACTCTTTAATAAATGTATTCTTCTCCCCCCAGTTTTCTGTTTAAACTACACAGCATATAATGTTGGTAATAATCTTTTTTGTTGACAACAGTACATCTAAATTTAGCTTCAGAACTAGAAGGATAAACTTCAGTAAAAAGTCCTTGTATGAAGGATGTACATTGCCAGTAATTAGTGTACTGCAATAATTAGTATATTAGTGGCACTGCGACTTGGCAGATTTATGTTCCAGTTTTATATACTTGGAATCTATTGCATTTTTAAGCATTTTGTTTTCTTTTTCTATCAAACAAGAGTAGTGCTTCCAAAGAAGAGGAAGTCAGGCTGTGTGGACAGTATAATATCTTTACTGCCAACAGCTCTTGTATGGACCACAAAGGCTAAATTCTGTGAGCAAAACACTACTGCCACTGTGTAAAAAGAAAAAGATAAAAGAAAATAATGAAAATATTTTCATAACACAATTTAGAACTTGATTTTAACTTGGTTCTGTGGAATCACCATATCTTAATTTATATATATTAACAGGTGAAACTAATGAGAACAGATGAATGTGTCTTCCCTGTGCCCCTGCACTGGCCCTCTCAGATATTTAATAATATGAGAGCTCTTGCGTAAATAGTAATCATTTTACTACCAAGAAAACAAGGCCTGTTGTTTCTTAGACATTTGTATATTTGGTCTCCCACTCAATCTCTCTGACTCCCCATCTTTCACAGTGTTCCCAGATCTTTCCAGTCCTGCATGACAATTCAAGGCAGCAAGAGGTGGTTTAATTTTGGGTAGTCCTGACTTAGACACCAGCTGGGCTAGACTGGTTAATATGGTCATGCTGGTAGGGCTGCCAATTGCTACAGTAGAGAGGGTAGAGTTCCTGAGTCAATTCCTCCTTTCCTCGGAGGAAACATTAGTTGCTTGATGAAAGAGGTATTATTTGTAAAGAATAACATATGTAATCTAGTACAAAAGAGCACCAGGAAATTGTCAATTATGCATGTAACACAAAGCAGTATTGATTACCACTAATAACTGAGAGCAACAGAACTCTCGTGGATAAATTTACTTTCTGTCTGTGATGTAAAAACAAAACTACCCCATGAATAACAACATTAAATACAGAATAGAGCTTAAAGGAGTTTTATTTTCTAATTTATGACTTTAATTAAAGCAGCAGAGTGAATGCTTTTGCATAGGAAAGAAATTTTATGGTGAAAGAGTAAGAAAATTCTTCTTGACTTCCTGTATGAAACATTTACTGTGATTTAAGGATAAATTCTTGTTAAACATTGAATTTTGCTTATTATTACCTATTTTGGTAAAAGCTATGGTACAACTAGTGTTTTATTATTATGTTGGTTTTGACCAAACTGAACACCAGAGTAATTCCAATGATGCAATTATCTGTCAGGATTTTTTTGAAAAGAGAGATTGTTCTTTTTGTAGTGAGTACCCAGTATGAAAACAATATACCAGCTTCCTTCAAGGCTTGGTATAGTAACTTTATAAGTATTCAACTCTAATGTTACAGGTATTTCCACAGAATTGAATGTTAGTCAAAGTTGGATGAAGCAGGCCACTGTGGATTTATAAGAGCATATATTGAATATGTGTCCTTCATGCATGTGTGGAAGCCTTCCCTGCTGTTTAATTGTATCTAACCAGCTGTGCAATTTGCCTTTTTTGTTGTTACCCAAGAATATACATCAGAAAGTCTCAATGTTAGAAATGACAGCCCACATGAAGCCTGCACATGACATCCATGCTAGACAGAGCTGTCTGTGGTGGAAAGTCTCAGGGCAGCAGATGTGGGTGTAGCTCAGAGCAGGAGCAGGGATGTGCACCCCACCTGTGATCCTTTCCCCACGGGGCTCCCTGCAGGTGCATTCCACAGGAACGGCTCTGTGCCAGGGGTGAGGGAGGATGGAATTACAGCAAGAGATTCTAAAGCCACTCTGGTTGCCAATGGGGAATACCAAAAGAGCATGGCATTTGGGACTTCACTGATCTGAACCTGTCTGAAAGTAATACAGATAGATAAATAAAGAGTATGTTTACTCTGAGCAACAAGAATGAAATGGTACAGATGAGGAGGATTTAAGTACTGTAGCTTATACTTGGATACTTGGGATAATAGTTCTCCATTAAAGTCCTGCTTTCCTCTGTATCATTTCCAGGTTTACATTTGCAGCATGTGTGTAAGCAATGGGAGAAGCAGAACCCATATATCTGCTTATGGTCTGTCATTCTAGCAATGCTTTTAGAATACATACAACAATCACCCTAACAGGTCTTACAGGAAAGCTCACACTTATGTTTTGTTGTACTGAGAGTAAAGCAAAGATTAAATAACCTGTTTGCCTCTCTGCTACCTGTTGGCCCTTTTACAACTTCTAGGGTCCACAGGCAGAGATTTTTGCGCACATACAAGAGAATCGCTTCTGGAAAAGAGCAGATACTAAATTTAATTAGGGTCAAGAAGGCAAGCTGTTAATGTGCTAAATTTTTCCTTTTCTAGTTCATTTTCCCTAAGCTGCCAAAGGCTACTTTTTCCCCAAAACTGCCTTGTTTCACCAAATGGATCAACAAAATACTAATCATCTCACTCCATCTACACAAAATATTAACAGTATTTTTTGTGGAAACAAGATATATTGTTTCATAATGCTATTGAATATAATCTCTGCCTATGTTAAAGTTAGTGGTTGCTTTTGCTGCTCATATGAAGATGCATTTCTACAAGTGTAATAAACAGTAAGATTTTCATGTTTTAAATAGGGATCAGGATTTCAGTATAATAGTGAAAATAACAGCAATGTAATGATTTAGGGTGAAAAGTCTACATCTGCAGCAATCATGAGAGTAAATCATGTTGTACAAAAAATATGTAGTGAGTTCAAAACTAGATGAGACTGGAACTTTTAAAAGCATTATTAGATTCCATCCACATGGACCTGCTCAACTATTTAGGTACTTAAATTTCAATTAAATTTGACTTTGAGGTTAGTTTGCAAATGTATGGATGTGACTATAAACAAAAAATATCTGTAAAGCTGTGTATCAGTTGAAAAAAAAAAGAGCATACTTATCTACTCATTAATTTATTTTTTTTTATGCCAGGGTTCATCATTTTGCCAAAGCCTTCTCTTGTGTGTGACAAAACTGCTGAAGTTTTCATTCTGCTGAAACAATCCACTTATTCGTTAAGAGCAGAAGCCTGATTATTTTAACTTAGATTGTCATGTTGTGAATCCTTGCTCCTTGGGTGCAGGAAGAACGTAGTGCTTCTCACTAAGGTGCTAGAAAATGACAAATTGTCTTGATTATAAGAAAATTTAGTTTTAGGATAAGCCTTAGAGTGAGTTCATCCATAAACTTAAACTTTTCCCTTAAAGGCTTTACATAATCTACAAAGGAATCTTTTTCAGTTTACTTAATGTTTATAGGGTTCTGACCTGATTTGGAGTTGCTTAGAAACATTCTCGCTTTAGAAAAAATGAGTCTTTGCTGGATTCAATGATATGAATTTTTAGTTATGGCTAGATTGTGCCTTTAGGCAAAACCTGAAGTGAAAGCTGATTCATAATTAGCATTGTTCCAGCAGAAGCCCTGGAAGGTATAGTGCCTTAGGAACAACCTTCAAGCTTAGTCTCCTTTTTCTTCACTTCCTACTTCAGGGATTCAGTTATTTTAACACAGCAGCGTTAAAAATTGATTGCTGTTCAAACACTGCATCTAAAGATTATATTCTCCATGTAAACCTACCCATATTAATACATTCATTCTGCCTACACCCCTGTATTTTCATTGTTTTTGTTTTCCTTTAGAATGAGTCATTTAAGATTGTAATGCTTTAATCTTATTCCGCTTGCAGTGAAACTGCCTCTAGTTTGACCTGATTTCAGAGAGGCCATATTTCTGATACATATATAGACTATTCTGAAGTACCAGGATCAAGATTCCATTCCAGATCTGTCAGTTATAGTTAATCACATTGACTGTGTTGTGATTCCAAGTACTTCATTAGTATTATTTTACTAAAGGGGAATTTGATTTGTTTTGTCATTAAAGGTGAATGACTAGGAAGAATATGAAGATAAATGAGATTAAATGCTTCTTTTGCAACTTGGAGTCACATATTTTTGAGAAACAGTTGCATTGAGTGCCTTCATTGGCATCTGCTGCTTTATCAATTGTGGTTCCTGCTTCCTAATAGCATAATACCACTCTGCTTTCTAACTTCACTCTTACAGATTGAATTAATGTTTATCTTTCTCCAGTAAATTCTTAATCCTTCCTTCTCTGCCAATCACTTCTCACCTGCTTAAGTATTTCAGAGAAGTGGATGTATCCTCTTCATACTGCAGCTGTGCCAGCAAAGAAAGTCACTGCTTGCCACCCTCAAATACAGCAATTTCTGCCTCTGCTTGTGAAGCTAGTCAAATGATTGTCTTCTAACCTATTTCAGTCAGAGCGTTTTAGCTTTATCAGTTTACAGAGTTGTTCTTTGTTAACTTGACACATTTTCGTCTGAGATGAGCTCTGAAGAAATCACATGTGCAGTTGGATTAGCTTCTAGAAAGAAGACAGTTATAAGCAGATGACAGAAAGGGTGGGATTTAGTCAAGAAATGGTAAATGCTTTCATGACTATAACTGAGATTGGAAGAGAATGCATCTTCACATCTAAATTGAAGACCAATCTTAAAAAAATATTCCATTTACATTCAGCTCTTCAACAGAAATAGATATTATCTGGTTTTGTGTACATGAGTGTATGTGCAAAATGGAGAGCAGGGTAGAAAATCACCAGGGCTCTGTGTCCTCTGTATATACCTATTGCAAGGATAGACAGAATAGAAGAAACATTAACCAAATGTAAAAGCAACAGTGCAAATGCAAAGTTTTCAGTGGACATAATTTGCCATAATTTATGCTCAAATCTTACAGGAGAAAAAGCAAGAGTTACTAGCATATGACATAATACTCTCTTTGCCAGTTTTTGCATCCTACCCTCATGGCTCTTTCTCCATCTAAGCATAAATATTAAGGANTTCTTAATCCTTCCTTCCTTCTCTGCCAATCACTTCTCACCTGCTTAAGTATTTCAGAGAAGTGGATGTATCCTCTTCATACTGCAGCTGTGCCAGCAAAGAAAGTCACTGCTTGCCACCCTCAAATACAGCAATTTCTGCCTCTGCTTGTGAAGCTAGTCAAATGATTGTCTTCTAACCTATTTCAGTCAGAGTGTTTTAGCTTTATCAGTTTAGAGTTGTTCTTTGTTAACTTGACACATTTTCATCTGAGATGAGCTCTGAAGAAATCACATGTGCAGTTGGATTAGCTTCTAGAAAGAGGACAGTTATAAGCAGATGACAGAAAGGGTGGGATTTAGTAAAGAAATGGTAAATGCTTTCATGACTATAACTGAGATTGGAAGAGAATACATCTTCACATCTAAATTGAAGACCAATCTTAAAAAAATATTCCATTTACATTCAGTTCTTCGACAGAAATAGATATTATCTGTTTTTGTGTACATGAGTGTTTGAACAAGTTGTATGTGCAAAATGGAGAGCAGGGTAGAAAATCACCAGGGCTCTGTGTCCTCTGTATATACCTATTGCAAGGATAGACAGAATAGAAGAAACATTAACCAAATGTAAAAGCAACAGTGCAAATGCAAAGTTTTCAGTGGACATAATTTGCCATAATTTATGCTCAAATCTTACAGGAGAAAAAGCAAGAGTTACTAGCATATGACATAATACTCTCTTTGCCAGTTTTTGCATCCTACCCTCATGGCTCTTTCTCCATCTAAGCATAAATATTAAGGAGTATAGGATTAATAAAAAAAAAATAGTGGTTTTCTGAGTATTCTGTGAGTACCTATGTATTAGCATTTAGAAAAAAGAGTGTTTTCCAGGGGATGGTGTGAAAAAATAAGTGGGAAATAATTAACTTACTGTGACAAGGAAAAGCTTCAGCAATGCATTTAAATATCTGTCATAGTTTCAAAATGATAGTATTAGTAAAATTGCCCATACCTATATTCTGATGCTTCTGCTCAGGCTTTAGGGATTAGCATTAAGGCTAGACTAAGAAAAGAAAGGAAGGAATAAGGTGAGACAAAGATTAGACTTGTTTGGCTTTAGTCTTAAATAATTAGGCAAATTATTACAGTTGGTGTACAATATTTGGCTCTAATCACAGTTACTGCTGCTGTTCCAGCTATTTGAATACTCTGCTTGGCATCAGCTTCACCATCAACCACAGTTTAGCTGCTGCAGACTCCAGCATGTGCATTGGAGACACTGTGACACTGTTCTGATACCTTCAGCAGCCTGGTTCTGCATAGGAATTGTTGCTTCACCTAAGCTGAAGCCTGGTTTGAGAGCACAAGAGCACAATATCCATATCATGTAGGAAAAGCTTACCGTTAAGTCCTGCCTTAAAGTTCTACTTACTGCATTCCATTACAAAAAACCAAAAGTCCCCTTTCTCCCCCACAAAAACACAACCTCCTGACTGAACACATAGATGTATTTTATCTTTAAAGAGGAAAGATGCTTATAGTGAGAGTGATCCATCTGGTATTTCTCCCCTGATTTACTTGCTCCCAGGTTTACTATATAATATATTCAAGTGTTTGGCTTTTCATATCACCCTCAGGCCAAGCCTTCCTGCATGTTCCACACATTTGTCTTTCTTATATCTAGGATGCCTTTTAGTTCTGCTTTCCTTCCTGCATTTTCTTAAGCCAACAAAGTTCTGTTCATGACCAACCATAAATACCGCAGAAATACAACAATTTTAATTAACTCAAGCAACTCTCTCTTGGCCACGGTGGTCATGTGGACAAGCTGAAAAGGTGCTGACTGAATGCGATGTGTGCATTGCATTGCGACGGGTTACATCACTAGTCGTGACATGATGTAACCCAACGCAGCATGATGTAAGCGTCGTGATACATTGGAGATCTAAAGAAACATCAGCATTCCCTTCTCTCCCTCTGCCCATTTCCAGGAAGGTACATGGTCTAGTAGTTCATAACCAATCCCTCTTGTGAGTCTGTGAATCCTCATGTCTTATTCTTACTAAAACTTATCCTTAGTTATAATAATATTTTCCCTTCTAATTATGGGCAATGCAGCCTCAATCCTTAAAGGAGATATTATTTTAATTCTATGTACACATATAGGTACAGTTGCTCTCTGTCAGTTATCATAGATTTCTGATGAAAGTTTAAAAGAAAATTAGTGATGCTCTGGTTAAAAATGTTTCACAGGTCTGAAGGGTAAAAATTATTTACTCAAATTTTAAAATTGTGTAGCCAAACCATAGGTTGAAACACCTTTGATTTGTATTGCCAGTTGCGTATGGGAAGCTGTGCCAGGCTCATGTTTTTTTAAAAAAAAATTTTATAACTTGGTGCATTTTTTGCAATATCATTGCAGTTCTGAATCAGTTCAGCCTTCTTCTGTGTGGATGTAGGGTGATTTGTCTTGCATCAATGGCTTCCTCTTGCCATTGCTGCTTTCAGGACAGACTTTCGTACGTTCCTTTTATTACTGGGTTCATTCTGAAACTAAGTTAGCAGGCCCATATAATGCAAATTTTAATTAACCTTAGGAACTGAGATGAAATTCTTTTGTATACTTGTGTGCAGGTAATTGTGTGGTTGACTTTGATGTTTTGAGAAAGTCTATTTTAAGAAAAATATGAAGCATGTGTAATTTTCTAAGGGTTAACAGACACCCACATTTTACCCCCTAACAAAATTATATTCCTTTTATGATCATAAAGATGGAACAGAGTATGATCAAGTAATACAAGAAACTTTAAAGGTTGAACAAAACCAACCCTTTTGGAAATTTAATTCTAGGATTCTCTGACTCCATGTGAGAACTAGGGACAGTAACTAGTCATTCTTTGATCCTAATATCAATTTAGCATGTGCTTTTGATTTCACTGGTACCACATCTTAAATAATTATGTTGTTATAAAGGTCAGTTTTCTCCACAACACCATTAAAAACTGAGGTTCAAGGTGTTTTAGGACTACACAAAATATTTTTATCCTGTTCCTTTCTTTTAAACTGTCAATCCTCTCATGCATCAGAGTAAGGAAACCTAATGGTGCACGGGACTTCTGTGTAAACTAAACTTCAATGTGATTTCTTCCCAGAGAGTTTGGTGATTGATCTATGCCATGAAACATGCAGTTTGTCATCTCTGCCCAGTAACTTTTATTTTAAACATAAATCAGTCCCACTTATCTCAGTTAAATTAGACATAACTGTGTGGTTTGCCTTTTTTTGAGTTATTGGTGCCAGCCATATGGTGTAACATGCTTAAATGCTAATAATACTACCAAATGCTAATAAATATTTGGTATTTTATTGCATTATGTCTTTGTCACTTTTTAAAAGCATTTATTGGTTTTTAGTTGTTAAAGATTAATAGCTTTTAAATAAATTCAATTCTTTAGAGAATTTAACACTGTGTTTTCACAGAAAAGTCAGCTTACTTCATACATGAGCTCTGTAAAGGAACAATTCAACTATGTTCTAATTCCTGACATTTTTTCTGTTCTCGGGATGTAATTGAGAGTTCTAACTGAGTCTCTTCGCATACAAAATAATTTTTGTCTTCCAGAAATATAGAGTACTGATGGAAGACTTTCTGCTATATGCTGTGTAAAAAAGAATATGGATGTGAAATTTATCACTCCTTCTAAAACCCGCTATACCTGGGTTTTATGTATTAATGTACAATATTTTTGTATTTTCAGAATAATTTCATGCCGTGCTTTGATATTCTGAGTGTTGCATTTGGTATTTTTTGTAAGGTTTTCATCTCTATAACTAGAATAATGCCCAAGCCTTTTTCTTTGGAAATTATGGATAATTTGAAATACAGCAATCAGGTATCTGGCTCTAGTTATTGCTTCCCCTGTGCATGACTATTCATTTTTAAACATACTACTTTAGAAGTGCGTCCAGCTCTGTGCTGTTTACTATTTATTCAGAAAGGAAAAAAGAGAAAGAAGAACACCTTGTTTGAAATTGTCTCAAACTGGGGCAGACATCTCCCTGTACTGCAGAATGAATATCTCATATTTCACAGGCATGTAGATGTTTACGTGACTTAAGTTAAAAACCATGGCTCCTTAAGTTTAAAAAGCATAGCTCCATCATTTCCCTAGCTTTATAAACTGTCTTTGAAGATATTCATATCCTTTCTAGCCTTGGCTCATGTAGTTTCTGTGCCTGGCAAATTGTACAATATGATAATTCATCTTCTTTTCCAGATCATTAACAGAATATTAAACATCAGATTAATATACAGAATATTTCACTAGACCATTAATCATTTCCTAGAGTGAAAATTGACCTCTGGTTACAATATAACATATCCTGTGTAGCTTGTTTTTTATTCCCTGACATTTCTTCATCTCTTTTTTGTGAATAATTATGTTCTCAGTGTCTCCTGGAAAATAGTTTATGAAAGGTTTCTTTTTTTTTTAAACCCAAATAAATTTTATCAACGTTTTTTAATTGATTTCTAGCAGATCAAGAGTGATGCTTGTTTTTTAAAGTGCTATGGCTTATTTTCTGTGTATGTATATAAATGCTCTATGATGCTTCTAATGACTATTTTCCTTAGGCTACATTAACTTTTTTCCTTGATTTCAATACATATATTATATGTTCCTACTAATCTCTTATAGTAATTTATTTTAATTAGACACTGAAGTACTTTGCTGGGAGATCAATAATTTTATTCTCAACCCCTTTTTTGAAGTAACATACTGGTTTATAATTAATGCATCTAAGGATAAAGGTGGTAGTAATTATTCTTCTGACAGTTCAATTTATCAAAATATGGCTTGTTTAACTCTCTTTTATACATCTTTAATTCCTGACTACTCTAAGAGAAATGCATATTGTCTTGTTGCTTCTTGAAAATCTAGACACCTAAAAAAGAAAAAGAGAGTAGAATAAGGTGATATTAACAAGAATTAAGTAAAGAAACTGAAATAGCATTCAACTATTACTGAATGCTGAAAGATTGAGAATAACTGAAGAGAGCAAGAGATTGAATTAATTTTAATAATCTAGGGTGTTGTCCTGGTAAACCCCAGCCAGCTCACTCACATGCTCATTCATTTCTCACTCAGTGGGATCGAGGATTGCATTGAAATGGTAAAAGTGAGACACTTCATGGGTTGAGATAAAGACAGTTTAATAGCAAAAGCAAAAGCTGTGCACACAGGCAAAACAAAACAAGGGATTCTCTCTGCTTCCTATGAGCAGGCAGTCGTTCAGCCATCTCCAGGAAAGCTGGGATCTGTCACGTGTAACAGTGACTTTGGGAGACAAATGTCACCACTGAACATCCCCCTGCTTTCCTCCTTCATGCCCTGCTTTATACACTGAGCATGAAGCCATGTGGTGTGGTCAGGTGGAGTCCTCTGTCCCTGGCTGTGTCCCCTCCCAGCTCCTTGTGCATCCCTGGCTCCCATGCTGATGGATTGGGTGGGGTGAGAGGTGGAAAAGATCTTGACTGNATGGTAAAAGTGAGACACTTCATGGGTTGAGATGAAGACAGTTTAATAGCAAAAGCAAAAGCTGTGCACACAGGCAAAACAAAACAAGGGATTCTCTCACTGCTTCCTATGAGCAGGCAGTCGTTCAGCCATCTCCAGGAAAGCTGGGATCTGTCACGTGTAACAGTGACTTTGGGAGACAAATGTCACCACTGAACATCCCCCTGCTTTCCTCCTTCATGCCCTGCTTTATACACTGAGCATGAAACCATGTGGTGTGGTCAGGTGGAGTCCTCTGTCCCTGGCTGTGTCCCCTCCCAGCTCCTTGTGCATCCCTGGCTCCCATGCTGATGGATTGGGTGGGGTGAGAGGTGGAAAAGATCTTGACTGTGTGCAAGCTCTGCTCAGCAATAGCTCAAACATCCCTGCATTACCAACACTGTTTCCAGCATAAATCCAAAACATAACCCATGCAAGCTACTGGAAAGAAAATTATCTCTGCCCCAACCCAAACAAGCAGAGGTAATATGGGTAGTTAAGATGCTAGATGGGAAGTTAATTGACAAATTAAAACATAATGACACAAAAAAAATGAGGGAAAAGAAGAATCAAAGTCTTGTAAGGAAAAGATAAGAACATAATTTTAGAAAGCATAAGAACTGTGAAGGAAAAGAATGGTGGATGCAAAAACATGCAAAGGAAAGTAGGAAAAGCTGGAAGATAATAACTTATCAGATGATGTTCATTTCTTGGTGCAAAAATCTGAGAGCTACTCTTGAGAGAGGGAACATTATCAATTACTTTAATGATCTTGTTTGTACCATACTGTTGATATTAATGAATTTGAAATCTATTTTCAAAGGCAAGAGTCTGAATCACAAATTAAGGGTTGTTACTGGAATTGCTGCTTTTTACAAAAATCTGTAATAAGCTTCCAAGAGAAATTTATTTAAAGACCTATGAAATGAGGTACTAAAATGAAATGTGGTAAAGTCAATATGGGGCAGAGAAGGGCAGTGCACTTTGATCATGAGGAAAATTATATCACCAGAGTTAAAATATGGATGACAGCAGGGGTTTATTTTGAAATGCTAAAATGTAGAAAGTTGTTTACACTGAACTCTATATGCAATTTTGCAGAATGCCCCATCATAGATTTGGTGCAAGATTAAACTTTTTCCAAACCTAATGTGTCATAGATTTTTGAAAACATGCAAAATAAAACCACAGCCCTCAGTAATGGAGAGCATGCTTGGTTTTATGCAGCCCAGATTTAGATTTGCTGTCTGGGCTGCAAGCCTACACTGACATCTCATGTCTCATTTTTTCATCCACCAGTATTCCAAAATCCTTCTCTGCAGGGCTGCTCTCAATCCATTCATCACCAGCCTCTGGAATATCCAGACCCAGCTGCAGGACCTTGCACTTGGCTTAGCTGAATTTTATGAGGATCACACTGGCTGATTGTTCAAGCCTGCCAAGGTCCCTCTGACTGGCAGCCCTTCTCTTCCATGTATCAGTTGTACCACACAGCTTGGTGCTGTCTGCAAACTTGCTGATGGTGCACTCAATCCCACTGTGTCCTTGATAGAGGTATTAAATAGTATTGGTCCTAATACAGACCCTTGAGGGACACCCCTGGTTACTGGTTTCCACTTGGACATTGAGCTGTTGACTATTTTTGTTAGCAGCCATGGAGTCAATTCCTAATCTATCTACTCCTTCCATCAAATGTTTATGTCCCCAGTTTATCAACAAGATGTAGGGAACCACACCAAAGACCTTTCAGAAGCAGAGATAGTTGACATCTGTAGCTTTTCCCTTATCCCATGATAATCATGGGAGGCCGCAGGATCAGTCAGGCATAATATACTGATGATTTTCTTCTCCTTTCTCCACTTTCTATGGCCAATTTTATCAGTGCTTACTGGTAAGAAGTATGAAATTACCCACAGTGGCACCTGAAAAGCAAAACACAGTGCAAAGTACATTCTCAGATTTTTCCTCTGTTGCTAAAGGATACAGGCATGAAAGCCTAAAAAGAGTGTGAGAACTTGGCAAATGTCACACATGTACAACCACATACACATACAGTGGAACTAATGGAATTTGCCTTTTGGCAGCTGCCCAGCTGAGGAACAACTACTACAAAAATCACCTTTCACCTGGTGCTTTTGTTCCTTTCAAATTACGCCTCAGGAGAAAAACAGTTGGCAGAAACTGAGTGTTCTTTAGAGGGGAGGGGAGAGTTTAAAGGCACAGGGCAAGTTCATCTGCTACACCACACAGTTTTTTTCAGGAGGCTTTGAGCTTGGACAGGAGGTTTGGTTGGGGCCAGGAAGAAACCCTGACAGACAGACCCAGAGCAATCTGTTTTTGCTCTGTTTTTAGTTCTGATACCTTTTTATTGTTGCCATTAGTGGTAGGAAAGTTGGCTGTGCTGCCAGTATTCCTGGTTTGTTCGCTAAGTGCATTTCAGTCCTAGTATGACTGACAGAGTAACAACAGCATAGAGGCAGGTATAATTTTGATGTTGTGCCAATTTTACCTTCAGACAACCTCACTAAATCACTTTGTCAGTGACCTTCAACAGACTCAAGCTCTGTGGCTTATTTTCCCCGAGCAAAACTGCCAATTACAGTTAATTTCCTCAAATAGATGGTAGGTGTTTTAAATTGGAAATTGCACTGATTGAGAAAAGGAAACATTGAGCTCTCTTCTAGAGCTGAATACAAATGCAGAACTATTTTTTTTCCTCTAGGACTTGAATGTGCATATAACAAGAAATAACATCAGCACATCTTCAATAATACTGCTTAAATAAATCAAAAGAAAAACTTGACCTGTTCCTTTTGACATGAACTACTTATATTTAGTCAAAGATAGCTGGAATTCAATGTCTCTGAAGTAGTTGTATATATAAGCTGTATCATTCCACATCTAATTCCATGTAGTTCATATACAATTCCTATGAAATGCAAAATTTAACTTGCCTTTCTTCAGATGAAATAGTAAATCATATTATACAATTATGATATTATATCATTCTATTATATTGTATTGTATCAAATGGCACATGCCATGTGGTATTTACATTAAAAAGGGCTTTTTATTACTTGCTTCTAATTTCCTACTTTGTCAGATAGTTATAATTGATAAGCCATTGTTATTCCTTTCTAAACTTTGAGTAAAGCATGAGCCCAAACACTGAAAGTACAAAATGTGAATTATGCTTGGAACATTTTAAAATGGAAAGCCAAAATGAGATATGAGTTCTCATCTAGTTTGTTCATTAGACAAAAGATTTTACCACCAGCACAGCTATATAATCCACTAATTATTCAAAACCAACTGATACATTCAAATAATTGAGTTCAGATGGACGAAATACTTGTGAGCTCAGTGCTGTGTTTCTGAGTTTTGAGTTTAAACCACGATTCTGACCCCAAGTTTTGAGGCTGGCTTAATATAATTAATAATTTTATGGCATGTATGAATCAAAATGGTCTGTCTTCTGCTTTAATATTGTAGATAAAATATACAGCTTCATAATATGCCCAAAAATAATGCTTGGAAGCAGTTAGACTGTAAATAATACAGAATGCTTCAGGTTTTATCTGTGATTTTCCCTTCTTCATCCCTCTTCCCTAATATTTTTCTGTGGAAAAAAAAAATCTTACCAAGTTGATGACAAAAAGGTATTGCCAGTTGTTTAGGATAATGGACACTTATTTTTGTTTTGAAAAGTCGTATTCATTTTCAGTACTGAGTAATAATGAATAAAATACTTACATGAATTTTATATTCAAGGTTCTATCTTATTTTCTACTCATGTGTTATTCAATTCTAGGGAAAGTCTTTTATGTCCCTGTACTATTTTGGGAAGTATTAGAATAATTATATAGTCATATTTCATATTTTAAAGCTTTTCATCATATGCATCTTAGGTCTGATTTTCCTAGAAATAGCTATATTATGTTCTACTCCAACTTTTAATACTCTTTGTATTAGCAACTTTGATAGTCTAATTGTTCAGTTGGTTTGGTATAATTAATTCTAGTAAGATGTAATACATTGTTGTGTGCAGATGAAGATGTCATTGATATATAGTAGAGAAAAAAAGCTGAAAGCATGGCTTTATGCTAAAAGCAAACCAACCAACCAACCAAAAAACCCTCAAAACCCATAAAAGTTTTTATCTCCATTGGATGTTTCATATGGACCTTCTATTTACCTGTAACTAACACTTCCAAGATTTCCAAATAAAAACTAAAGGGTCAAAGATACAGTAGACATCAAACTATGGTGCCAAACTATTATCTATCACAATGGAATAAAATTACAGTTTCACAGGATCCACAGACATAACTAACAAAATTACTTCCTGAATTCTCCAAAGGCAACCACAAATGAACTAGTCTTCAAAATGAAGAATTAAATATCTGCATCAATTGATTAGATGTATTCTTTGGAGTTGATTATTCAGTTCACAGCTTCCAGTGATGCCTAAAGGCGTCCAAAGGGAGAGTTTGCACAAACAGCTTCAGCAGCACTTGCTGATTGCAGAGCTTGTGCTTGCAGTGTTCAGTTGTCTGCAGAGAGGGTTCATTCACAGTCATTTGAAAGGCACTAATAGGTACTTGCTTCTCTTAAGCCTATTTGAAAGTAATCTATAACCTTTAGTTATAGGTCATATTAAATCAACATTACTGAATTCTTTCTGCAAATTCTACTTGTCTAAATTAACTAGCATGTAGTTGCATCTAGGCTTGGGAATTTTGACTATTAATAAATGTTGAATTATCTTCTAATTATTGGCATTACAATTAATTGTAGTATACTCATCATGCCAACAACCTTTTTCCACTCTGCAGCTAATTGCACTCAACTTTTGTCTTTCACTCACTGACTTGACAGTGCAGTATTAATATACTCTAAACAAATTTTACAGTGGGATTTATAGATCCTACCAGTATATGGCCATGCTCCTCTGGCTTCTTGTGCACCAGCAGAGCGTGGGAAACTGAGAAGTCCTCAACTTAGGGCAAGCATCACTCAGTAACAACTAAAACACCAGTGTTATCAAATCTCATACTAAATTCAAAATACCATGCTGTACAAGTTACTATGAAGAAAATTAATTCTATCCCAGCTGAAACTAGGACACAGCTTTACTACATTCACACTTTCACAAGTGCATCGCTTCAGCAGAGAAATGTCAGCTATTTGAGGTCTCTGCTATGCTTCCATACTGACAGTGTTTCAGCTGATGCTTGCACAGAAAAATATGTGCTTCTTTAGGAATTAATTTAACTATATGATGGTTTTATGGTTTTAATTAGTCTTTCATTATTGAATCAGTAAGCATTGCAGGCTTAGTCCAGTTTTCCACCAAATAAAGAAGATTCAGTTACACTGGAAGTGCAAGAAACACTCCTCTTATCTGTTGGAGGTCACGGAAAGGATAGGCTTCACAATGCCCTCTTTCTTTTGAGCCATTATGGATTGTTTTGTCAGAGCAATGCACTATATTTAGAAGATGGTAAGTTGTAGTGATGGCATAACTTGCATGATAAAAACCCTTATAAAAACTATTAGTGAATTTATGTGGCTACTTCATTTCTATTTTAGTTATGACACTTCTAAAATAATAATCATTTTACTAATACTAATATGAATGAAAACAATATGGTAAATGTTAATTCAATAGCTTTAAAAATTATTATTCTTGGTAATTTTTATTCAAAGCAATTTTAGGGGGTAAAAAGTGTGCCAGAGTCAATTAACAGGGTTTGAAACATAAAATTTATTCATTTTATAAATTCTTTTCCAGCATAAATAAAGACCATCTCGGTAAATGCAAATATTTTTAGAAAAAAGAAATAACATTTAGATGTGTTTCTTTCAGTAACCATAGTATGTGTACAGTATAAGTGTCAGTGTTTATCTTCATCATAGACCTATTTTTAACAATCTTCTCAAAATAGATTGCTCACTTGCAAAAAATGAAGTATATAGGAAAACTTTGAAGTATAGTGAAAACTTTGAAAAAAGGGAAAGAAACCTGATTTTCCCAGTTACATAAAGTTTTGTTTTTTTTTTCCATCTTACATGGAATAAGATCTAATATCAGTTGCTTAAAAGAGAATAGGATAAATCAGCATGTAGGCCTGCAAAACTTCATGTAACAACATCTCTCATGGGTTATAACTGTTGCTGCTAATATTTTTAAGCTCTTTTGGGTCCTAACTAGTAAATACATATTATCTATAGAGATAGTCTAAAGATTTTTCCCTACCTCGGAATCTGTGGGATATTATAATTTCATTGTTGGGTTGAATCTGTATCAGCAGACTGGTGTGGGATAAACTTATAAGGAAAGGAACTCCCATATCAATCACAGGTCTAATACCTATTATGAAATCATGGTGAATAAAACATCCTTATTTCTGAAATTTGTAGAACTGCATGGGACCCTAGAGTCACTCTGTGTGACAATTCATACGGGCCATTGCCCTGTACTAACTTGTAGAAAAATAAAACCTCATTTAAAGCATGGGAAACTGAGTGATTGAGTGTTTAAATGCACTTACCGTTGTCCAGAAAACCATCTTGTGGGAAGTGCATAATTTAGAGCATGGATTAGTCATTATTTCTCTCTTTATTTGGTAAGAACAGTATTCAACATACTGCCATTTGTACAGTATCATCCCAATTTCATTGTACATGGAACAGGAAATGCCCAGAAAGATGCAAGCAATTTTTTTTCCAAAAAAAAACCCCTCAATGTTTGTGCAATCATGTAACTTAAACCTATAGGCAACATAGAATACAGAGCTGAGGTAATATAACAATCCCATATCTTTTATGCTGCCTCTTTTTCAACTTCAGAATTTTTCTTTTCCAATTATTTTTTTATTTGTTCTCTGAAACTATTTGAAAAACCTTGTGAAACAACATTTTCTTTTTGATTTAGTCCTAGTTAATGCATGGAACACAAAACTGTAGGGATTTCAGCTGATCTTCCTTACAGTCCATCCAATTATGGATATCACAGAAAATTGTCCTTTAATTCTTTTTTCTTGAAAAGGAACATTTCCTGGGTATACAAAAACACGTGTGTGTTTTTTTCTGGAATCCCAATAATTTTTGTCTGTATTGCAGCTGGAGTGATTCAGTATGTTAAGAATTCAATTATGTTGCGTGTTAGTTAAATGTTGCTGTTTTACAGAGTTAGCACTTGCAACCTAAATGGTTTTGTTTTGTTGTTGTTAATGGCATTAGAATAATGGCTGCTTTAATCGTGTGTTTTCTGCTATTCAGTGATAATATGGGAATTAAAACAAAACTAAACACATTTCATTCAGGCAGATTTAAAAAAAAATTCTGAGCTTTCTTTGAGCTTCACATTGAAAGCTACCTAGAACAGCAGGAATCTAAGTCTTCATATTATTAACAAAAGAGATAGATGGTGTCTAATTCATGACTAAGGACTGCATTGAAATCATTAGATATGGCTGTTTGCTGGGGTCATGCACATTGTTGATGTATTGTAACTTAATTTTAACGTGATTGTGGGAAGTGAGTGCCAGAAAATAAAGCTGGTTTCTTTCTGGAAGCTGATTAACTGAATAGAGCTTTTTCATGTGCATTTATGTGTAGTATTTGGTTACATGTGTACACCCCCACACAGTTACAGACACGTGTTGCCATTATTCAGTAAAGAGTTAAGAATGGTTATTTAAATCTAGGCAATATGAATATATTTTTTCCTTCCTTGATTAAATGAGCAGACATCCAAACAACAGGTATATGGATATATTGCTTGCCTTTGAGATCTTTCTTAACATAGGGGATCCACAGTCAACTTCTACGTGACTTTAGGAAGCTGGAATTCTAAACAGTCATTGTCCTTCCCTTTATTTGAAGTGTCAAATGCCTCATTTGATCTTTCTTCAGCTGCCAAATTAGAACTTCTTGTTACAACTGTAAAGGTAGCTGTTGAGCCTTGGCCATAGGGATGAGCCAGGTACAGGGTTATGACAGCCAAACTGCCCTACTGATGAACCCCTTTTTTTGGTCATGAAATGGCTCACGTCCTGCACACTAGGTGCCATTCAAGGCTAAGTTATCCCACCAGTCTTAGGAGAAATGCTAAAAGGAAATTTTGTTTTTCTAATGATCTTTTGAGACTGTAATGAACTGTTGACTTGACCTGATTGTAAAATTAAAATAGGTTTCATGGAATGGGAAAACAAGAGCTTTAGAGTTTTTTTAAAATGGCTGTATAAATAAGACATATCACTGAGAGAATGACTATTAAATCGTGTATTATTCTTGTTTGAGCGGGAAATTTCCAGAAGGTTAAGCATGTGCTATGTGAAACTGGGAGGTCATACAACTAATAATATGCTGTGTGATTTCTGAAAGCTGAGCCCTTTTCCAAATTTAAATGGGGTCAAAAGGTATACTATGTGACAGATGGAGCAATTGCATATAAAATTCAAAGAAATGACATCAGCTTAAGCAACTATAGATGATTTTTTGCTGCTGTTAGAGGCTTCAGAGTGAATACCTAATATGCAAGCCTGGTAAACTGCATGCATGGGACCTGCCTATATTACATATGGGTGATTCATATTATCTGAATGGAGGAAGATGTAGCATAAATTGGCAGTACAACTGGGACAACTTACAAAACCAGAAAATCTGTTTCTGAATGAGATTTTTATTCATTATGCAAAGGAAATGTGAGCCAGAGGACACGCTTTCAGCAGGGTAATTTCTTCATTTGTGATAGATTTGTGCACGGCAGAGAACAAATCTGGGAATACAAGGTGACTGTACATCCATAGATAAATGAAGTCAACTACTTTTTAATAGTTTATTAACACATTGATCAGTGTTTCAAAAACAAAACCTTTTAGAGATGTTTGTTGTCTAAATGTTTACAACTGCATTGCGAGCAGTGCTTCTTAGAGAGAAAAAAAATAATCCATATGAAACCCTTCTTTGTTAGGACCATCTTGGCTGGAGCTGTTTTCAAAATAGCTTATATATGTATATATATATGAAAAAGAAGCAGTTTCTGGCAGACAAAAATCCGTCACCAAAGAGGTTTGATAAAGTTCAGTAATACATTGCACGGTGCTCTTTTCACTTAGCAGTGAATAAATTGCAGGACAAACAGAAAGAAGTCACTGGCCTTTAATATATGTATTACAAAGTCACATCTTTTTCTAGTAATTGTCATTAACAGTAAAATATTTTTGTAAAACATGAACCTTTATATAAACGTATTATTCAGAATATGCTATCTACAGAATATTTAAAATAAGTAATTAAATAGTTCCTACCCTTGAACATTTAGGAGAGAAAAAACCATCCTATTTACATTTTGGTACATTTTTCTCTGTTACTTTACAGTATCATAAAAAGCGAAAAACAAACTTTACAAATCAAGAACTCTGGTCAAACACCAGGTTAGTCAATAGAGATACTCAGGGAATTCAGTCTTTAATGCACTAGATCATTACTGCTGCTGTTGGATCCCGGGTTGCTGTTGAAATTTACCATCCATGTTTCATGTGGGATGAATGAGTAAACAGACTGCAGAAGGGCCAAATCCTATAACACAGTGATAATGTTTGCTTGGTGTATGGGAACTGAAGGTTAAAACTGAAGTGATTTGGGATAAGGTGAATATGAGATATGGGGAAAAATTTGACCCAACTGTGAACACTCACACAAGAAGATCCAAAGCAGAGGGAAGTGTTAATCTGTGGGACAATCAGCTGTTGCAGGCAGGCAATTTTTCCAAGCAATGGGAGTTTCTGAGTCATAATTCCGTTCAATCTCCTAGATTAATTCGACCTTAAAGTAACCTTAGAGGCATAGCGACTTTTTTTATCTTCTGAAAGGGATTATCATCTTTTTTTAGAAGTTTAAGGACAAATGAATTGACATTTTTAATAAAAAAAACCCACAACATGGTTGGGAAATTCAAATTTTTGCTCTCTGTGTGAGATAGTATGTTTCTGGAAGCTTATATTTTTGAAAGATTCAAAGAATTTTTCTAAGCAATGCTCCTGAGTATTTTGGGTGTTTTTGGAGCTACTGAAATAATTCCAAAAATAACGTCTGTTCTCCTCAGACTGTTTCATGCTATCAGTATTATCCACATGGCTTGTATCAGAAATAGTGTGCCAGCAGGACTAGGACAGTGATGATCCCCCCATACTCAGCACTGCTGAGGCTGCACCTCAAATCCTGCACTCATTTCTGGGTCCCTCACTGCAAGGACATTGAGGCACTGGAGTGCTCAGTTATTGAAGGACAGCAGAGGTGGTGAAGCATCTGGCCACAAGCCTCAGGAGCAGCTGAGGGAGCTGGGATGGTTTAACTTGCAGAATATGAAGCTCAGGGGACATTTTATCACTCTCCACGACTACCTGAAAGGAGTTGATAGCCAGGTGGGGTTGGTCTCTTTCTGCAAGTAACAAGGCATAGGGTGTGAGGAAAGGGATTCAAGTTTCACCAGTGGGGATTTAAATTGGATATTGGGAAAAACTTCTTTGTGGAAAGGATGGTCAGCCATTAGAACAGTCTGTCCAGGGAAGTCTCTGAGTCACCATCCTTGGAGGTATTTAAAAGACACCTGATATTCATAGTATGAACAAACCAATGTGATAGGAACACAGAAACCTGGTTTGAGAACACATTGATGTAATTGTTCTTACCAGATCTCAGAATAAATAAAAAATCCTGTAAAACCCAAGAACTTTCTTACTGGAAAGTGTATTCCAGTTTCCAACAGGCAAATGATTGTTTCACAACGTATAGGAGAAATAGTGTTCCCACTCACATTGTAAATAAATACATACTAAATTAATTTCTTCTGAAAATTAATTGCAACATGATATTTTACATCTTTGAAGAATATAAAAAAAAGAATAAGTGGTGTTTCAAATATTACAGATATCCTTATGTCACATACCTTGTTAGGTGATTCATCTAATACCATGGTGTGAGCACATTTTTTAAATTCTCATTACATTTGTGTTGTTTTTTTCAGAAGTACACTGAGCCAGAGTCACACTGGGGAGCACATTAAAGAGAAAATCCTTGCAATATGTTATTGATATGTGTAATGAAGATTTTGGGGTGACATAGTACCCAAATTAAAATGTTTTAGGGCACAACTACTTCTTTCACTCAAAAATACTTGAAATAGGGATTACAGTCCTAATAATTGTACACACAGTTTTTTGTCTATAGGTACTGCATATATGAGGTCACTGTGACTTTAATATTTTTTAGTTCATAGGTATAAAAAATATGTGCTAGGTTTTATATTTGACATATGATGATGATAATTTTTATCAAACAATTAAAAGACTACCTCCCTGAAGTACTGAAATTTGTTATGTGCATCCAAACTTGTGTCTATATGTATTCATTGCCAATAAATAATTATTTCTCATAAATATATTACGTCAATCAGAAATAGTTCAAGGGGAAGGTTGAGTACTTAGTTTGTTTAAATACAAAACTAACTTTATTTGTGTATCACCTGAGAAAGTATTCAACCTTCATTGGGCTTTAAGTAATTTGGAACAATATTGACTAAAAGAACAAAATGCAGATGGTGACTGAAATTATGATCCTGTATCTACTACTTCTGAAAGAAATTAGAGATTAGAGAATATCTATATTTCATTGACACAGGTACTTTACCTAGTTAATTATGTACTGGATATATATAGTGAATCTAATGGTGTACTGCATAAACAATGTCTTCTGTACAATAGCATTGAAGATGGAGACTTTATATGGAGATCGGGTATCAATCAGGGCTTTTCACGTTTTTGCTCACTAATCATCATCACTGCATACATAGTGGAAAGTGCTTTCAGAAAGTGCCTGTAGAAAATGTGTATCTGAAAAAAAATAAACTGATCCTAAAACCCAATATATCAAAAAAATCTTGAATTCTTTAACAATATAAAGACATTCTGTCTCACAATCATGGACTGTGATTTAATTGAAACCTTTGATTTTGAGGGATATAAATATAGTTAAAAAGTAAAATTTATATAGGCAAGTAAAAGGAGTAAATATTTATTTAAATATGATGTATCTATGATAAATTTAGACTTCACACATGAACAAGTTAAAGTAGACTGTTCTTTTTCAGAATGTCCTTAAAAGGCACTTCAAAATAAAGAAAAGTCAAGAAAATAATGATTAGCATTCTTAGACCATTTTTTTAGTAGGTATGATAATTTCTAAGCTAAACTATGAACTGAGTTTCCTATTTGTTTTTCACTCTTTATCAAGTAACCATTTACCTTACAGAGAGCTACTTGCTATGGGAGTAAGAGCAGTATAATAGAATGCTGTGCAAGGATAGCTTGGTGTATTTTTATTTTTCGTCAGAAAACAGTATTGCCCAAGGATGGGGATGGTGAAAACTATGTTTATTTCCTCTTGTTCCCATAAGCAAAGGCTATAACATGTATAAGCATAAATATTAAAGTGTGTGCGTGCCTGAGTGTGTGTGCATGTGTACACCTCAAAAGTAATTTAAGAAAGTATATTGAATACAAATTAAAATATAGTCTTCATTAACATTTCTAATAAAGAAATGCAAGTTCTTTATTATGGTAAGTAAATGTTTTCATTACATTTCTAGGTTTTTCTAAAGAGCATGAAGTGTGTTATATTTTGAACCAAGTCTGGTTTTGGACCAATTTCATGTCTGAAATTGACTCAACTCTGTTTCAGTTTTGTTTACAGTCTGTTTTAAATACCTTTTTGCTTACATGGGAAGCAGGATTAAATTCTAAGGAGGTCTTTATGGATTGTCTTGGTCCAGTCAAGTTGTATAAAACTCAGATAATCATTTTATTTGCATTAGTTTCATCCAAAATTCAGGTGGTGGCTATTTCTTTAAAAATTCAAATGAGGGTGAATAAAATGTTAAGTCATTGAAGAAAGTAACTGAAGGTATTCTTTCCTCAAGGTTACAGAACAAAATAAAAAAAAAATTGCATTTCTTGTGTAAAAAAAATATTTGGTGATTTTTAATATATTTTTGGTTTATATTATTCTTTTTTAATAGCACATTAATTTCGTTTTTTTGCAAAAATCACTTTTAACTAAAGTACTGCATTGTCACAGAATATGATACATTTTTTCAAATATTTTCAATTTGTTCTTCTTGACATTTTATGTTTATGTGCAGTTTGCATCTTTTTTGTTTTTCAATTTCAAATGTAACAGATTTTGACATTTTTGTTACATTTTTTGTACTAGTGGTTTTTTATTTTTGAGAACCTGCTGGTTTTGAATTCTCTTTTTTCCCTTTATTCTCCTCCTCAATATGATCCCAGGAGCCAACACAAAGAAAAGCGCAGATGATATAACCAGTAATGATCGTGGTGAAGATGAAGGTATTTTTTGTTTTTTCAAAGCCTGACCCTGATGCATGAACATAAACTTTTCAATTTTTGTTATAATAAGAATGATTATTGTTATTATTATTGCTGTTATTTCGACATAATTTTTAGTCCCTTATTTGCAGAAGCTCACATCAGTGTGCTTCTTTATTTTCTTCTTTAAAATTTACTTTGATTGTTTTTTTCTTTTTAAAATCTAAATTAGCATATAGATGACTGCAGTTCCTCCGTGACATAGGTGTAAAGCTTATTCCTAAATATGTGTGAAGTGAGTAACATAAATGTTGTTTGAAACCATATAATTTTTTCCCCTTTATTCTTTTTTAGGTTGAGGAAATGGAATTTAAAAACATGCATGTACTCTTTTCCCTTGTACACATTTTGTATATTCACTTGTTTGAAATTCATGAAAAAATTCACACATGTCCTTCCTTTCACTTCCACTGTTTCCCCAGTGCACATGCTGTACATTGATGCAGTTGAATTGTGCTTTGTCTTTGCTATTTGGTTTATTTACTTGTTTATTTTTTTTTCTCACAGGATGTGGTTTATTTCAGGACACAAAAATAAAGGACGCTGTTGATGTTGCTTTATTGTTTTTTTCCTGTGATCAGCTAGCCTCTGAGACACATTCATTCTGACTCTGACCACATTCCCACTGAAATCAGTAACAATCATTTTCATTGACTTCTTTCAAAGTTGGATTGGGTTTCCTGAAAGGAAATGCAAAAAGTTCACAGTGAAGTACCTCAAAAAACTTTTAGATGGAAACCACTTTCTTTTTTTCCTTGCCTTGATGCAACAAATCTATTTAGGATGCGCCAAAATAGAAAGAAGTCATGAAATCTTCCTCTATTCCCACCCTTCCTTTTCATTAAAGTTACATTGTAAGTTTACATGTATTTACCAAATTAAGAAAAAAAAAACATTTTCAAATTAAATGAGAAGATAAAAACCCTGGGTAGTTTATTAGTCTGGCTTCAGAGCAATATGTTTATTAATCCTCTCATGCTTGTTCAATCCAAAGAGTTATTCCATGTCTTTTTTTTTTCCTTTTTTGTCCTATCTGACCAAATTTGAAATGAATTTGAAACATATGTCCTCTCCATTTCCCTTAGAATCAATCATACACAGTGCAGTGAGGATACCATCACCTCTTTTCCTGGGAGTTCAGGACTATTGTAGCTCCTCTGTCTATATATAAAATATCATAATAAAAACCTCAGGTCTTTGATTCACACTGGTTGCCCTCTATTCCACCGCCATCACTGCTGAATTACTCTTTTTTGTACAAAGAAATACTGTGCAGAGTACTTTAAAATTACTCTGTTATTTTCTGATTATCACCTTCCTATTTCTGTGCAACATATGCTTTTTTCAAATGATGGTATTGCAATTCGTTTACCAAATTCTGAAGTTAATTTTAAAATAAAGGACAAATAACAAGCAAAACCAAAATTGCTTTAAAAATAGAGATAAATACTTGATTATGAACACATTATTTTTTGGCCTTTTTCAAAATTTTTAAAATGTTAGGATTTCATGATTAACAAAGGCATCCACTTTAGATCTAAGCATATAAAGCATCGAGCTAATTTCCTTTATGTTGGAGATAATGATTTTCTTATTGAAGGGGAAGGGGAAACCTTCTATTGACTTCAGCAACATAAATAATTCTGTTAAGTAAATGTTGCTTTCAGGTTTTTTGAGGGCTTAGCTGTGCCTTCAGAGAAGAAGCACTTTTATGTACTTTGCTGAAAATGCAGCCAATAAAAAAAAAAATATAGATCCACTAAAATACACCTCATTGCTTTAACTGATCTGTTTAATTGCTGTACTAGTCTTATAGTCACAACAATTAAAAAGATCTTATCACAAAACTTTTGTTTTGCTGCTCAAGTGCATTTAAAATACAACGTGTAAGGATGTATCTTTTTGTTGAGAGGAGGCAGAATCAATGACAAGCCTTAAACCCTGACAAGTAGACAGGTGTGCATTGCAAGATGGGCATTCCTGAACTCTGCTGGAAATTTGTGATATTTAAGGTAGTGTATGCACATGAGTAAAGCAAAAGTAGGACATAGGAATTTGACAGTCAAAATTTACCTTTGAGTATGCTCTAATTAGTTCCACGTATATGAAACACTGACTGTCTGGTACCTCATTGCTGGTCTGGTACCACATTTTTTGTCTCAGTACTTCCTAATAAGCCTGAGGGGAGGGAAGATGTCTGGAAGGTTTTCAAACCCAGATCCCCCACCTGTAGGTATTTAGCTCAGCTTTTTCTTTGTCTTCCTCCCTTCTTCACTCTTCAATAAATCCTATCCAAAACATTTTTTTTTTTTTCAAAACCTGGCTGAATAATGAGAGACTGTTTTTCCTTGTATGTTTTGCTATATACTTGAAAGAAGTGCTCTGATTCCACGCAGATACACTGAATTATTTGTAAAAGATTTGTATATCTAATGCCAGCTTGCTGAATTGCCCTCTATTTTATAAAGGAGCTTAGCCTCTCTTCACATTGATTTTGTAGAGAACATGAGTGATGCCTTGATGAGGCTGACCTGGAACAGACTAGACAGAACTAGGGAATAAAGAAGGTATTTATTAAAAGGCTTTAAGGATACACCTTGGGCAGAACAAGAGCCTGTCCAGGGCTGAAGGATACATGGACACAAAATGGTCACAAAATGGATGACCAGTCACAAGGTCTTACACTTTTATAAGTTTTGGTCTATTTGTGTATTGGGGTTTAATTGTCCGATTACAGCTTCAGATTGTGAAGTTCCATCCTTCTTGTTTTCTTTTCAGTCCACCATTGTTTATGCTTTTGAGCCTGAAACTTGTACTCGTTGTCCTTGGCCTCCAGCAGGAATAGCATTTATTTTGTCTGCCTACTCTGTGAAGAGAGCTTACTAACACTTACTATGAGGCTCAGAACTACACACCCAGGCAGCACAGAATCTGAAAAACATGAAAGCTAAAACTTAAGGCAATATTTTTTCCAGATTTAGGTATTCTGAATCATCACTGGCATCCAGAGCCAAATTTTTTAGATTGCTCTGGTCCCAAACATACTACAATCATTGATTAGCACATCATTATAACTCACTAGAAAATATGTAATATCTATTTAATTTAACTTTCTTTTAGAATTTTTAATTTTTTTTCACTTTCATTTAACTTTATTTTAGTGATAAAGACTCAGCTGTTTACCTTTATAGTAGTAATCAGGAATTTTCTACATACACAAAACATCAGCAACACCATCAACTCAAGGCTGATCTTTGAGGCTTAGCTGCTACCAGATCAGGAAAATGCAACACAAAAGACATAATTTTATTAAAATACAAAAAAAAAAAAAAAAATCTGAGCCGTTATTTCATATAAATCCTCTCTGTTTGTTAAGTCCTAGGCTGTTTAAAAGAACGAACAGTCTATATTTTCTTCTACCAGAAGAAAACAGTTAGATTTTGTGATATTATCTCTTACTGAACTATTTGGAATACAATTTCAATAATTATGCCCAATGAGAAATGGGAAAGTATGGATCATTACTATAATTTTATTATTAGATGCACAGATATTTCTAAATTGGTATATATTTGAATCTGAGTATTCTAAAAAAAAAAACCAGGATTACTTCATAATTTGGTTTTTAGGCTTTAAGACATTTCTATTAGACTTAAATTTCTTGTAATACTGAATGCATTGGAAGTGTTCTGAGACCATTTTAGAAGAAATAGTATTTGAAAATTTAAATAATAAGCTTGTAGGATAAGCCTAAATTGTGTAAGCTAGCGGGTGTAGTGGTGGTGACATTGAAAATATAGGAAGGAAATAAGATTTTTAGTACTGTTATAAATTGCTAATGCCATTTTCCTTATGTTTTTATTACTTTATTGTGTTTTCCTTACTTGAATTTTTTCAGACATTCATGATCAGAACAGCAAGAAACCCGTTATGGTCTACATCCATGGTGGATCCTACATGGAGGGTACTGGAAATATGATTGATGGCAGCATTCTCGCAAGTTATGGAAATGTCATTGTTATCACTATCAATTACAGGCTGGGGGTTTTAGGTGAGTAACTCTTTTCTTCATAGAGATATTTGCACAGAAATATTTGATTGCTGAATTTCTACACTGATCAATCATAGATATCTAGCTCACTTTTGATTTTAAAACAGAACAATCTCAATGATGGATTTTAAATTCTGTCCATTTCCACTTTTTATAGAAACGAGGCTAAATTGCATTATTTTTGACAACTGCCTTTACCTTAGAGAGAAATTACTGGAAATGTATAATGTTCTGAGAACTGTTTTTTTTTTCTTAAATAATTTATATTCCATGTCTAAAAAAACCCCAAAAAAGTCAGTCAAGAATGAGTCTTCATGGTTTTAAAACAGCTGGTAATGGCAAGAAGAAGGAAAGTGCTACTATTTACCTGTATTTATTATTTTTGTGTATAAATCAGTATTTAGAGATACATACAAAAAATGAAAGGCCATAAACACTGATGGAATTTGTATTGCTGGTAATAAGCAATTAAGGGGTTTTAAGGAGTACAATAACATTATCTTGAAAAATATAAGCAACTCCATAATCAGGGTACACAGCATGTACCAAACTTTTGTCCAAAATAAGGTTTAGTTATTTATTGAGGATCTGCTTTTCCATAGAAAAAAAAATCTAAAAATGGCAGATAATGGCAGGCGCTAGAAATATTTGTTATCTTAGTGAAAAAGTTTATATTTCTGATAGAAGAGCACACAGAAGGCTCAAATGCTCATCTTTCTGGCATTTTAAGGTACAGTAATTTTGTTTGTGTGTATTTTTACAAGGATTTTTGATCTTGTTCTTATTAATAGCAAAGCTATTCTATATTCATGGCATGTTCTATTTTGGAACACAGAAGTCTTCTTTTGCTGAGTTATCTCTTCATGTTGTTCATGTGTTTCAACAACTTTATAGTTCATCAGAGTACTAGGAATTTTTTTTTCCTGTCCCTGATTTTGAGCATTCATTAAATACAAAAGAGTATTTTTCCTGTGATGGAAACAGATTTAAATGTAAAGCCAGAAATATAAAAAGATATCTCAGTATATTTAGGCATGCAGTCTTGGTACTCAGAAACATCCAAAAAAAACCCCCAAACAAACAAAAACTCACCAAAACAAACAAACTAATAAAAACAAACAAAGAGACAAAAAAGGTAGAAAACTAATTGCTGTTTTGGTTGTTGTCAGAAAATATTTATACCCAGAATCTTGGGAGTAGTTATTTATTTGTACAGAAGATTATTTAATGCATCTCTTTAAAAAGTTTTCTCTTGTTGTCTTTAAACTAACATTGTTGAAAGATACAGATGAGAATAAACCACTATATTTGGTTTAAAATGTTTCATTGTCCCTCTATTTTATAAATCTGAAGGGAAAAGTACAATATTGCAGAAGTCCTATTTTGCATGTTTATATTGAAAGCAAACAAAATAAAAGATCAGAATGCTATTTTTTTAAATTGTGTAATTCAGGAAAAAGAAGGCACAAAACAGGCATTTATAGGAGGAAACAGAAAAGTAATAGTCATTAGGATTTTAAATGGATTAGGAAAAAAGCAGTGTTTGACATTACATACTGCTTCTCAGCAGTGGCAAATGTAACTTTCAACACTCTGTGGAATTTATTCTTTATTACAAAAGTCTATGTTTGAATTAGAAGACCAGAAGATATTCAGAAAATGAGTACACACTTAAAAATCAGAGAAATTCTGTTTTATGAACATATTTATATTTTTTTCTTCCTGGGTGAAATGTAAATGTGGTCATTGAGAACTCATTAGGTTCTCTGTGGCCATTGGAATATACTACATGAATTCCATGTATTTTTGACTTACTTCATAAGTTTAAAAAAAAACAAAAGCCACAAATTTCTTCAGAAAAACAACCATGTTGAAAACAGAAATGACTATATATAAGAGTTAAAAAAGTGGGGTCATTAATATGACATACATTTTGAATATTAACAATATTTGTATCAATTTCTTTTAGTCCTGGTTACATATTTCCATAAATCTGGTATGTTTCAATGGCATTTGATTTGGAAGTACATACAAAAAGTCACATACAAAACTACTGTTAATGACAGAGATGTGTAATGCTATCACTATTATCTCACCCTGTGCTGTTCTGAATTGCTGGAAATGCTAAATTCCTCTGGAAAATTCACTTGAATGAACATGAATACTGGATCTTAGACTCTCCATAAATGTTTTTACTGTCCTTGAAGCACATTAAATTATTTTTCTTTCAGTCTATAGTGTGTCATTACTAGAAGTAGATAGAAAAAGTATTAGGACAACATAGATAACCGCTGTATTATCTTAGGTGGACAAGTCACAGAACCAAGAAATGGTTTGGGTTGAAAAGGACCTTCCAAGACCATCTAGTTCAACCCTGATGACATGGAAGGGACGTCTGTCACATCAGGTTGCTCAAAGCTCCATCCAGCCTGACCTTGAACACTTCCAATGATGAGGCATCCACAACTTCTCTAGGCAACCTGTTCCAGTGTCTCCCCACTCTCATAATAAAAGACTTCTTTTGCCTTCTGTCCTGCCACTGTAGGTCTGGTTAAAATTTCTCAATCTTTCTTGTAAGCATCCTTTGTATGTTGCAAGGCTTCAATAAGGTCTCATAGGAGCATTTTCTTCTCCAGATTGAAGAGTCCCAGTTCAGCTATTCTGATCAGTTTTGTGACCCTCCTCTGCATCTGCCTTAAGAGATCCATGGCTTTCTTGTGCTGGGCACCCCAGAGCTAGATGCAGCACTCCAGGTGGGGTCCTACAAGACCTGGGTAGAAGGACAGGATCACTTCCATCAACCTGATGGCCACACTGCTTTTGATGCATCCAGGGTGTGGTTAGCTTTCTGGGCTGCAATGCATATTGCTGTCTCTTGTCCAGTATTTTTATCCACCATTATCCCCAAGCCCTCTAATTCATCCCCAGTCTATTAAATACTGGGGTGTCTTACAGTGCTGGTACCTTGCACTTGTCTTTGTTGATCTTCTTGAGGCTCCCACTGGTCCACTTTTCAAGGCTTTCAAAGTTCTTCTTCCTTCCCTCTAGTACATCAAGTGCAATACTCATCTTTGTGATGCCCACACACATCCTGATGGTGCACTTAATCCCACTATCTGTGTCTTTAATGAAGGTATTAAATAGTATTGGTCCCAGCATGAATCTTTAAGGTACATTGCTGGTTATTGCTTTCCACTTGGATATTTAGCTGTTGAATGCAACTATTGAGTGCATGGCCATTCAGCCAGTTCCTTACCCATCCAATGATCCATCCATAAAACTCAGATTTCTTCAATTTATTGTCAAGAATTTTATGGGGGATCTTATCAAATTCCTCAAAATATCCAGGCAGATAACATCAATTGCTGCTTGCTTGCTACTGATGGAGTCACATTATTGTACATAGCCTCTTATTATTGTAGATTAGCCAGGTATGATTTATCCTTGGTGAAGCCATGATGCTGTCTCTAATCAGCATCATGTTTCTATCTTGCATATGCTTCAGTATAACTTCCATAAGGATCTGTTCTATGATCATATTGGGCATAGAGAGGAAGCCGACTGGTCAGACTTCCCATGGTCCTCCTGAGTATCCTTTTTAAAACAGATCTGGTATCCCCTCAGTCACTGGGGCCTTCCTCTGGCTTTTCAAATATGGTGGAAATCGGCTTCGTGTCTACATCTTTTATTTCCCTCAAGACCTTTTGTTGGATCCCATGGACTTCTGTATGCTCAGGTTCCTCAGTGGTGGTCCCCACCCCTCACTACATGCTTTGAGTATTGTGTAATTTTTTTATTATACATATAAGTTTTTCAAAATCTCAGTTGAATTTTCAAAATTCAAAAGCTATTTAGAGAGTTATTTAACAAAAAATAATAGACATGTATGAGAGTGGGAGGAAATACAGATATCCTAATTAAAAGTATGTTCTAGTGTTACAAAAAATGAAATGGTTTGAATGAACTGACTAACTCAATCTAGATACTCTTTATTATCTACGTTCTTAGTCTTTGTAGATATGCTTCTGGAAGTAGCAACATCTTTCCAACACATCTATAAGCACTCTTTTAGTGCCTTTTTCAGGATTATGTTGGCAGGAAAAAAACAAAAGAGGGATTTATGTTTAATATTGTTTTACAGAGGTGTGACCTGAATCATCTGTCTCATGGTGAGATTTCAGTATGTTGAATCTCTGTTTAGATTGTATAACAGCAGAAAGTCAACCTGACAACTCACCATCCTTAAAAACAAAACAAAACAAAACAAAACGAAAAAAACCCCAAAACCACTAAACTAAACCAAAACAAAACCTCAACGCAATAAAATCAAAGTCCTATAATATTTCTTTATGCAGTTAAATTCTATCACAGTGTTACACATTTTCAAGACAAAAAAGCTTAAGCAATCTTCAAAAAAGTTGCCGTATTCAAAGAGGAATGTTCTTGTGTGACCTATTAAAGACAAAACTAGAGATGATTTCTAGAATTATGAGTCAGGCATTTGGAAGCCAGAATCTGATTACAGAAAAACAAGAAATGCAAAACCTGAGATGAATTCTAGAAATATGGATGAAGTATTTTGGAAGACAGGGTTAAATGAAACATCTACTGCAGTAGAATGAGACGCATTAAGAGTTCAGAACTGTAAAATTGGCTTAGCATTTCTGAGACCCCTAGCAATTTAACATTTTCTTCCTCTTAGAATTCAACATCATGCAGATAAGAATAGACTATCTCTCATCTATCTGCCTTTCTGGCAATGAGCATCCATTTTAAGTACTCTGAAAAGGCTGGGCTTCCTTTTAGCTGAAATTATATTCAGTGCAATATAAATCAAGGTTACAAGGAAGCTCCATGCATCTTCAGGTTAGTGAGAACCTTAGCTTGTTCTGTTTCACTGAGTACCTATTGTGCAAGTTACAACACTAAGTGCATGTTGTAAAGGAGCTGCGTAGGATTTGACTGACTATTATAGGTCCCTTCCAACTGAGCTACATTGAGTTTTCTGTTCTATTTTGTTCTATTCTATTCTACTCTATTCTATACTACTCTATTCTATTCTATCCTGTTCAGCAGTAATCGAATAGAGCAAGCAGTATATGACCCCATGGGCAAGATTCTTGTGTTGAACTTCAACAGTGTAATTGCTGTACAGAATTACTCTGTATTTTAAATTTTGATATACAGGTGTATATCCCCCTTTGTGCCTCTGGACAGCCCTTCTCTACCCCCAGTGTGTGTGATTCCACTAGCACAGGAAACCTAAAGGTGGTCTCCTGGTGGAGAAGGCCAGAGGTAATAAAACATGGGAATGACCCAGGAGCTGGAGTGTGCTAAGGAAATAGATTTAATGCTTACACAGGAAAGAGGTTTATTTAGACTCATTAAGCTTATTGTGACTGTTTCTATTGTTGAAGCCAATACAAACTTCTCTACATTGCCTCACTTATATCTGTAAGCTTCATGCAGATTTCCTAGACAGTTTGGTTCCCCATGTTTCTTCTCAGTTGGCTAAGAATTTGTTAGCTAATGTCAGTTTTCACAGCTGATTCTCTAGTTTGGTGTAATTCCTAAACTCCCAGAATGACAACTGTTAATCCCACTGCTACTGGCATATTTTTGTAGACATTGCAAATATGAGCTTTAATTTTTCTTTTTTTGCTTTTGGTAAAACTTATACTTTCCTCATATTTTAATTCTATTATTACAGTCACAGAAATTGGATTTGTGCAAGATGTATCCATATACCATTTGATTCAGACTCTTCCATTTCAAATATCAGAAGCAACAAATACTTAAGTTCTAGTGTCATCTTCATACAGAAATGTCAGCTTCATACAGAAGCCATGTGTAGTCTCATAGAGCTTAGAAAATTAGGTAAATTGATTGTTGAAATGTAATTGTCAAAAGTGGCAGGAAAATTTTGACAGAGTTCCTGTTACCTAAATGCCACAAAATCCACTTTCTCCAGGCTTGATGGATTGACCCAGTTGACTAAGACAGTAGAACATAGTCTTACAGAAAAAAATTTATCATAGCCTATACAGTAAAACAGAACAAAAAGCTTCAAGGCAATGTAAAAGGACCCTTAGGGCTTGATCTGTGAGCCTGTTACTAACCCAATGCATGATGTATTTACCCAGCTGTGTTCTGGACATGTTATCCAGAAAGTTACTGTGAGAGACATGCTTTTAATACTACTATGAAGATTCTAGCTGGCTAAAAGAAATGCATGTTAAATCTGTCATTTTGTAGGAGATAATATCTTATACAGAAATTAGAAGGAAAAAAAGAAGAAAAGTGTAACTTAATCTAACCACCCTTGGAAATGAGCCTGTTAACAATATTCAGAATGACAATAGTGTGTGTGTGAGGTAAATGTCATTATGTTGCTCACAAGGAGACAGGGGAGCATCTTGTTTAAAAAAAGAGTTTAAAAGTTGCATGATTGCACCAGCTCTTGGAAGGATGGCACAAAACAAATGCATTCTTTCCTGAGTTATTGTATTCCTCCCCTGTAATTCCTTGCAATGAGAGCAGACACTGAAGGATCAAAATATCTTTACTGCTTTTCAATACCTATTGATACAATATATGAATGTACAATATAGAGAGCTAAAAACATGTTTCCAGTGTGGTTTTGGAGTTTCCATTTTAGAACACATGGATCTTTTTGCTTTAATATCCCCAAAAGCCTCTGTAAAATATCTGAGAATTATGAATGAGTAAAGCTTTTCTGGTGATGGATGTTAAGTGCATTCTTCAATAGATATCTGCAGGTTAGCAGCTGAGAAAGGCCATCCATTTTCATCTTTTCACTTCTGCTTTCTAATTGAAAATTATGGTTTCCATTTAGGAAACCAAAATAATGTGTCCTTTTGGCTTTCATTAGTGCCAAGTCTCCTGCGATAGCACTTGTTCATTTACAGCTCACAGTGACTCGCAGAAAGCAATAATAGTACTGGATGTAATAAAATTACTGTTGAAAAAGTGAGAAGGACAAAATTATTTCAGAGTCTTCCATTTTTCTGCTCCCCATTTTCACACCATCTGTGGATTGTATTACATATGTTTCCTAAAACTAATCACCCCCACTTTGGGATCTGGGAAAAGGTAAAATAAGTAAATATATTTCAGAAGAATTTAAGAGACAAGAATAAAACCAGAAGGTACCTAAGTTTCATCACTCATAAAATCTTAATTTGCATAAAGTCAGGTCTTAGACATGTAAAGAAACAAAACCAATTTCTGTAAGTATAATGAATAATTTCATTGCTGCTAGAACTTTTAAATCAGTGTTTAACATTTACTCAGGTGTGTGACTCTTTTTGTAACAATTTAATGATTTTTCAAATTTCACTTGCATTCTATGTATAACAAGTTGTCTTTTTGTAAATATTTGTGCTCCTTGAAAATATTTGCACGTTTTAACAGCAAGTAGGTACCTAACTGCATTATGGCTTTGCTATAGTTTCTTCTGTAAATGACTAGTTGAGTTTCTATCAGAAGATATTTTAGTCAAATAAGAAGGTAACAAATAAAACCTTGATTTACAGAGATTGTCTAGCCTACAACCCAGGGCCACATTGAAACTGATCAATTATGAGAAACATTTCATGCCTTTATACTTTCAGTGGGATTGCATTAGTCCCCATCAAGACATAATCAGTAAAAGTTTTTTTCCGCTGAAAATCTTTCTGCCGTTAAAACTTTGTTTTTGATACAGTTGACTTAGCTACTGTAAACATCCAGGAGATTTCACTGTAAATCTCCTTAACTTCTGTATAGTTTTCCTTTTACCAGAAAATATCAAGAGAATTCCTGTTTGTTGGACAGAGGGGAAACAAGCAAACCAGCAACCAAAAAAAATCCCACACTTTCTGTGTGTCATTTTTATTTTACTGTGGGAAGTAGGAGGAATCAAACACACATTTTGTCCTAGATTGTTAATTGTTTTTAATCAAGGACTTGGATTAGTCCTTGATAAAAATACAAGGAATTAAATTCTGCATATCCTTGAATAAAGGGTAGCTTACAGATGTTGTAGTCCCAAAATAGAACAGAGAAAAAGCTATGACTCATGAGGTCCTAATTTCATCGTTTCCCTTGCTCTTGGGAGAAATTACATTGCTTCAATTGATGACTTCTCAAAGCAAAAGATTTATCTTTTCTGCTAATGTGGATTACAGAGTAAAAAAAAAAAAACAACAAAAAACCCAACTGTTTCTTTTCATAGTAAGTGAAAGGAGAATAGCTGTTTTTTTCTATACAACCACAATCAGGAGCTTGTGGCACTTTATTTCTGCTTATATATACATACACATGGTCTCTACAATGCTAGGATCAGGATTGTTTCTTTCTGAAATGGTCTTATCTTCATTTTCAAATGCTGCAAATCTATTGTTAAAGAAAGAATATTTCTATCAGTTATCTTGGTGTATGGAAGTTTCTGCTGTTTTTCAGAATGGCAGAATTGAAATACTTTGGTTATTTTATGAGGAGAGAAAAAGGGGCCTTTGTGAAAAACCTTTTCTCTCATGCATTTGAGCCTTAACACCAGCTTTGGTGCCATTCTCTGGATGGATCCAAGGACCTTCACATCCTTCTTAAATCAGAAGGGCCCAGAGCTCAAGGGGAGACTGAATGAGGTGGGATAACTGTCTGGTGTGAGCAGCTGATGATGAACCCCAGGATGAGGTTTGCCCTTTGGGCTGCCCAGGCACCCTGCTAACTCCTGCTGCTGGCCAGCATCCCCATACCCCTTTCTGGAGGCAGCCCTCCAGCTGCTTCTCTCCCAGTATATACCTGTGTCTTTTCCTGTGATTCTAGGCAAGGCTCAATTGAAATGCAAGTTAATTTTACTGAGAGCTTTATAGTGCCTACTGAAGCCAGCTGGTCATGCCTGTGGCTGATAAGAGAAAATAAAATTCAGTTAGACTTCTACTTTTCAGTAAGTATCAGTAAGTTTTCAATAAATTTTATCTCTTAGGCACCTTTAGAAATCTAAAAAATATATAATAATTTATCTTCATAGGCAATGTTTTATATTAAAAATACTTTGCCCCCCTTATGACCTTTATAGAGGATATGTACATGGACAGCACTTATGAGAAAACATTCCAGAGATTTACTTCAAACACAGTCTTCTGAAATAGAAACTTTATAGGGAAAATAAAAATCCATTGTGCATACCTGCTAAAATAACACAAACCTCGAACTGCTATTTCTTCTTCATAACTGCATGCAATATATTCTATAATCTGTGTGACAAATTTTTCTAACATTCATGATGAAATCTCCTGCTGTTTAAATCAGCAGGACTTATGCCTTTCAATTTAAGGCATCCAGTTTTCACCTTCAGATGGTTTTCCTTAAAATGCAATATCTTCTCTTATTGCAGAGAATGTCTTCCTTTTATTTTAATAACTTGAATCTGCAATAATATGCAAAGATCATAAGAGGAAGCTAATCACTCTAACAAAGAAGTATCTCAGGCTGGTAATCAGTTAGCTATACAGCTGAATCATCAAGGACAAATTGCTTGCATCATGGTATCTGGCAAGAGATGGTACCTAAAAGAAGAATATATTAAAATTCTCATCTCTGGAAACACCTTCTATGTCACCTCAATGAAGAGAAATTTCATTTAGAAACATAAAAAGACCAGTCACCACAGAAGTTCTAAATTGGTGACATTTTACCCTTTCCACAATTTAATTTTTTCCACAGGCAGTACTCAGAATGTATGACTTTGATATATCCTGTCTAGGGGAAATGAAATTGATGTCTTAGGGAAATAATATATAGAGAGATACTGCTTTAGAAATTCTAATGAATCACCTATGCAATTTTCTATTTATAAGAAGAAGTAAATAGAAGACAAGGTCAGAAAAATCATATAGTCATAGATTCATAGAATGGCCTGGGTTTGAAGGCACCTTAAAAGTCATTTAATTACAACCCTCATGCCACAGGCAGGGACACTTTCTACTAGACCAGGTTCCTCAGAGCCCCATCCAGCCTGGCCTTGAACACTGCCAGGGAAGGGGCATTCACAGCATCTCTGGGCAACCTGTTCCAGTTCTTCACCACCCCCATGTGGTGGTAAATTTTTTTAATATCTAATCTAAACCTACTCTCAGTTTGAAACCATTCCCACCTGTCCTGTCACTTCATGCTTTTGTAACAGTCCCTCTGTATCTTTCTTGTGCGACACAACCAGGTCACTCCAAAGCCTTCCCTTTCCCAGGATGAATAATCTCAATTCTCCTGAAAGGAGTGGTGCTCCATACCTCTAACCAATTTAGCAGCCCTCCTCTGGATTCACTCAAAAAGGTGAATGTCCTTCCTGTGCTGGGATTCCAGGAGGGTCTCACCAGAGTCCAGGGTGTAGGGACACAACCACCTTCCTCAGCTTGCTGGTCTTACTTCTTTTGTTGCAGCCCAGGATATTATTTGCTCTAAGAAAGGTAAGCACACATTTTAGGGTCATGTCCAATCTCCACTCACCAGCACCCCCAAGTCCTGCTTGGCAGGGCTGAGAAAATAAGAACTCATGATGTTGTCAAATATAGTTTGACATGTTTACAATTTAATATGTTTTACTTAGGAAAGAACTGACCATCTTCACTTTTCTGGTAAAATGAATCATGCTTACTGTTACTTATAGGAAAAGTAGAACTGCATTAAAAGATTCTGAGCAGGGTCTTTGGTTGGTCGTACTGATCACTACTACATAGCACTGTTTAAAAATTTAATGTAAGCAGACAGGTTTAGAGAAAGTTCCTGTACTGTAGAGTAAAATAACAAAAGTTAGAGCCAGCATGTGTCTGAGCAAATTGTGATTTTCTGACTTTCCTTGTTTTTAATTTGGAAGGACACCTGCAGGACGATCTTGAACTATACCAGTATTCAAAAAAACTACATCCAATTCAGTGTGCTGTAATTTTATATTGTAAATAATTGTTTTCCATTTCTCCTGGTTTATTTTACTTGATACTTCCCTAAAATAGAATAATCAATCAAAATCGATCAAAATCACTTATGACATCCTTCATGGGGCAAGTCTGACTGGCAAATGTTAAACAAATTTGATTATGTTGCCTGTAAGCAACTACCTGTACTTTAGCAAATGAGACATTTTACAGTATTTACAAAACATTCCAAAACATTGGTTTAGGGACTGTAGGCAATTGGTTCACACAACTTGACTCCTGAGTACATAGATTCTTTTAAAGTCTGGGCAGTTGCACAGTTCTGTAATGCCTAGGCATACAAGATGATTGCCTGAAATATTTATAAAATATATGGGAGATGTACTGGAAGTGCTGTCAGAACTTCAGCTTTAAAAAAAAAAAATCAAGAAAGCAGTGCTTACAGATAAAAATTACCTTTTTAGTCTTCTTGAATACATAGTGAGCCAGAGTTTAGGGGGAAATGCAGATTTTTGAACATTAGAAGCCCCAAAAGTTATCACAGATTTGTTTTATAGTGGTTGTAAGATGGAATATTATTAAATGTCTTCAATTAGAATTTACTCCTCAAGAAAAAGAAGAGTTTAAAGAAGTTTGTTTAACTATGGTTTTGTGTATCACTTGGGATTAGGAATCAGACAACACCATCTTAGATAAAACCGTTCATTTGAGCTTTCTCACAGAGAAATGTGTATACTTATATTGGAAACGAGCAGAAGTAATGAAGTAGCAAGAGGTGATAACTTCATAGACATTCAGAAGATCAGTGGTGGATTCAAGAATATGAGTGTCATTCTTTGAATGCTGGGCTAGTACATTCTGTAATAAGTAATGACTATTTGAAAACAGCTGCTATAGAAACCTACATGATCAACACAAAAGATATGGAAAACTCCATAAAAAATGGATAGTCAATTCCCTTCAAAAATAAGGATTTCAGTATGTTGTCATGGTTTCATTAAACCAACTCAGCTGCTCACTCACTCCTTTACCTGTAAGATCAGGGAGAAAACAAGAAGGATAAAAGCCAGAAAACTCATGGGTTGAGATAAAGACAGTTTAATAGCGAAAGCAAAAGCCACACATAAAAGCAAAGCAAAACAAAACATGAATTCAGTCCTTTCCATGGGCAGGCAGATGTTAACCATTTCCAGGAGAGCAGGGAGCCATCACATGTTACAGTTATTTGGGAAGACAAACACCATCGGTCCAAATGTCCCTCTCCTTCCTCCTTCTTCCCTCCACTTTATATGCTGAGCATGATGTCACATGGTCTAGAATATTCCTTTGTTCAGTTGGGGTCACCTGCCCCATCTGAGCCTCCTCCCAATCTCCCATGCATCCCCAGCTTCCTCCCCAGTGTGGCAGTACAGAAAGCAGAAAAGGTCTTGGCCCTGTGTAACTATCACTCAGCAATAACAAAAACATCTCTATCAACCTTTGTTCAGCACAAATCCAAAACCCAGCCCCATACCAGCCATTATGAAGAAAATTAACTCAATCCCAATCAAAATGGACATGTATATATATATTTTTTTTTAAAGAAATCATCTTTAGGTGATTACTTAATTCAACAGAAAATTAGTTTAAGAAGTTTCCAGTTTTGGCCAAGTGAAGAAAACATACTCTTAATGCAAAAGGAATATTTTAATATTTCTCTGCTTTTCTCCTATCCTGTTCAGTTAACTAAGTATCTGCTTGAACCTACACAGTTTATTGTTCCAATTGTTATGTATAAAATGGGTACTTACCTGAAACTGAAATTTCTTTTTACAAAATTATTAAGAAATAGATGAATGTTGCCCCTTTTAAATAATAAGCCTTTATTACTTTAAACAGTCATACATTTCTTAAATTAAGAAAATACGAGTTTTGGAGAAATTACAGGTGTGAATTATATCTCAATGAACATTATCTGATATATATAAAAAGCAAATCACTTTAGAAAAATATGGAGTAGATGAAAAAAGAAACCCAACCATTTTTTATCTCCTGTGATCCTAAATTGTAACATCTTTTAAATTTTTATGTTTCAGAATAAAACAATATTGCTAAGCAGAATGTATGGTTTGCAGATACAGTGATTATTAAAATACTGGCCTTTAAAATAATGATGATCCTTATAGCCAAGAGAATAGAGAAGAAGGAAAAAACTATTGAGTAGAATGTTAATTTCTTTCTATGCTACTTTTACACCTTTTTTTAACATTTTACATGGTTCCCTAATTTTTTCTACAGTCGAAATAAGGTCAAACATTTTTAAGAGCAGCTGTTTCAAGAAATTTCTTCTTGCCTGGACATTTCCCTTGGGCACTGACTCTTTTCTGTCCTGTAAAATAGGAGAGTTCTTCATTAAAGTAGCACTTTTAATATTGAAGCATCCAAGACTAGTGCAAAGATAAAAATTCGTTCTCCTGTAAGACCAAGAAATTATGGAATGCCAACAAGTATTCCCTATTTGGAATCATCCAAACTTGTGAGTACTTGAGGAACATATTTAACACTACTCACTGCTTAGCTCAGGGGGGATAAAACCTCACCAAATGGTTGCTCCATCCTGAAGTGTAAGAGTGAGGTCTTATGTAAAGTACCAATATTTTCATCCATTAGCTCCTCTTGGTGCATTCTATCTCATATGCCACATGAAGCAGTAATCTTTGACCCATTGATGCTGGGACATGAAGTGTCATATTTCCTTAAGTTGATTGCTTTCATGTATTCCTCCTATTTATACCATGTACCTTTGTTCTTCCTGGTAACCCAGGAATCACCTTCAAATCCTCTTAGTCAGAACAGACTGTTTTGTATGTGTGAGCATCAGACATTCCTGCATACTGCCTGAGGACAAAAGGGCTGAAGGTTACTTTTGACACGGTTTCAAGGTCTGATTGCACATCGTGCCATAATCATTTTCTGAAGCTCGCTGTGTATTTTGCACATGGACTGGCTGGACAGTTATGTTCAAAGGTGTGATTGGCTTCTAAAAGTAGAATTAAAAATAAAATGGGAGAGAGAAAAATTGAATGCCAAGAGCAGTTAAAATACTCAGGTGCCAGATAAAGAAAAGGCAGACACAACCAAATCTGAACTAGACGATCACCATGTGGAATTGAGGCTGAATTTGGTGATAAGGCTTAAGATGAAAGGACCTCCAATTGTTAGAGTAGTTATTAAGTATTTAATTAAAAATTTTAAGTCTTTTTTTTAGTATCATGCCCTTAAAGTTACTATGCAGATTGCCTCCTATTGTTGTTTTTGTGATTTTTCATAATTGCTTAATTGTTAATAAAGTTTCAGTGCTTTTATATGACAGAGGCTGAGCAACAAGAATATACTGAATTTCTGAATGAAAGGTGTAAGTGCACACTGAAGGGAAGGCTTACTGTGACTAAGGTATTGTGCACGTGGCTATCACAAGCTGACATCCAACTTGCCCAGTAAATACAAGCTCATGTGGTTAGAAAATAGTTTGATCAGGAAAACATGGTTTGTGCCAGGAACAAAGAACGTGTTAAAAAGAAATAACTGTGACTAACTTTCAAAACAATTTTCTAAAAAAAAAAACCCCAACACATTATACATGCATATATTTTCTTCTTCATTGACTTATCTAAAAGTCAAATACATGCCTGTACTATTGCTTAGTTATGTTTGAGAGATATCCTTATTTTTCACAGTCTAATTACATTGTTATAAATTGTACTTACCTTTTTCTTTAAATCATCTCTTTTGAAATCCCCTGGACATTTTTCAGGTAAGAATATTCAAACTTAATACATGATAGTGTAAATTTTGTGTAACCAAGTTGTATGTTTTGCATGAATGTGGAAAATGAAATTTTTATGTATACTTCTCAGCACTAATATTTTTTCTTAAGGGATTCTAATCTTTATTTACCAAATTTTCTGGGCTCAAATTTCATGTCTTTATTTCCTGGCCTACCTTCTGTACACAGATAGGTATGTAAATTTTAACAAATTTTAACAAATTTTAACAAATTATTGTAGAATAAATTGGAATAACACACACTTATTTCCTCATAGAAAAGAAAATCAAGACCTTTTCAAAGACCTTGAAAAACAGTAGAAAAAAACCAATTGCCTCTTTCTAAAGAGCAGTGTCTGGTGCAGGGAGAATCACTACCTTCCTCACTGGTATTAACAAGTAAAATTATTGATGCAAATCAGTTCTATATACTCTATGGTGTGCAAAAGATCAGTGCATTAACATATTTTAATCACTTAAAAATGCCTTCTAAGCACATTCTGAATAGTTCTGCATTTTTTGCCATAAACTACCTTGTCTTCTGGATTTTGGGGGTTTTTTGGTTTTTTCCCCATGTAAAAGTTAACACAAAGTTGAAGGATCAAACTCTGCACATAAGTTTTGGCTGAAGAAGTAGGGATTTCAGCAGTGCCTTTAGAAGACAGAACATTTTTATGGTCATGGAACAGAGAAACAAAAACTATCACAGCTGTGTTTATACCAAGCCCTGACTATTCAAAGTAGCGGTTTGTTAAACTTGAATAAGAACTTGATTTGTTCATTAATGTCTTTGTGATCAAATTTAAGAGAACTGCATTTAAACACATTGAAGAAATGCTCTTTTCAAAAATCTATATGTATTTAATTTATGTGTTGAATTGATACATTAGATTATTGTCTAATGTTTATTATCCTTATTTACTGAGTGCAGATTATATCCTAAAATCTAATCTGAGCCTTCAAACACAACAGAAAAAAACTACACTAAAGAGTTACCAGTGAGAACACTGCTATATAAACAAAAAGAGAAAGGTTGGTTATTTGAGTCTTCATTTCTATGAATACTCACTGTTAGAATATTATAGCTTAAAAAGAAGGAAATTATATGACATGTTTCTTACAATATTCCTTCATGTAGAAGAAAATGTAATTTATCCCTTAACCTAGCCGTGAAGAATGGGCTCTTCTGTGTATCCAAGATGCTTTATTCACATGGGTAACCACATGAGCTTATCTCCATGCTAGTCAAGAAGAGTGAAGAATTGTTCATATCCCACTGAGTGGAACTAACTGCAGAAGAGTAATATTACAGAATCCAAGGAGAAGTGCATGTTAAAGATATTTAGTGGCACCTTGTTCTTTAAAATAAAGGAGACAGTGGGTGTGAATGAACTATGACTGAGGTCCTGGGTTTCACAACTGAAGACAACATGGTTGCTGACAGGACAGAGGACATGTAAGTTATAGGGGATTCCTGAGCCCTTAAATGGCTGCTGAGTAAATAGAAAAAACTCTGAAACACAATTTTTTATTTTTACTTTCTCTGTGTATATATCTAAGGTTCCACTAGAAAGTCTTTCTATTCTTTATGTCTCCCAAAGGGTTGAAGTACAAGCAATAGTAATCTCATAAAATTAGAGCTGTTGGTCTTTCCATGAACATGAATCATGATTCATTTTAGAATCCTCTTTATGGCTTTCAGCAACTTTATAGCCAGGGGTTGACTAGAAAACAGGAAGTGTGTGAAGTAAGCAGAAGCCTTTTCTCAGCAGGCTCTGGAAGCAGTAAGCATTTAGCAAGGAAAAGAGGCTCCTTCAGGGAGTGCTCCAGAGCACGAGTTCGGGTGAAGTTCCCTCTAGGGGAGCCCTCACTGACAGTACTAGGAAAACAAGAAAAACTATGTTCCTTACAGAAGTATTTAAATTTAATTGATTCACTTAAAAAGAAATCAAGCACCCTTCTTTTAAAAATTTCTTTAAAAGAAAACAATATTTTTTTTTCTTTGGGGTTCTTTTGGTTCTTTTGTTTTTTTAGTGGGATTGTTTTGTTGGGTTTTCTATTTTGTAAGAGTTAAGATTTGTTAAAGCAAGCAAGAAGGATTATAGTGTATAAAAATACAGTGAAAGATAATGACAATATTTATATAGGCTTGTAAATTTCTCTTGCAGCTATGCTTGGCACAAATCACAAAAGAATGGAGACAACAGAGAATATAGTGAGATAATTGCAGAAAAATATTTTAAATTAGTTACTGCAAGCAAATTCCTGTCCAAACAATAATGACACGGTCTAAAATATACCAAACTTCTGAGATGGTATTATATTATTTCTTTTGAATACCAAAAATGTCAACAGCTCTATAACAAGTTAATCAAAAGGAAAAGTGCCACACAGAAATTGGAACTGACTGTTGGGTTCGGCAGGGCCCAAGAAATGTTTGATATTGTAGACACAAATACATACATAAGGAAAATTGTTCTCCTTTTTCTCTCCAAGGCTGTTTCATAGTCAGCTGCATCAGAGAAAGTGACTAGATGATCTACATATAAATATACAAAACTTTTCTTTTCAAAATGATGGGCTCAATAACCAAATCAATTAATTAGACACTTGATTCTCTAAGGTGCTGAGCAGTTGGTTCTTGTTAAAATCCGCAGCCTCTCTCTCTCTCTCTCCCCCCGCGCCTGTGCCCCCGGCTCGGTGTGTGTGGGATCTGCCGTGTTCACTCCTCTTTGGGGAGGACACAAGCAGTCCGTGATGTGTGCAAGTCTGCAGGGTGGAAAGGGTGAGTTTCTAACAGCGCTAAAGGGTTTATCTCGGGGTAAGGATGAGGGAAACTGACTCCCAGCAACCAGGCAGTTTATTGTGTACTGGAGGCTGAAAGCCTCGAACAAAGGGTTGCATTTTTAAAACTTTTCCCAAGGATGGGGATAACTTGGAACTGTCCAATAAGGCACAGACAACTGGGGAGTGACATAGTGACGACAACCAATACCTTTTAGGCTTCTATGCATATAGAAATCCTCATTTAAACTTCGTGCTCGCCCCAGGGGAGAGTAGAGTCAGCGTGCCAGCACTCTGGGTGTTCACATTTTCTGGTCTACTTCAGTCTCATTAAGACCTCTGTCCATTAAAAATGTGCTGATAATTCATTGTTAGAAAAAAAAGGAAAAAAAAAAAACCTGAAACCTAATCAACGTCTAAGCCCACAGATGCAATTATAGTAGATTCATTTATCCAGATAACCATTTTAGTTTTTTGTGAAGATTCACTTTTAAACCTACAAGGGGGTTGCTGCAAATTTGAGTTGAAATAACTTTTCAGTTCTTTTTTTTTTGTTCGTTTGTTTGTTGTTTGTTTCATTTTATTTTTCANAACCAGGCAGTTTATTGTGTACTGGAGGCTGAAAGCCTCGAACAAAGGGTTGCATTTTTAAAACTTTTCCCAAGGATGGGGATAACTTGGAACTGTCCAATAAGGCACAGACAACTGGGGAGTGACATAGTGACGACAACCAATACCTTTTAGGCTTCTATGCATATAGAAATCCTCATTTAAACTTCGTGCTCGCCCCAGGGGAGAGTAGAGTCAGCGTGCCAGCACTCTGGGTGTTCACATTTTCTGGTCTACTTCAGTCTCATTAAGACCTCTGTCCATTAAAAATGTGCTGATAATTCATTGTTAGAAAAAAAAGGAAAAAAAAAAAACCTGAAACCTAATCAACGTCTAAGCCCACAGATGCAATTATAGTAGATTCATTTATCCAGATAACCATTTTAGTTTTTTGTGAAGATTCACTTTTAAACCTACAAGGGGGTTGCTGCAAATTTGAGTTGAAATAACTTTCAATTCTTTTTTGTTTGTTTGTTGTTTGTTTCGTTTTATTTTTTGTTTTTATGTAGGTAGGAAGGTATTTTTGTCCTTGCATGCTCCCTTTATTAATTTGATGTTATCAGAAATAGGCTTGCTCTTACCTAATATTTTTGAAGGATCACTCAAAAGTTATGCAGCCTATGTATTATCATTTTTTAGTTGAAATATATAAGCATGAAACAAATTTTTTAACGATGTATTCTTTGATTCTCTGATATTTGTTTAAAACCTCTATAGACGCATGATAGGAAAGGGTCAAAAAGGAAGGGCTAAGTCTCTAAAGGTCAAGTAGCAGTAAATAATATTTTTATCTTTTCAGTTCTTGGGAACGTGAGAGATTATAGGAAAAACAGAAGCTGAAAAATATAGTGAGTAAGCAAAACACTGAATAATAACTAACCACCTCCACCCTGGGCAAGCTTAAACTCATGGCAGGTGCTTTTCTTACTGCAAACACAACAGGTGGTGAGAAAGAACAGAAGGAAATAATTACAACAAAGCCTAAGACTAATTGGAGGTTGAGGGGATGGGTGGAATGTAATTTCCTTACCTACCTGCTGCACTGAGATACAACAAAGGCATAAGGATAAAGATCTGAGAACCCAAATCTCTTGGGAAATGTCAGAAGCCAGACAATGTCAGGCCTATAACTACCTTGTTTTGACCTGGTCCTTGTGGTGAATAATTAAGTGATGGTTACAGTACTTACCTCAGAAAAGTGAAACTGGGGTCATCATCACCTGTTCTGAACACTGGGGAAATGGTAGCCAGCAGTTCTCAGCTGAGGTGTATTTCTTATCTTTTCCATCCTAAATTTCAGCCTCCTCTTCCTTTTCTCGTATTCTCAGCCCCATGTTTCCTCAGCTTGATGAAGCAAAACAGTGGAGAGTCTTGTGCAAAGTTTCATGTGGAGTCTCGGTAGATAGGACACTTCTGGAAACCTGGTGTCACCTTTGCATTGTCCGAAACCACTGCTTTGTTTTACTTCATTTACTTCTACCTTAGACTGAAGTAAATAACGTTCCTTGGTATTTTCTATACTTGGTGGTTAAGGCTCATATCTGACTTGAGTAGACTGGATCACCTTTCAGAATCTAGGAGAATGGCCTAAGGTATTAAATTAAAGAAAGAAGATTACACTTGTCTTTGAAAGTGATTTTCAACAAGAATGAATACAAATTGGTTGTTAAATAATTTATTAAATAATGGATGTAACAGACTACCTGCCCAAAGTTAAATAAAAAAGCATGAGAATGAAATGGAAAATAAATTCCCAGAGCCTTTTAATTCTGACAGAACATCTGGTCATTTACACTACATGTGATTCTCAAAATGACTAATTTCAAACCTTTTTAAAAATGTTCCTGTTTAAAAATACTTTTACTCAAATGTTTAATGATGCTGACTGTATTTATAAGCTTGAATTGATGACACTGGAATGCTTTCTGCATGAGGCAACAATGTCACCTCTTGAGGACTTGGGAGGTGAAGTCTGGTTGAAGTCTACTCATTAAGTTATTGGATATCTATCTATACATGGTGTATCCTCTCCTCATAGTAGAGGTAGGTAAAACGAATCTGATTAATTTTAAACAATTAATTAAGAAATGGTCAGTCTTAGAACTGCTTTCTTCTCTGAACTTACTGCAAATAAAGTCTTGGCAGCTCAGCTACCTGAGGGAGACAGATACCTGGGGGAGGAGCAGTAATTTTGTCTCCCTTGACTTCTGAAGGGCTTTTGACACGGTCTCCCATGACGTCCTCATTTGTAGGGTCAAGAAGCATGAGTTAGATGAGTGGACAGTGAGGTGGATTGAGGACAGCTCCAGGTGAACCTGCTTAAGCAAGGGTATTTGCCTAGGTGATCTCCAGTGATACCTTCATATCCTAACTATTCTGTGATTCTGTGATGTAAAGGAAATTTTTTGGCAAATCTTTCCTTGTATTCACAAATAATATTCCACTTAGGTATTATGACCTTCTTTAAAATCACATTTTTTTCTTTACTGTTTTTTGCCATGAAAAATTATTTGAAGTTGTTGTAGTATCCCAGAAGTTAAGTTCACCAAATGTTCTCCTGAGTCTAATCTAGTGTCTATTATGCAATATTTGTGGTGTTATGAAGTTACTTTCAGGGACTTTTGTGCATGCTTTTCAATAATTGAAACTTTAGTAGTAATAGTGTTCTACAACTTTGTTTATTCTTTTTCAGTCATGTCATTTCAACATGAATTAATGTTAACAATGTAATTATTTTGCTTTTGGACAGTCAAATATACGCTATAAAACTGTTGTTTCTTTTTTTCTTTTAATTTTAATGCTACTTTAAAGAACATGCAGGTTATATGAAATCAGCAATCAAGGATGAGGTGTGCATAGCATCATAAAATTTCTAGTGAAAGAGCTATACCATTACTGTCAGTTGTGAAAAAATATTTAGCATGTTTAAGAACCAATGACATTTCTAAAACAATGTCTTCTATACTGCTGCCACTAGTACAAATGTCTTTTTAGGATAAATTTACCATCTTCATCAAGCAAGAGGAAAAACAAAGAAAAAAAGAAGCAAAGAAAAAAGCCAACCAAAAACCAGTCTTCAAATCTTTTAGGAGCTGGTGATCTAAAAAGTGAATTTGCAAAGTCAGATAATAGCTTAAGAAGAAAAACATGTCTGAAGCTTGTCTATCATTAATTCAAAACATGACCTCAGTTCTAGTGATTTTTTGTTTTCTGAAGGGTTTTAAAAATTAATAGAAGTGAAAATAATAGCACGTTAAAAATAAATGAAAATGAATTTTAAATATACTGTGACCTTTTTATAATTGGAAGGAATTGAAAACAGTTAAATTATATCAACTGACTTTTTAGAATTCTTACAGAAACTTATTAAGAACTTCATAATTACAGTAGATGAAACTGAATATATTAAAAGAATAATCAGAATGTTTATTAAAAAAAGAGTATTTTTACCATGCTGAATGGAATTCAAAGTTAATAAGCTTGTTAAAAGCTGTTATAAAAAGGGTAAAAACTCTTTTTCTAGCACTGTGACTTTCAAGTAATGATAACCAACAATTTGATTCAACATTCAGGTAACGGTAGAACTATTTGAACAAGGGAAAACCTTGCCCTAGACAACTCCAAAAGACCTGAAATGTTTAGGGTATTACAGTTACTGGAATGCAAAGCACAGTCTTGACACTGGACATGACAGCTCTTTTCAGCTTCTTTGTAGGTGTAATGGCCAAGACAAAGGTAAGTAAGGATTGCAGATGAGTTTCTCAGGTGAGTTTCTTGGATTATAGGAAGGAGGTGCTATTAGTTGCTACTGCTAAAATAGTATTTAAAAGTGATTTTCTCTTTCTTTAGGGGTTTAGACCTTTTTTTTTTTTTTTATTCTGGTACTTTATCCTGTAACAGTCATGTTTTGATGGATTATCAAATATGAAGACTTGAAGAAAATGTTTAATTTGCCTCGTGGATGGAATATTTGTTTTGTCTGTGATGTGAACTGGTACTTGGTACTTGGCTCTGTAGTATAGGTACAGATATAATTTTTTTTTAATTTTTGTTATGAGGTGTTCTTATAACTCAGATAATACCTTTAGCATTCTTTATAATGTGTGTTTCTTTTCAAAGTTAAACTGTTTACTTGCTTGAATAAAAAAAACTAGAAATACATACTTTCTTACTTTTGGAGTTCTGAAAAGAAAGATATGAATTTACAAATGTAGAATCAAAACACATTTACTTCTGATGCTGTCTCTGGAATTAGTTGGTTTTTATTATCAGAATAAGTGGTTTCTGTTTCTGGGACATAATTTATCATTTTCAAATAGAAAACAAACAAAAATAGCAAAATATGCAAATATATTAAAACAACTCTATAAGTTATTTTAGAGTAAAGTTGTCCTTTTAATACTTGCTAATCTAGTAAGCACTAGTTAAATGCGATTCCAAAGAACATGGAATCTTGTTTTACAAGAGTCATCCCATATCCTTATCCAGCCTGTTCAACTTTGTATTCCTCTCCAAGTTAATTGAAGGAATAGTTTTAACAAGAAACGTAGAAATATTGGAGATAGAAATGACATTACCTCCTGAAACACCAAAGAGAAGTGTCACAGAGACACACACAGTGATGTCACTTACAGTGCAAGATATGCTGAATGAAAGGAATCACAATTCCCAGAGGGGGCAATGTCCACAATGTTTAGTGGGAACACTGCATGCCAGTTCAGAAACATGGAGAAGATCTGGCAGCACTAGCAGCTTTGACAGCAGAAGATGAGGCTCCAGTATATGACATCTGACCTTAAAAAATAAAGTCTATCTCCCTAATTATCAAATGCAAAGAATAAAAAGGACTTGTCAGAATAGGGTGACTGAGTCACTGTTTCCTTCAGCATGACCAAATCCAGGGCAGAACAGGATACAAACATGTTCATATACTAGGGTTTCATTCTTTGTTCTTCCAAAGGTGGCCATTTATATTATTACATATTAAATAAATAGGATACCAGAGAAAGTATATTAAAAAATATGATAAAAATTTCATATACTTTGAAAATAATAAAATTACTTTATTTTTTGCATGACCACTCTAGCAGCTATGTCTTATTCACATAATGGTCTTGCAGGAAGTTGGATTTCTAGCAGAAAACCCAATGAACAAGAGAACTCTTTGTGTAGCAGAGGAGAGTATTTTCATTGTTATTGAAAAGATATCTAAAGGCAATAGGACAAAATAATAAAATTATGTATCTAGGACAGCATTTTCCTATTTTCTTATGAATGTGTAACAATTTCCAGTTTGTCATTGAGCTGTTACATGCATGCCTTTCAGATGACATTAGGTATTTTAGTGTAAGTCACATCAAAAATACTTTTGTGTAAGAAGTAGTTTAACTATTACATTCAATTGGTGCATAAGATATTAGATCAGCTCATGGAAAGAGAAGGGAATGAAAAATCAGAACTAAAAATAAAAAGTGGACTAAAAAAGGGTGGGGAACACATTACCTTGTGGCTATTTTAACCACTTGCATTCTATACAGAATGGGTTGTACTTGTTTTTCATTCCTGTAATAAATATCTTCCCTAGACAAACAAAATCTTTTAGCTTCTCACTTACTTTGTAAGTTAGTTTGACCATCTAAGTCCAGTTTTTAATTACTGGTGTTGCTAAAATTGATATATCTTCTAATGTCCCAGTGGGGAAGAAAATGGAGTTACTGGTGAAAATAGGAACATAGAACCATGAAAAGGACACATAATTTTGCCATTTGTTTTGTTCTCCATGTGCAAGGAAGTATTTTAAATTAAAAAAAAAAAAAAATGGAATCTATGTGATACAGCAGTACCTAAATAGTCTGAATTTTCTCCAACACATCTAATTTTAGTTTTCACACAAATTTGTGATCATTTCAGTTATAAAATACCTACATATAAAAATTGATTTCTTGCAGAAAAGCTACTGTGATAGATTAAATATGCATTTGATTCTTTCTTCTCAGTTATTCTGATAGACTTCATCTACTAGATGCTGCACTCAAAGTCTGTCTCCTTTCTCCAGTTTGGGGAGATATTTTGAATTCTAATGAATGTGCAGACCAAGACAACTGGCCTTTAAAATGGCAGGAAGCTATGAATCTCAATCATGACAATTTGCTTTTAAAAAACTCGTATAGTTTTGACTGAAATTGAATTTTGATTGATAAATCTGTATGGATTTTTCTGTATAAAGATATATAGTTACCTAAATTTATTGAAATGTGTACACAGTCATGAGACAGTTATTTTTTACCCAAAATATTTCTGGAGGAAAGTTATGCAAGTGCATCATATTCTTGGAGAAAATGGGTGGCATAGTGCATTTCCAAATGTTGACATTTACAGCTTTACTGCTATTTACTCTGCTCTAACTAAAAACAGCAGAGCTATGCTAAGTATTTAATACACTAAGATAGTCTCAAGATGATCAACAAATGGGAAAGAAATGCAAAAAAGGCATCAGTGTCTCAATTAAATACTAATGTTAGGGGCATATTAATGAGATTCATATGAACATATGAGAACACATGGCAATACCAAACATCTGCACTGCCAGTCCTAGTCTGCAGGAATAACTTGACAACAATGTAAGCAGCCAACAAAACTTACAGTAGCTCAACAGCTGCTTATAAGTGGTATGAGCATGTTAAAAGTGATGTCTTCATCACAAGATTCTCTTTGCATCATTATTATGTTTCTTCACATCTTATACCTGATTATGCATATGGGCTGCCCAGCTCGGAGCAATACTCAAACAATGCACCTTACATCCTTTTTTCACATCAGAAACCAGCAGGACATCATGCTGTCCTTTGTAAAGATTGGGCCTGAAGGGAACTGAATTCAGGATTTTTTTATATTGAATGAATAAAGTGCACATAGATCTTCTGTTACATTACTGGAGTTAACAAATCCATGTGATTATTTTCAATAGCCAGGGATAGGATACAGATAATTCCTAAGATGAAATCAACATGAATAACCAATTTGAGTAAAATTAAAGGAAATATTATCACTATGAGGTAAAAAAATTCATTTCAGAGCCTGTTTCTTACTTCTGGCTAAATAATCATTTTCCAACAACAATGTAAAAATCCAGTTTATACAGCAAAAGTATTCATATATGTTAAAGATATCCTTCATGAACATAATACATCCAGAATAATATTTCAAAATTGTATTGTAATGAATTTCCAGAAGTCTCATAATTGGCCTCTTCTGATAGTATTTGGGGTGATGGTTTTATTTTCTTTTTGATTTTACCCAGGATTATTTTTAAGGAATAATTTTGAGACTGTGTTGATTGGCCTATTTAGGCTTCAAGTTTTATTTATGGGAGAATACATCAGGCACAGTGATGTGCACAGATCTGTCTGTTTCACAGCTAAAACCATGCATCAGTGGATTTTTAAGTACTTTAATTCCTAGATAGAAATATAACCCAATGTATTAGACATCTGAGCTGTTTAGAACATTTTTTGTTTATTCCATTCTCTTGCTCTAGTGAATCTCCTTTACAGCTTCCTGCCTCTTGCATTCCTGTTTGTTCAGCTTAGTGTCAGTAGGAAAACAAATTCTGTGAGAAGGATTTTTTTCTAGAATGCTCTTTTGCCTAGTGTTTGGGACACTCTTCAGTAGTGTAGGAAATGGGATTTCAGTACCTATGTGGTTGAGCAGAGCTTAGAATCAGAGAAAGAGAGCTTGTCTTTTATTTTCTGACATCCATCTCTGCTTCCATTGATGGCTATAGAGGTTTATGCAATGGATTATAGACAATGGAAATAGAAGGATGGAATTCAGTCTATCCAACAGAGGTCCATTATATATTCCATGGCTTGACCCAGAAAGACAATTTAGTTAAATGACTGGCATTTTCTTGGAAATATCAGGAAAATACAGAATCCAGCACTTACAATACATTCACTTGATATGTTAGAGATGTCCCCCTCTGCCTGGGTTTCATTGTTTGTTGGTTCGTGGGGTTTTTTTTTTTAAATTATCTTGAACTCTACTTTATGTGAATATAAAGATCCCATTATGTTGTTTCACAATCCACATATTATTCATGTTGCTTTGAAAAGATCTCTGACTCACCTGTGGCCACAATCTCTACCCCAGCTGACCCCCTTTTTTTTTTTTGCATCATTAGTACTCCATTACTTTGGCACTGGTATACTGGGCTTGTCTTTGGATTTGGCTAATGATGGTGCAAAAGGAACAACATTCTCTGCCAAAGTAAGATAAAACAGCTAGGTTGATGTAGCTGAAATACTGCCTATTTACATCAGCAGAAAATTTGGCCAAATTTTCAGCCATTTATGTTATAAGCTTTATTAAGGAATGCAAGGTTATTGACTCCTTCACTTTATCAGATGATGAACTAAAGCCTCAATAGTTTGTAACTATATTAGTCACTGATTTACCTACACAGGGTGTTGGTCTGAGGCCTTGAGTCCATGAAAAATACCTGCTAGCAATATTCATCAAAATGTTGCTTCCTAGTAGAGGGATTTCCCACCAGGGCAGTTTGTCAGTGCAGCTGTTCATCATTATGTACAGTCAGCTACTCTGCAGCCTCCATCTTTTGCATAAAAAGAAATACTGCATGATTCTCCCCCTCAAAAACAGCACTAAATATCAACAAAGTTTTTGTGCCATCTGTAAGTTCTTTATGAATATGTGAACATGAATAATGAGGAATTTCTATTTTATTTTTAAAATTATGGAACTTTCCTAGTAAAAAAAAATAAAGAAATATATCCATTGAAATACATCAGCATTTAAACTCTAAATTGCCCTTAAGCTTAAAGTGGATGTGTATTCATTTCTAAGCAAATGTTACTTCTCCTTCATTGAAATAAAATACTAAACACTATCAAGAAGTGTTTTCACACCTATTTTCCATTTTTGTTGCACAGAAATGTTGAATTTTTAAGTGTGGTTTTCCAATTTGACTCATGAGTATTTATTATTCATCTCAGCTTTTGGACAATATACCTACTCAAAACAGTTGAGTAATTTACTGTTGTGATAATTGAGAAAAATAACACAATATAATAAAACGATCAAATAAACTACTTGGAAACTGAAAATGTTTCTTTGCGCTGTGACACGAAAATTGCAGGATTAGATAAACATCTAAAATGGGTATATAGATATTACTTCCCCCCACCCCCTAGAATATTTTACATAAAGAGATCTTCCACTGACTGTCCTAATACATAAAAAATGCTTTCTTAATCATATCAAAATATTCTGAGTGTCTAAGTCAAATAAATTGGATGGTTTTGTATAAACATTGTGGGTAAATTCCTGACCTGACAGAAAATAACAACAAAATATTTCTGTGTACTAAATAAAACCTACTTAAAATCTACTGAAGTTAGATTTACTTAGTATCTACTGAAATAGTGCTATTGCTACTCTTACTAATGTTATTATAGTATTATTTAAACAGTAGTATTTTGTGCTAGATACACAGATTTCTCTTATCACAGAAAATTGAATTTAATATCTTAAAGATGCAAGATTCACGCACAACACATTCTAGCTATTGGCAGGAAAGCATATTGCTGTTTCTCTTAAACACTAAGTGTCATTAAATTCTACTGATCTTCAGAGCTGTAAGTGCTGTAAATGCTATTCTTGTATTTTTTGTGAGATTAGAAGGTGCAATTCTTTTTTGTGTATAAATTTTATAAACTTTGCTATATGAGTTCCTCTAATAATTCAGTCCTAAAAGATTCATCCTTTAGATCATCTATTTTCCCGGACCAAAATTCTGCTTTCTTTTTGTGCTTTGGATCGTTCTATATAAGACTTTGACTCACAATATTCTTAGGGATGACAGACAATATCATGTTCCATAGTTACTACATAACTGATTGAGAACCTTTTGAAAAAGTGGAGGGATTAATTTTTTCTTCTTCAGTTTCTCTAATCAGGATTTTTTGTTGGTTTTGGCTTTGGTTTTGGAGGCTGGGTTTGTTTGTGGGTTTTTGGGTTTTTTTGTGGTTTGGGGGCGGGGGGGAGTTTATTTTGGTGAGTTGGTTTGGGTTTTTTTGGGTTTTGTGTGTATGAGGGTTTTTTTTTGGTTTTTTTTTTTTCCCTTTGGGATTTGGGTGGGGGGTTTTGAGGGGGGTAGTTTTAAATTTTTTTCTGTAATCCTCATATGTAGAATTAATATATGCTAAGGAATGCGGCTAACCTTTGGTAGTGTCAGATATTTGTGGTCCCTTTAGGTAGCACTTGCCTTCAAGATTAATAACATTTTATTCCTGTGGGACTTAGAGAAATAATACCTGGCCCTGTTAGTAAATGGACAGCTACAGAGCTGTAGGAGTTCTCACTACTAAAATTTTATTTTAGACAGGTTGTCGCAGGCTAATGGAAGGAGGATAGCAGAGGCACATGCTGAAAGGAGTAATGGGTGATAATTTATTTGAAGAGAAGTCATTCTTTGGAGGAAAGAAGTGAGAAATAGACAAAGGATGATAGCTGAAGTGAATTTGCTAAAGAAAGGAAAGCTAAGAAAAATGAAAATGGGACAGAAAATTTACAAAAATACAGACAAAGAAATCTCATTCAAAAACTGCTTATATTTTACATCCACAAATTTGATTTCTACCTACCTGCATCTACTAGTCTGACTTCTTTATTGTCTTTGCTCTCCTGGAACAAGCATAGGACCATGACAATGTTATTTAATGTCTTTATATTTGGGGAAAGCTTTCCTCAAGAGAATGTCAGTGGGAGGAGAGTCTGTAGGCAGTCCAGCCTTGGTTTGGTTGCTTGTGCTCTGACCAGTTTCAGCTAGTCCTTTTCTTCAGTCTTTGTGTGCAGTGTCTTGCTTGTAGACCTACCAATCATTATCACGTCCAAATAGCCCACGAATGTAATGGAATAATGTAACATGGAAAGGTGAGCTGCCTACTGCATGTTGCCAAACCAAACAAAAAAAAAATGAAGTGTATTTCTGTTTGATACAGATGGCTTACCAATTTTTTCAGTGTTATACTAAATCTTTGATATTTAGATGTTTCTAAAACATGGCTTCCACTAAAACTCAGTGCTGCTTGCACATAACAATACTTGACAAAGGAAGAAAGAGCAAGATACTATTTTGTAAACACATTACAAAAAACAAGAGGTGATGAAAGATGTATCACACACAATCACACAGAATTTGCTGAGTTGGAAGGGACTCACAAGGATCATGGAGTTCAACTCCTGTCCCAGCATAGGGCCACCCTGCAAATCAGATCATGTGCCCAAGAGTGTTGCCAAACACCTCTTGAGCTTTGTCAGGCTTGGTGCTGTGACTGCTTTCCTGAGGAGCCTGTTCTAGTGCCTAACCACCCTCTGGTGAAGAATCTTTTTCTAACATCCAACCTTCCTTGACACAACTACTGGCCATTCCCCTGTGTCAGCTGTCACTGATCACCACAGAGAAGAGATCAGTGCCTGCCCCTTCTCTTCCCCTCACAAGGAAGCTGTAACTGCAATGAGATCTCTCCTCAGTCTCCTTCAGGCTGAAAAGACCATGTGAGCTCAGCTTCTCATATGCCTTCCCTTCAAGGCCTTTCACCATCCTTGTTGCCGTCCTTCGGACACTCTCTATTTGTTTAATATCTTCCTGTTATTGAGGCACCCCAAACTGCCCCCAGCACTCGAGGTGAGATCACCCCGGTGCAGGACACAGCAGGGCAATCCCCTCCCTGGCCCAGCTGTTCATGCTGTGCCTGNAGACCATGTGAGCTCAGCTTCTCATATGCCTTCCCTTTAAGGCCTTTCACCCATCCTTGTTGCCGTCCTTCGGACACTCTCTATTTGTTTAATATCTTCCTGTTATTGAGGCACCCCAAACTGCCCCCAGCACTCGAGGTGAGATCACCCCGGTGCAGGACACAGCAGGGCAATCCCCTCCCTGGCCCAGCTGTTCATGCTGTGCCTGATGCCCCCAGGACAGGGTTGACCCTCCTGGCTGCTGGGGCACTGCTGGCTCATTTTCAACTTTCTGCTTATCAGAATCCCCAAGTCCCTTTCTGCAGCGCTGTTCTCTATCAATACATTTCCCAGTCTGTACATCCAGGGTTGCCCCATCCCAAGTGCACATCAAGAAGCCTGACAATTCCCTTGTTGAACATTTTTGGCTGGTGATTGCCCAGCTCTAATTTTTTGAGGACTCTGCAGGGCCTCCCACCCTGCCTTTGAGGGAGTCAGCACCTCCTCCCAGTATTGTATTACCTATGAACTTAGTATCCCTTCCAGTCTTGCATCCAAGTCGTGAAGAAGAAGTGCACAGGGCTGAGGATGGAGTCCTGTGGAACCCCCTAGTGAGAGGTCACCAGTCTGATGTCACCCCATTCCCTGTAACATCTTGTGCCCGACCTGTGGGCCAGTTGCTTTCCCACCACATTATGTATTTATTGACAAAGGGAAAGATACAAGTTCTTTGTTCTTATAGCAGCAAGATATGAACTTTTTTCACTTACGAATGATTTAATAAATGTAAGTCTTTCTCATGTTGTAATTTTTCTTCTCTGTTTCAAGGATTCTCTTTCTTTCCTTGTAGAGTTACAAGTAAATAATTTTTAGAAGAAATCAAGTACACGGTTAAAGAGCCTGAAAGCTTTGCTATTTCTCTTATTTGCATCCATTTATTCAGAAAAATATATAATAATTAATAATTTATAGGAGGCTTCTAAGAGTCTCCTGTAGAAAAATATTTTAGAAAGATTATGTGAGAATACAACAATATCTCTCCCATATGTTTTCTAAAAGTCCTGCCAATTTAATATTCATTTAATCTTTGATGTGATCTAGGTTTGTTTAACAATTTCACTCTGAGAACACAATTCTATAATGAATAAGAGGGCATTGGTAAGGCTTTGTTTTCTGTGGAAGTCAGTCAAATATAGAAATAATCTAACCATGAGTATTTGTGAGGGATTAGGCAGCAAATAAAGTGGGAATTGAAATAAACATTTTTACCAGAAAAAATAAATAGAGCAAAAACAAAATGACTTCTAAGCTTAAAGACCTGTAATAGTGGATATGGAATAGACATCCAAATGTCATTATTGTTAAGTGTCAGTTTTTTTTCCACTATTGTCTATTTCAGTTAAGACTCAAATGAGAAATGTTGCTGATAATGACCTGTGTACACAGTATAAATAATTTTCTAGCACTGGGCACAGCAGATTTACCAACAATCTCAGAAAATCATCTATTTCTCTCAGCAAAATTTATTTCCAGGTTTGAAATGCATGAATGATTTTGTATTCCCATCTTTATAAGTGAGACATCTTGTGTCAGTGTAAGAGTAAATCTTAAGGGAAGATAGAAAACCCAACAACCGTAAAGGAACAGCGCCACTCCCATTTCAGGGTAATGGGTGTACAGAGGGAGCTATCTAGAGAGAGATACTGAAAAGTTCTTTAAAGTCAACATCTAGTCAATCCTTGTGCAGGCATATTTAGCTTCTTGCTTCTTAGCTATTTAGATGATACAAACAACTCCAGTGTTCCTCAAATTTTTTTTCCCCTGGAGTTTGTTCCTTTCTTCTTTTTCCACACATCATATGGACACTCAGCAATTCCTGCATACATAGTCATGATGATAAGAAAAAAATATCTTTTTATAGCACTGATTATATAGCATGCTACTCTACCACTTGTTTTCTTGTGCAGCAGGAATATGAAAGGGTACATAATTCAGCATTTATTTATATACATATACATACACACACACACACACACACACACACATATATATATATATATATATAAATCAATTGCAACTTCCAATCCTTTGGCTGTACTGTCCAGTGCAGGAGTTTTTAAAAGTTCTGAAGATCCTGTATAACATGGATCATATAAATTCTACATTTATAACTGCAGATGCTCATGCAACACTCGTGTATTTTCACTCTACCATCCACTTCAGAAATTTTAAGCATCTAGTAGTAATCCTTTGCTGTTAACTGCCACGCAGAAGAATTAAATCAAAGGCTAATCTCTTCTCCCATCTAACAAAAAATGGGCAGAGCTGTCATTAGGCAGTCTCCATTGACTGACATCAAGAAAAAGCTGGATGATAAGATTCAGCAAGGTTCTTAACCTTAGTAAAGTAAGATGAACAGGAGTCCTATTCTTAAAACCTTCCCTGAAGTCTCTAAGTTTGGTTAAGCTTTTTTAATACCTTAATACCTATGTTTGAGCTTAGGTAGACACATCATTTTCATCACTCTGAGCATTTTGAGGCCCAGTGTTGAGAAGGGAATTCAGCTCTGTGTCCTCATTATTTACTGCTCTGTGTGTGCTCAGACAGTATGTGTAAGAAAAGTCACAAACAGAAGAGGATGGTAAAATTCTGAAAAAAAGACAACAATTGAAGACATAAAATTTCTGATCTGATATTCTATTCTAAAATTCCCATTTCTGATTCTGAAATCTTTCCCTTTCTATGTTAAAAATGCTGGAAATAAAACACGAAGTGCTCCCCAAAATGACTGGGAACACATCAAAACTATATTCAAAGTTTGAACTGACTCATATTTTTCAATATTCAAGGCAAGAAATTACTTTTCCAGTCTTTATGGGGCTTTGAACTGACATGGACATTTTGATGCATGATGTTTAGCTTTTTTTGACTCCTGTGCCTTCTGTTGATGGCTGAAGGGACATTTAAAGTATTAATGCCATAGATCAGTCTCTTAAAGCTCTAATGTCATCTTTTAATTGGAATACTCCAGTGCTAATAATATAATTCTTTATCAATAGATAATTCTATGTAGTCCCTGTGCATAGTTCATATTACTAGTACCTATGGTATTTAGATTTTTAAATGAAACTCTCATTTGTTTAAGGATGTTTATCCTGAATGAAAACTACTGCATCTGTTATTTTATTCATTTTATCCAAGTCTTCTTGAGTCAATGGGCATCTTTGTAGGGACTTGCATAGATGTGGAATTTATGCTGTTGAAGAGCACCCTTTCAGTGAAGCTTGGGGGAATGGGGCTCACTTCCAAAGATTTGCAGACTTAGGCTTGATCTTGGATTTATTCACAAAGGGATATAAGGATCCAAATTTCAGTTTTCTTGTGTTGCACAGTTATGCGTCATTGCTTTTTTAGTGGAGGGATGATTACTGTTTCTCTCACAAATTGCTCAACTTATCTGTCTGAAGTCTAGGGATGCAGTTTAAAGCAGGTAAGTATTAATATTAATGGCTAACTGCTATTTTTGAAATCCCTGTTCAGGTACTGCCTAATCCTTTAAGAAGCAAGATCTCTTTCAGTTCTCAATAAAAAGCTATTCACAGAGAGGGTTTTCTAGATCATTTTACTAATACTCAGAAACTAGCTTTTCATGGGAGTAACTAGGAGGGGGAGAGAGAGAGATGTGAAAAACATACATGAAAGGCTGCTAAAAGTTGACAAGTGACAGTGCCTATTGCCTCAAAGTCCAGTTTATAGTATCACGTCTATTCTTTACTTCTGCATCCTTTTAAGGGTAAAAGCAAATGAAATAATGGTGGTTAAAATAATACATTTTGTAATTTAAGTGATGTTTTAAAACTGCTGTAAAGTATTCTTCCGTGTTTTCCCCTTTGCCCATAACTCAGATCTGGAATATAAATAATGTATTAATTTGTTGTTGCTTACCACTCATGAGGAGTAGTTTTGCAAGAATTTTTCTTTGGAAATTTGAGGGATATAGTCTTTATCTATAATGGGATCTGTAAAAAACTCTTAATATGTTAATAATACTTTTGCATTATATATTTATAGTTATTTGTCTTGTCAGAGTTTGCTTCCAAATTGTTGATTTTATACTGACCTTCCCATTGACTCTCTTCTGTTTAGGGCTGATCATATCAATTTAGTAATTTCGCAAATGTCTTTATGTCAAATGTAAAATAACATCTTATGTGAAAGATAATGCATATATATATATTACTGTATACTGTATCATTATATTATGATTGCAGGATTTTTGGGGCTTTTTTTTTGTATTTTCATTTAATACTAACATTACTTTTTATGAACTTTCAAGTTTGGGTCATTTTCTCAGGAATAATTCTCATTCTTTAATTCCTGTGATCTCATTTACTTACCTGGGAATCTTTTTAGACTGGCAGAGTTTATTCTGAAAGGAATGTTGTATTTCGCTTAATTTAGCTTTAGAATAATCAGGGAAATAAGTAATAGAAAAAAATAGGGAAATGCGCACCACATTCAGGTATTTTCAGATAAAAACGGTTTTCCTCACACATGGTAAACATGAAATTTGCAACTACTAGATTTGCATTTGGGAAATGGCTCCTACAGGACATGCAGTCTGATTTTTTAAACATTTAAGAATATGAGGTGTCATTGATTTCAGAAGACCTAATAATATGTGCAAAGCTCTCCTTTTTCATAAGTATTTGTAAGACTGGAATTAAAGCAGGTTTTCTGCCTTAAAAACAAACAAACAAGTAATTGTAGTTCTTTTAAGCTAAAAAGGTGAAGGTAATCCTGCATTTCATCATTTTGTGTCACAAAGAAGGCTATTAAGTCACCAGTGAATCTGTTATTTGTTTTATGCTCTGTTTTAATAAATTTCTTTGCATTCTTGTGACAATGTCTTTTTCACAAATATTGTGAGGCATTAATAAGTAGACAAAATCAAGTAAATTCTGCTATGAACTGCTCAGCGTAAAAGTTGTGATAGATTAATCCGTGCTGTTGTCTTGAAATTAGACAGAAATTTCAGGTGCTGAAAATGCTGGTTAAAAATTAATTCTTTTTTCTCTGTTCTTCATTCCATGACATGTCTCTACATCCCTTGGTTCTTTGAAAGAGTTGAAATTTAGTTTAATATAAAGATTTGAACAATATTTTTTTCAGTGATTTACATTTGTGGTCTAGCTGTTTTTATAATTGTGCCTTGTTTAAATTAAATTATTATTTTTATGTTTTAACTTCTGTTTCTCAAAAAATCTACTAGTAAAGGGTAAATTTCTGTGTAAAATATTTTTGGATGCCTCAGTGACAGGAGGAACATATAAATATGAACATGGATAGAATATCAATAATATATTTAGTAATTCAGAATGTGTTACAGTGTTTCTGTTAATAAAAATTACTGATTTGAAAGGAATATGGGCTTCTATCCCCCTCCCGCAATCACCCTGAAATTTGTTAAAAACCTATGAATTTTTCTCTTTACTTCTCAGAACATGATTCATGTTTTATAAAAATTGATTCATCATTAGAAGAAAGTAATCCTCAGCCACACTCTGGTAACCCAGAGTCCCTGTAAAAGACCCCAGGAAAACTGGGTTAGCTGTAGCATGCATTCAGAGGAAATCATAGGCAAAGCTAATATCCACTTTGTTATGAAACCTAAAATTTTCCTTCTAGATGGAATTACTGGGGTTTTTCTGTTGCTGCAGTGAAAAGAAAACACCATTCAGAGATTTTGAGAGAAGCACAATTTCTTATAGAACTGTTGATTTAATGGCATAATGTAAGGCAGCTGAACTGCCATCCTAAAAAAGGACAAAATGAATGAATAAACTATTCATATTCACTATAGTTTTGTTGTATAGGTGATTAGAAGTTGCCATATGAAAATCACTGTTTTATGATAGACCAACAGCAGTACCCATTCACAACATTGTGATCATCTGCCTCTGTTTCTGGAAGTGAAACTGAATACATTCCAGTGGCTGGCCTCTGGTATGATCAGCAGTAGAAAGGAAGGAAGATTTCATCAGGAAAAATATGGCTTAAAAATGAAACCATTGCATATTAATAGAAAAAATGAATGAAAAGAAGAATTATTTGTTGTAAGAAAAGAAGCTTCCATCTATGTACAAAATTGAAATACTTAATGATGAGGGATTTCTTTATGCTATAACTTTGCTTCGTGCTGCCAATCTAATTCTCACTCTAAGGATACTCCCCCGTAACTGATGCTGTCCAGTTCATAGTTAGCTACACCATTCAGTAGTTGTACATAGGGGTTTATATGTCATTTTTAATAGGTCTGCAGTGATTTAAAATGCAGCCTCTCTTGGTCCTTCACTTCCCTTTTTTTTTTGGTGGATTGAAAGATAACCTGTGTGTGCTGAAATTGTCATAGTATAGTCATAACATATTCAAAGTTGCCTTTCAGTAGCCAGAGGTTTGCTTTTGAAATAAAATAATTCCTCACATAAATTTTATGCTACTAGATCTCTTCTTAAAAGGGTTGTATCAACATCTGGGCTCACCTTTAAATTAAAGTATCAACAGTATTTGCTCTTTTGAAAAATAACCTTCCATGTTTATGCCTCATTTGAATTTGTCTCAGTTCAACTTACTGCCTTTTTGTTGTTGCTTTTGAGACTTTTCGTTGTCAAATGAGTTTTTGTGATCATAAAGGTATTTTTACACTGCAGTTAAGTTCTATCTCAGTGTTTTTGCAAAACCTCAGCAGACTTGGAATCCAAAACCTAAAGAATGGAATTTCATTATATGTGTTTGCCTTTAATGTAGTAGATACTGGTTACCCTTAAGATTAAAGAGACACCCAGAGATCTAACTCAGCTCTCTACACTGGCAATATTTGAAACTAAGAGAGATGATTCCTATTGTTTTTTTCTAGTTTCTAGGATCCTTCATTTTTTTGGCTTATCCTTCATTCACATTGTTGCTGTCCTAAAATAAAAATCTCAGAATGGATTACACTGTTCTTCATAGGGATGAAGTCATCTTTCTTTTCTTACAAACTGCTTCCTCCTTAGATGTCCAAAGATAGCATCAGTTTACCACACTGGAATCTTCTTTTCAGTTGCTCTAAAAAAATCCCCAGCCCCTTGTGGCTTTTCTAGTCATTGATTTGTAGGTTACTGCCCATTGCTCCTCTCACATTCATGTACATTCCAAAGCTATGGCTTCCATTCCATTCCTGTATAAATCTCTGCTTTGCTCTGGATAAAGAATTTTTGTATGAAGGAAAAAGAGCAGAATACTAAGTGTATTTGTAGCCTGCTGCCTGGATGTTTTATCCCCTGTAGATCAGTCACCTGTAAGATTTATCATCTCTGATTTTCTATGTACTTTCAGTGATGAAAACATTTGCTTTGCAACATGCTGAATTAGAACTGGAAGCCATATTCTTCTTTTATTCTTTTATTAATTCTAAAAGTGGTTTTCTCTGTGTCTTGGGTTTTCAGTTTTTCTACTCCAGTTTCTTCATTTGAAAAATAAGGATAATTGTATTTTCTTACTTTCAGAGGCAGGGCACCAATAAAGTATCATGACAAGAAACAAAAACAAAACCAAACAAAAACAAACAAATGAAAAATAAACAAAAAACCACAAACAAACAAATTAAAAAAAAAAAGCATTGGGAAGAGATAAGAAGTGCAGACAAGACAGGAAAGAGTGAGATAAAAGTAATCCTATCACAAAAATTGCTCTGTAGATCTATAGTCAGGAGACATTAGTTTGACTAGAGAGCATTTATACTCAGCTATATGTCTCTGCCTCACCTTTTCCATCAGTTCCTTTTCCAGAAGAGCAAAGGAGTAGGGATTCATGCACTTGTACTTATTGCAACATTAATTATCTGAACAATAACAGAAGAAACACTGACATAGACTTCTAATAATTTAAGACAAAATACCTTGATACTAATCTGGCAAAAAAAAAATCTGTTGGTTTCTTTTTAACCCAATTTCACACAATCTATTTTGCTTGATATGAAATTAGTCATAGGTTCTAAAATTTGATGTAAACAGGATTTTCTTTTTTTACATTCAAATTATAAAGTTAGAAAGTTGTGGGCCTGGAAATACAAGGCAACTTGACACTTTCAGATTTCTGTTCTTCTGTGTAGCTCAAAAATTCTCTTAAATTGAATGGATATGACCTAAAGATTAAGACTCTACAAGCAATAATAATGGGGCACTAACAAAGAAGTAAAAATTCTTAAATCATCCTATGAAAATGAAGAGCCTTGTATCCATCCATCTTCTCATTGTAATGAAGATTGTGCATATTGAGATATATGCTTTTTAGGGAGTATTATGAGTATGTGTGTGGGTTTGTGTGCTTATGAATGTGTACGCAAAATATTTCAGAACAAGGAAACATTAAAAATATGCTGAACTTCTGTCCAGGAATGTAGGAATCCTAAAAGCAGGAGAGATCCCAAGATGTATGAAAGAGGTTTTAGTAAGTTGACAGGAGGCTGAGAGAAGCTGAGAAATTCTACAAATTCTCATGGGAAATTAGGAACTAAGAAAATACATTTGTGTCTGTTAGAGGGAACAAGAACAAGAACTCATACTGATGGTTCAGGATGTAAAGGACTTAGATACCTTGCTTTACAAAGATAGAAAAAGTTTCAAACTACATAATGAATTATTGTTTATTGTTTTTAGCTTCATAGAAGGCTTTTGTTAACCTAGGACCCACGTGGGTCATTTTCTAATTTTCTAAAGTAATGTCACGCTAAGCTTGTTAATTGTAAGCTATTAGCTGAGAAAATTCTTACAAAATGTTCTGCGGAAGTTTTTATTTTGTCTCTTGATTTAATTTGCATAGATGTTGTTTTTCTGTCTCTCTTGCTTATTGCCTGTATGATATAGACAAAAAATAAATCCTAAGTCTACAACTACCAAGGATCCATCCTGTTTGTGAGACACAAACTGAACTGGCACAGGAAGTTGGGTATTTTCTTGATTTCTAGTCTTCAGTTGGGTATTTTCTTGATTTCTAGTCTTCATTCTTGGCACTGATGTTGTGTGCTTAAAGCTCTTTCTCAGGAGGATATTGACACGATTAAAAATCTTGGATAAAAATAGAGGGAAAAAAATTAAAAACTGTGAATGGGCTGAATGACCCACTTAGAAACATATTTGGTGACCTGCCATGAAATAGTTAGGGAATGAAAAAGGCACCATAAAAAATTCTGCATACTGTTGGGAGCCCTGATATCTTCAGAAAGAATACTGGTACAAAGCCTTGTTGTCGCAAACAGACAAATAGTGCTTGTGAGTCATTGCTTTGATTCCAAAGTAGCACGCAAGCAAAATTGTCTCTGTTCATAATGCAACAAATTCAGCAAATGGTGGCAAACAACTCACCAGCTTACATAAAAGAACACACTATCTAGGCTACTTTAAAAGTTTCATTTTTGTTAGGTAAAACACCAATTGCCACTACCTCTTTTACTTTTATTCTGTATATATTTGCATTGCAAAGCAAAGCTCTCTTTGTAATATAAAGTGTGTGGATCTAAAACAGTCTTTGTAAAAATAGTCTGAAAATTATTTTTAAAAAAGATTCTATGGTAAGCAGTGCTGCAAATCCTTTCTGGAGAGTTTTAGATGTTTGTAGAGATATTGGGATGTTTATTTGGTAGTACTGCCTATTAGTTACTTGTGTTTGATTAGATGTTCAACTCCAACACTATCTCTGTGGTCCTTGAGGATGCCTGACTTCATATTTAGGGCTTATTCTACAAAAATAAAGTGTTTACTAGTCAGTGGAGAAAGACAGGCAGCTGTGGAGACCATAGAAAGACTGACTTTTCCTTAATCAAGCTTTTCCTAATTAAGACAAAGCAACCATCCTACAGGAAGGAGACACTGCTGGGAGCCTTCCCCTTAAGAAGTGGTAAGGCTTGCGTTCAGGAGCAGGCAATGTGAAGAAACACCTATTTCTCATCTTACCTTGTTAGAATTCATACAAGATGTAGAAACATATTTTACACACTCACTTAGCCCCAAAAGAGATATTCCAGTTGAGGATAGAAGCTATCTTTTTGGTGAACTGGGGTGACTTCAGACAGGCTAGAAAATCATGGGACCATAAGACAAAGAGGCAAAAGGAAGCTGTGTGCATGAATATTTTAAAACTTTCAGAGAAGTGAAAATAACTGGGATTGAGCAAGTAATTTTATTTTATTTTTTTTAGGTTTCATTTGCATTATTCTTTAAAATCCCATGGGAAAAAAAGACAACAAAGCAAAATTGTGTTACAGACCAGAAAGCAGATTCTCAACCTTCTCCCATTTAAAAATTTGTTTTTCTTACATTTTCTTTTCTAGCAATAAATATCACTTAGTGGGTCGAAATATTTGACAAAAGACAGATTTTAATTTTCAGTTTGTACTTAATGAACACTAAATACATACACATACACACACTTATGTACTTGTGTCTTTATATGTGTATAAAAATTCCACTGGAGACCTATATGTAGATGAACATAGGGCAGAAATAGTGCAGTTCAAATTAATAAGAGATGGAATTAAAATTTCTGCATAATAACTATGTTATGAAGTTCTGCAAACATATGTGAATCAATCTATTAATTTTAACTTTATGATGTCCATTTTAAATAGGAACAGATTTGGAGAAAGAATATTTCTTTAAAATTATAAATTTTAAGTGGGAAAATACAACTTTAGATAATTGTATGAGTTGCATAGATGCAAGATGGAAGATGCTTTGCATCATATTTACATCCAAATAAAACCAGACCAGTAAGTAAAGCTAGAAATATTGATTGCCATGGCTCATTGTCTTCTTTGTGCCAACAATCTAGTGAATGGGCATGATAATCCATTTAAGGAACAGCTGGTGAAATGCTTTAAATGTAAAAGAAAGGCTGTGAAATCCTGCTGTAGTTGTAGGTATCTTCAGTAAGAATGTTTTTATTGTCTCAAGCAATGGTGGCAAAAAAGGGCAAAGAAGGTTAAAGAAAATACAAGAATAAAGAACTATTTTCATCTATGATTGCTTTGTTTGTTCATGTGTATTAGTTATATAAAGTAGCCTTCTGATCTGTATCTAGGCAACACAAAATTGCTCCATTTTAATAGTAAAGCATGAATGTAAATAATCATTTTAACAGGCGCAGGCTGCAGAAGAAATAAATTACTGGTTTACCCTTCTCTAAAAGTAAAGAGAAGCAAAAATTGCATTTTTTTGAATAAAGGGCCAGCAATAACTAGATTTGCTAAAAAACTTTCAACAAAGTACTAGTTTAAATATGAAAAAGTCTTTTCATTTTGTCTCTAATGATGTAGCTTAAAGACACTTCTGTAGACAGTCACCCTCACTTTTTCTTTTCTTCACTGGGAGGAATAATTTCATTCCTATCACTGCTTTACTTAGACAGATGAAAAACAGTGACTTCTGGGGATCTAAATTTGAAAACTAATTCCAAGTGCTTTTTTTTCCCCCTCAGTACATTTAATACTTCACAGCATTGTATAGTATTTCTTGTTACTATTCTTTAGAAACAGGATAGAATGAAATGGAAAAAAAATGTTGTGTCTGGACATTCATAAATATTCTTCCTTTTGCTGAACATTAATCTAGGGACAGACAACGTGCAGCAGAAATGCTTTTAAAGTGGTTAGAAAGTTTGTTTTGGTTTTTTTTGTTTACTCTCAGAGGACTGAGAGTCTTAATTTTAGCATTATGTTCTTGAATAATAGAGAGAAATATGAAGTATGAAGAGATAGAAACCAACCTAAAGAGCTTAGCCAAAACTGCAGAATGTGAATTCCTAGCCCTCAGAACTAGTTTCTAAAGAAATTATTATTTCTATTACATTCACTTGTTGAAAATAACAAATAGAAAATTATTGGGTTTCTAATATTATTTTGAAACATTCAAAACATGAATATTTAGCAGTGTCTAACTTTTTTTTTCTCCACAATAACATCTGTTTCATAACCAGAAGAATTCAGGATGAAAACAACAAAGTCCATATACTCCGCATTTACATTTCATAAAATAAGATACATGTGTGGAAATCCAGAAAAAATTTGGACTTTTCTGTATATTTAATACATCCTTTAGAATTACCTCTCTTAGTCTTTTGCTATGTTAAAGAATTTGAAAGTATCTGAATAGTTATAGGAAATAAATATGTTTGGCTTTATAAACAAATTAAATCAAAGCTTTTCAGGGTTCTCAGATAACATCTGCTATGAAGAATGATTTCAGAAGATCTGTCTTTTTCTGGCTGGAGTAACCAAAGTAAAGTCTGGATACAGTCATATTGCCAGTTTATAGAATTCATCCATATTTTCTTCTGCTGAAAATTGATTTCTTTCTTCAACATTTATGTTTTCTGCTGCTGGTTGATAATATCACATTCTTACCACTACTTTGCTAGAATTTGAGCCCTGAAACCTCTCAGCTTTGCTTGTTTTGTAGAGGATCTCAACTGCCTTCAAACACATTGAGGATAATTTGTAGTAGAAATTAGCAGAGACACACAATTTTTAGTAGTGATAGTGTGCAGGTGCAGATAGAGTGATAAAGTGCAGGTGGATCAAGAGTGTTTGCTGCTCTAATGCAAGTCAGCTAGTGCAGGAGAGCTGGACTGATTCCACAGGAATTAGGTTCATGCGGGAGATTTTGATACCATATTTCATTTTCTTAAAAGAAGGTGTAATACAAATTAGAGAAGCACATGAACTGCTGTCACAACTTTGTGCAGCCCCGACAGACAGCAGCAGTTTGTCCAGCAATCCCTCTGACCTGCACTGCTTCCCAAGTGGGATCTCTGTAATTTCCATCTTTATTGTACTTTCTTTAGAGAGTAGTAACTGACCACCTTCTTCCCTGCTCCTTCTTTACACCTTGCTGGAAGATGGTTACACACAGCAGGAGGAGATGAGGTGGTGCTTGTCACTCCCTTAAAGATTATTCCTATTTAAGTCTTCTTGTCTGGTGAAGAGTGATCACTTAGTGGCCAATCAGAGCAAGACTGTGACTCAATGTTTTAATTTGACTACTAGAAAAGGTGGTGGGGTTTTGGGTTTTTTTTAGTTTTTTTTTTCCTTTTTTTTTTTTCTCCTGCCAGTCCCTATAGCAGAAGATTTTCTGAAGACTAATCCTTTACAAAATTTTGCCCCTGTGAGTAGGGTCCTCCTACAATTCATATCTCTATCTGAGAGGCCATATTATTGATAATGTTGTGAATATTTTCTAGCAACAGATTAAAGAATAAGTGACTTTGTTTTTGAAATGTGTTGTTTTGAGTACGACAGCAGTGAGCACTGGGGAGATGAGCAGGGTATCCCCAAAAATCATATCTGATATTGGTAATTGTCACTTCATTTCCAGTGGTCTCTCAGAAATCACCAAAACTGAATCCATCCTGGAGTAAAAAATTAGAGCATAATTTGAATATACTTAGAAACCCCCAAAACTGTGTTAAATACAATTCTAGCTTAGTCCCTCTATTCAAGTGTTCTTTATTGGAATTCTCTCACATGGTCTTCAAATCACTAAGTGGATGTGTAAGCATAAACAGTGTAATAACTGAAAAAAACACTATTAGCTGGACAAAGTAAGTGTATCCTGAGGTTCATAAAAAACCCCAAACAAATAAAAAGTAGAATATTTATCCATTATTGTTAGCCTTTATAATAATTTACTGCTATGAAACATAAATTATTAATCAGAGAAGCACAGAAGAAAGTATCAAAACCCAAACCCAAGAAGAAATACATTAGTGAGGAAAATCCCACATTACCTGGAACATTAAATTAAACAAATCTAATCAACATTTCCTTTTCTAAATTATGAATGTAATAATTGAAAATCTAATTCCTCCCTAAGGCCCATAAGTAATTCGATTAGGAAGCCTTTATATACCACTTGAGGAAGTTTGTGTGATGCCTGTGAAATGGTAGCTATTGTACCACTAACTCAGCTACCAACAAGTGGCTCATTAAAATTTCCAAAATTTAAATGTTGGTTCTTTCATATTATTTTAAAGGATAATCAAATTACATCCCCAATTATATGAATAATAACATACAAAGAGCAAAATATTGCCAGACAATAAAAAGTGAACAATGACTAGGACAGTCTCCCATCGGAACCACATTTCATAGAATAGTGGTCATTTCCACCTGCTAATTTATTTTAATAGTTATATTGTTATTTTTGTCCCTTTTTTTATGTTTGTGATTTATGCATATCTATAATATAATTGAGAATAAGTCTAACTGAATGCCTTGCAAAATCTTCAATTGACTAAGAACTGCAAAATCAAATCTTTTAAATCATCAGATTTTGGCCAAAGCTGGTACAAAATAGAAATAATATTTCACCTGTTATGATGTTATAGGACAAGACTGCTCATGAACTTCCAAATTCATCCAGAGTTCTATAGAAAAAATATGACATAATGTGCTCAAACAATTAAGCAACTGCATGTTTTCAGTGGTTGGAGCATAACATATTATTAATTTCAATATTTTTTTGCAAGTTGAAGGAATGTCTTAAATTACCAAAAAAAAACCCCAAAAAATCCTGTCTAATTTATGACTCCACTTCTCCACTTTTTTAAAGTCTTCTGGCAAACATCAAAGTTATAGATGTTTTGCTTGGTATTTCTCTAGAGTTGCTTAAACTTAGCATAGTCAAAGTATACTTTAAAGTATGCTGATCTCTGTTTAAATTATTGGATCACTGAGTTTATGAAAGCAATAAAAAGGGGTGTTACATAGCTGAGAAGAGGAAGCAAAACACCCCAGTGAGGTAACTCATTATGTCTTGCAACAGAAAATGGTGGGTAAGAGAATTGTCCATGGAGCAGAAGCAAGTGAGAGCCCTGCTAATGATCACTTGTTAAGCGCCGCGCTTTTCCCTGTGGTCAGTCCTTGCAAAAATCTACTATCTGAAACCACATTTCCTTTTCTATCTGGTTCATGATATCTGGCAACCTTGTAAGCATGTAGTTTTTGCTAAATGCTACATTTTTGCATTTTTCTTCTTTTTTCACTCCACCTGGAGTGGGAAACAGTCCATCAGCTTGGGAGTTGGGAGGGAGGGAGAGAGAGAGGAAAAGACACAAAGCAGTGGAGGAACATTCACAGTTGAAAGTTAGGCTTTCAGACAGCTATCAAATTGATTTGATATGCATTTGGCCCATGGGGCCAAAATATGGAGATAAAGAATGGACTTTTCCTGCAGTGATGTAATATTGGGCAGTACTGTGTGCAAAATGTCAAAGGAAAGTTGTGTAATTGATTTTTTTTAAAAATAATTTTAAAAGAATGANATCAAATTGATTTGATATGCATTTGGCCCATGGGGCCAAAATAAGGAGATAAAGAATGGACTTTTCCTGCAGTGATGTAATATTGGGCAGTACTGTGTGCAAAATGTCAAAGGAAAGTTGTGTAATTGATTTTTTAAAAAATAATTTTAAAAGAATGAGAAAGTAGGTCATATAAATTTTTTTTTTAAATGAAAAAGGCTACAAGATTGCAGATATCTAGGTGGTTTTATATATCTTTAAGGGTGAAGTTACAGTTCTCAGATCATAATTTACAATCTTTAACATAATGGTGTTTAGGGTGGTTTCTCCATTGCCTTTATTTCTTCTTATCTGCATATGTTAAATTTGGGTTCTGTGGTTGGAAAAATATCATTTTGATCCTGACCATGTTCACACTCGTGTTTTAATTCATATCAAGAGTGTATTTCCACAGAAAATCAGGGTGATTGCGGGAGGGGGAGAGAAGCCCACAGAAAAAGTACTGTCACCACTCCTTGCACATTGTTTCACATTTCAGAGAGATTCTTACAGGTTAGGCCTTTTCAAATGAGCCTCAGCTGGAAGATGTCCTGGACAATTCCCAGCAATTTCTACTTGTAATATTTTTCTCCTTGACTATTGCTATCTAGTAGTTTAAAACTAAAGAATTTTTCTTGAATGCTTTCCTTCATAGAGTCAGAGGAACATAAAAACTGTTATTTTCAGGAACTTCAGTTTAAAGAAGCATTTTTTTCTCTTCACCAAAATAACACAGAAAAAAGCCAAAAAAGCTGTTAGTGTTGTATATTTCTGGACAAATGGTTATTATTTGCCTGAATTTCTCCAAATAGCTTTGAAGAAATATTTTGATTTTGTACTTGAGCATTAAAGTAAATATATTCTCATCAAGAAAGGACAGATTTATGAATTCAGTTTGTGTAATGTGGGGCTGACTGTTTGCCATGATGATCAGTTTTTAAATTAAGAAAATTTGTTCTTCCAATTAATGAGAATCAGCAGACAACTGTGGAAAAACAACAAAAAATCTTCATCTGTTGAACATTAGATATTCATTGACTGCAGTTTTATCCAGTTCACCTTTTAGTACATTTGGTAAGAATTCAAAATTACAAAGTTCATATAGTTTTAGTTTGATGCTGCTAGTAGTACTAAAGCAGGTTTAGGCTCTGAATATTAATTACCATCCTGCTTTAAAGGTTACAAAAGTCTCTTTATCCAATGGATGTCATAGTTCTGATTGAATAAAGCCTTAATTATAGAATATTACAAAATATTGCAATGAGCTGTAGCAACAAAGCCAGCAAGTGGGTTATTCTTTCTTTGACAGGCTTTAACAAGATAATAAAGACATGGGAAAATAGAGAAAAAATAGTGTTTTTTTTTCTCCATTTGGATAAAAGAGAAAAAAAAGGTCACTGCCATGCTTACAACTATGCTTGCCATTAGTAGAGACTTTTTTAACAAAAAAGCTTAATCAAATGTTTTTTAGCAATATGGAAATTATTTGTATTCTGCTTCCTTCATATTGTGAATACCTTCCACTGTGTGTATTTTCATTCTTCCTATCAACAAAAAAATTATTACAGCTTGTGCAAAGAGATCTGTTCCCCTTTGCCAAAGCCTGGGAAATGTGCTGCTATGTCTTTTTTCCCCTCGGGACATAAGACCCACCTTCTAGTCAGGAGCATGGAGGTCTTTTTACAGCAGGCTCAGGTGGTTTATGATAACAGACTCTCATTTTTTAACTGCACCAGATCATAGATCTCCTGAGTCGTGGGTCCCCCTTCCAGCAAGTTTTTCTGAACTGATAATTAGCTGGAAAAACCTGTGATGTCCTTGTTTTGTCTTTGATAGCTGTCACTGGTACCTAAATCAGTAATGTCCATCTGAAAATTCTGCATACTGTAAGGTATTTCTAATAGACTTCTGACTTTGCAGTTGTCTTACAGGAAAAGGTCTGGGGGAGTTACAGGCGGGACTGTGAGTGCATGGCTCAATGTGGTCATTTGGACATGGCGCAAGGTCGTAACTGAATGATGTGCAGCAGTGATAACTGCAATGTTTCACCTTAGCTGGTTTCAAAAAACCAAAATTAATCTCAGTCCTAATCTTATGGCCATTTTGTTCTCAGCGGCAAGACAAGCAGCAAACATGTCATGCTTTTTTTCTAGAATCTGATAACCACAGTACAGGAACAAAAAACAGCTGCACAGGTTTTCCTGCAATTTCCAAAGAGAAAGACAAGACCTGATTTGTTCAGATAAAATCTCCCCACCAAAGGCTATATTGCCATGGATTTACCTGCTATCTTCCTAATATATATCCTCTGTGAGATTGAAGTGTAATTTTTTTTCCTAGGCTTTTTCATGTTCCTTTTACTATTTACTTCAGCCTTCTTTTTTCTCTTTCTGAGTACATTTATCCATATCACAATACAGAAATTTAAAGAGATATGTAGTTCAGGAAATTTTTGATAGGAAGTATTTAAATTAATGTGTTAGGGAGTGTTGTTCTCAGTTATAGACTGGCTGTGTCACATCTTTGCCCAAAAATGATTTCCTAAGATTTTGTACCCTACTCACATAAAATATATAAAATTTTCTTTTTTATTGTTGCATTGTTACAGAAATATTTCAAAAAGGAAATAGTGATTTTTCATAAATGAGACCGCTGAAGCAGGGGAAAACAAACCCAAGCTAAACAGCACACATAATGAATTTCTTTGCTTGCGCTGGAGACATTTAACTAGGATTGTGACCTTTAAAAAGAGGGAAAAAAAATGAAAGCATAGAAGATGAAAAGATGGGAAGATGTGTTGTGAATATGTAGATACCCTGTAGCTAACTCTGTATCTGGTGAACTAAAATTATGGGGTTTTGCCTTTTAGGTTTTTTAAGTACTGGGGACCAAGCTGCAAAAGGCAATTATGGATTGCTTGACCAAATCCAAGCTTTACGTTGGATTGAAGAAAATATTGGATCTTTTGGAGGAGACCCGAAGAGAGTTACTATTTTTGGATCTGGGGCAGGAGCTTCCTGTGTCAGTCTCCTGACACTCTCCCACTATTCAGAAGGTAACAATCCTCTAGGCAAAGTATTATTTTTTTAAATACTGTTCAAATTTAGTGAATGTGCCAAACGAGATAGGCTGAATTAAAATTAGATGAGGTCTCTAATTTTTTGTAAAATACCTACTAGATAGAATTCTGGATTTGTATTAGTTAACATAAATATATTTATAAGGAAAAGTAAATGCTATTATAGCATAACTCTCACGCAACAAATGCCATGGGCACTATACTTTTCTAGCTTTATCAACAGATTTCGCTGGCTCCTCTATCAAAGATTTTGCCCTAATTAAAATGGAAAAGAGCAATGACCTTTTTGCTTTTTTTTACACTCCTGGCTGCATTTCCAACATCTATTTAGATGCTTTCCTTATTTAGTAAAAACAGAATTAAGCCTTATTAAAAACTGTATTTAACTCCCTACAATGCTGTGTGATCCCACACAATGTTCTTAAGATTTTGGTAAGTGATCTGAGGGATTTCTACCCTCAACACCTCACCCTCCAAAAGAACCCAAATCCAAACTCCAAAAATGTACAGCACCAGTACTGAACTATAAATATGCCTGGTGATAAGACCAAATCTACAAGGACTTGATAAAAGACTACACCAAAGTATCTATTGTATTTGTTAATCCATGCCATTTCTATCCCATTAAAACAGACAGAAATTTGTAATAGATAAGCAGTAGCCAGAAGTTATAGCAGGGAGACTGGAAAACACACCTAATTTTGAAATGCATGGAATTACGCTTGACAATTCAGTCTATTGATACAAATAAAATTTCAGTGAATAACTGTTGAGCAGACCATGCCAAAATCAAGCAGATGGAACTATGTAAAACTTAACCGATCAAATAATTTAAATTTTGTAGTGTGTGCATTCAGTAATATTTTCAAAGGTTTATCAACAAAAATCCCACATGCTTTTGTAGCTGTTACCGCCTTTCACATTTTGAGAACTTGATGGTAGAAACCATGTGCAGAAGACACCCAAATATTTCAGTTTAAACATAAAATAGGCCATTTTAGTGATCTTACCAGAAAAAAAAACAAACAGATGGGATAGCTTCACCAGCAATCTCCCCTTGCCTTTCAGTGCTTTAAACAAAGAAGCTCTACCCACCAGGTTTTCATTTCTGTTTATATTAGTGTACATAAGACAACCAGGAAGAACAACTTAATATCATCTCACTCTCTTGCAAAACAATTTAAATATATTTTAATTCAACATATAGGCAGGGTTACACACACACAGTTCGACATAAAGGCAGTGCTAAGATATGCACACAGTAATAATTTTAAAAAATGAAAAGGTAAATAAAAAAATGTCAGCATACAAGATTCAAATTTATGAAATTGGTTTTAGTAGAGCAGATTTTTTCAAGTTAGTATGATGCTTGTCTTTTCCAAAGGAAATGAGAACGTGTAATTTTCATTTGACCTTTAAATTACTGAAAGGCGCATTTATGAGTGTCATTTACATGGCAAAGAGCATATGACTGCTTTTAGCTGCCAGTCCTTCAAAGAAATTTTCACAGGACTAAAAATGTGGTAAAGCCAGAGGACTTCCATCAAAGACACAAGGAAACTGCAGTACAGGAATGAGCTTTGTTCTTGAAACAGTAACCTGAAACCTTCATGCTTTCTGTGTGTGAGCACCAAGAACATGAGAAATTTTAATTACTAGCCTATTCTACACAGCATAAAAAGAGAGCAATGAGTAGGGTCTATGGAAATTGATTCAAAGTTTCATTGTATGCATCCTTTAGGGATTCTCTAATCAAAGCTTTGTTTCCTTACTAAGAAATACTTTTCAGGGTTTTTTTTATCATATATATTTATATCTACATTTTAAATATCTAATTGGATCTGTATTTAAACAATTTGCACCTGCAGGTTTGTTCCAAAAGGCAATCATACAGAGTGGAACAGCCCTGTCCAGCTGGGCAGTGAACTATCAGCCTGCCAAGTACACTCGGATATTGGCAGATAAAGTGGGCTGCGACATGCTGGATACCACTGATTTGGTTGAATGTCTGCGGAATAAGAATTACAAAGAACTCATTCAACAGACAATCACCCCAGCCACGTACCACATTGCCTTTGGGCCTGTGATAGATGGAGACGTAATTCCAGATGACCCTCAGATTCTAATGGAGCAAGGGGAATTCCTTAACTATGATATAATGCTGGGTGTGAATCAAGGGGAAGGTTTAAAATTTGTGGACGGCATTGTAGACAATGAAGATGGCGTTTCTCCCAATGATTTTGACTTTTCTGTCTCCAATTTTGTGGACAATCTGTATGGTTATCCAGAAGGGAAGGACACCCTGCGAGAGACCATTAAATTCATGTACACTGACTGGGCAGACAAGGAAAACCCCGAAACAAGACGGAAGACCCTGGTTGCTCTTTTCACAGACCACCAGTGGGTTGCCCCAGCTGTTGCCACAGCTGACCTGCATGCCCAGTATGGATCTCCAACATATTTCTATGCATTTTATCACCATTGCCAAAGTGAAATGAAACCCAGCTGGGCTGATTCAGCTCACGGTGATGAAGTCCCTTATGTGTTTGGGATTCCTATGATTGGTCCCACGGAACTGTTCAACTGCAACTTTTCCAAGAATGATGTCATGCTCAGTGCAGTGGTTATGACATACTGGACTAACTTTGCCAAAACTGGGTAAGTCTGACCCCTAGCATTCATTTTGTTGATAGCATACTTCTAAAATAGTCTGTATCCCTTTCCAGTGGCCAGAAAATCTGATTCTGAAGTAGAAATGTAGAAATATTTGTGTTAAGATAGGAGGGAAATGAGGCTTATTCATATTTAATAGATTTTTAATTAGTGTGTTCCCTCAAACTATTTTCTTTCTGTAGCTCAATGAGAATAATAACACACTGTATTTTTGGTTCAAAAAAATAGGACAATTACTAAGACAAAAAGCATGTCTCAGAGAAAAGGTGGTTCACTAAGATACTGAAAAATCAGAGGCAACATGTCTGCTACATGAAGAAGGAACTGTCAGGCAGATAGCACTTATCTGCTACAAAAGAAAGGAAGTTCTTGTTTTTCAGTGACCTTCACAGGGATGAGGACTCAGGGAGGAATTAGAACAGAAAGGCAGACACTGGAAAATTTTTTCCCTCTGAGGGCTATAATGGCAATAATCAGTACTTGACTGGAATGAAGAAGAGACTCATATAAATTTTGCTTTGTGAAGGTTAAAAAATTTAAGTAATTCTGCTTACAAAACAAAATAAACACATCAATATTTTGCTGAAATAGAGTTGTAAACATCAAAGAAACAACCCTCAAAACAGCTTAATCTTTGAGCAGTATTAATACATTCTGTTCTCTTCCTATAATATGCCTTTAAAGAGTATTGCAGTGTTTTACTTCAGCAGCAAGGGCTTTTTTTTGTTAACCTTGAGTCTTCAGTACTGAATTAAAACAAAGATACTTGTGGCATAAAGGGGCTGTAAATCTTTCCACTGAATGTTTAATGGCAGGATTGGGCTCTGGAAACTGCAGCTTTACTGCACTGCAGTGAACAGTGTGCATCTATATAAGAAAAACTCAGATGCCTGTTGTGAAACACACAGAGCCTTTAGCAGCCCTTGTAGCCTTCCATGAATCTAAATGACGTTCAGGGAAGAGAAAATTTGCAGTCTTAACAAGAACTTCAAGCATAAATTGAGTAAAAACCAGTCAAATGTTTCAGGTCAATTTACAAGGAAAAAAACTCCTTTGTTGCGCTGCATATCAGACAAACAGGTACAAAAGCATGCAGAAACCCTGGAGTTCAGCAACAAAAGTGATTAAGCTGTGTAATACTTAGGTGTATTTGGCAACAAGAAGTCATCAGTACTGGGATGAGCAAACTTGGTGATGAAATCTTGATTTATGGACAGACAAAGCTGCATGATGGCTGTACCACATGCTCAGAGATGATGGCACCATCAGTTTGTCTTTATTTTGGTAGATGAAATGCCATGTATACATAGAGGATTTCAGGTCCTTACAAATATAGCTCATTGAAATTATTATGGAGATGCAAGATCTCCATGGTCTCACTATTGTTTATAATTACTTTATGACTATTCCCTGTAGATTAAGAAGATGTATTTAAGCAATTTTTGAGGCTGACAGGAGCTTCTCACAGTCCCAGTTGCCACCATTACTCATAATTTCAAGCACTTTCCAGCTGTTGCTACTTGAAAACTAATTTCAGCAGGCTATACCCAGTTCTCTGATGACAAAGCCATTGTCATACTATACCTAAAGGCAAAAACAGGTGCTTTGAGAGAGCCATTAGTCATTTCTGGAACTTTCCCATTGCTGATGAGACAGGAAAGGGGTATTTATTCTATTACAGACTCACTCCCTTACAGGCAGTCTTAAAGATGTGTTGTTAGAAATGACCTCTAGATGTAAAATTTCAGTTTTGAACAGAAAGGAAAAGAGCAACACAATACGTATTACCTTGATGGGGTCTTTTCTTTGTCTGGGTGAACATTGATTAATTGTTCTGAATAGTACAAGCGAATACTTGGAGGCAAATATTTTAAGATTACATTTATTCTGCACCTCTGGTTCCTCAAACAGAAAGGCAAAGGTTAGAGCACCTCAAGCCTAGAGAAACAGGATCTCTGGGGTAGCTGTTCTCCACTCTGCTCACTCACATGCAACCTGGAATCTCTGCACCCACTCAGGTCCTTCAGCTCTCAAGATGAGTGATATTCCCCCTTCCTATTTTTTATTGGTCATTTCCCATCCCTATTGTGATAGAACTTGCCTTGCTTTGTGTTTGTACCCACGGCAACACATAAAAATCTTTTAACAGAGATTTTATTATTTCACATTTCCTTGTAGGTAAGCTTTGAACATTAAAACTGCACATATATTTATTTACTTTTAGTGTGTTTGAGATTTTTCCAATCTCTATGACTCTGCCACAGAGGCTGCATCCAGGTACTTACTGTACAATTATGGCTCAGATGGTGCATCATTCAGATGGTTTTTGCCAGGCTTTTAGTGACAGGCCATCCGTTGCTAAAAAGGACACATTGTTTAATGGGCCTGCTGCCAAGGCTGGGTTTGGAGGGCAGGTCAATCTTGTAAAATCAGTAGGTGAAAGGCACAACACAGGGGCTGCAATGCTTTTATTGTGTTTAACTCAGAAGTCAGTTATTGAAGTAAGCAAATAGAAGGAACAATTAAAGTGTTTAATGGCAAATAATTTGTGCTTGAAATGAATGCCTGGAAGCTGCACTTTGCTGATCCTCCATTTTCTACCTAGATATGACTTTTTTTTTGATGATGATGATGATTATTATTAAGAGTTTTTCATTTAGCCTTTTCAAAACTACTTTTCCAACATGCCTTAGAAATAGGAAAAAAATTATTGCAGAGTAAGTTTGAGATACTACATTTGGATACAAAAATGACATGAAAATGCAGTTTTGAATTCCTCCATGCACAGAATTGTATGTGAGAGCTTCATTAAGAGGTCCATTGGAGCAGCATTGTGACAGCAGGAAAAGAATCAACAGAAGAATGAAGAAAAGCCACTTTTTCTCTCTCTTCCATTTTTTTTTTTCTCATACAGAGAAACGAGATAACAAAGTATCTAGGGGGCCTTTCAGAGTCTTGGAGACAAAGATTATGTAACTGAAGACATTTTGCTCCCCAGTCAAGATAGAGAAGATAGAATTTGAAACATTTCAAATACGTTTATGTAACAGTTGCATTGTCCTGAGTGACAGTCAATACTGTGGCAGAAGTAGTTAAAACACAAATGGGATTTCACCATTTATAAGGAATTTGGAATATGAGAAAACTTCTTAATTCACCATTCCTCCCATGAAAATATCATCAGATATGAAATACCCAGTCCCTTCATTTGCCCTCCAGGTCAGGTGCTAATCTGCCTTGTGAACAGGGGTGTGTGTTCTTCCTCTGTTAACATCCATTGCAGGCATATTTACTTTATATCACCTGAAGAAAAAATTGATGCTTTTATGTTACATCTCTAGCTCATGAGGTATGCATTGAATGACAATATACAGAAACATCTTAAAATTAATGCAGACTGAAACTGGGATGAAAAATGTGACAGGTGAAATGGGATTATTCTGCACCTTAGAGAAGACATGGTCTTCTGTCATATGGAAAAAAAGTTCAGGCATTTTGTGAAGGGGACATTTTTTGATGGATAAGCTGTTTGAATTCTAAAGGTGATAAAAATAAGTAATGAGAGAGCAAAATAAATAACAATAATCATCAATCTTGTTATAGTAGTTGGATGAAGAAAAGAAAAAGCCTCCCTATCAACTGACAAATTGGGAAACAAGAAAGCTCCTCCCTATGAAAGCCAATACTGTAACAAGTGCAGAACTGGAAATATATTGTTCAGATTATACTGTTACCATCATGATTGCAATGGATTTTTAAAGGAAGGTTTTCTGGCAGCCTTTCTCATGAAATTACACACTTGAGGCTTAAGGACTTCTAGAAACACAAAGGAATTGCAAGAGTTTTAAAGTGGCAAGGGAAAAACTGAAATTAAAGTAACAGATCAAGACTTTTTTGAACAGATGATTTATAGAAGAAATTATTGCCTATACATATGTTTTATGGCTACCAATAAAACTGGAAAATGGTTCATAGTAGGATAAGCTGCCCAACTACCCCAGGAGAAAACTCAAGTCATATGTGGTAGCTTCATGAATTTTCTACCGTGTACATAGCAGGATAGCCAAGGAAAGTAAAAATTCTCGTGTTTATATCTACTGAATATTTTTGACAAATGATCATTAGTCTATAAAATCAAGGTCTAAGGCCATTATTAGATCCTTTCTTTAGGACTGGACTTATATAATTTAGATATCGATCTTCCAAATTCAGAGAGAATATTCAGACCATTTTATTAATTTCTTAAGTGATCAACCCTAGAGTTGATGTCAATGGCAGAGCTCTGATTTCCTCAGCAAAGAAATTACTTCTCTGTTGGGATGGTTGATTTTTTTTCTGTTTCTTGTTTCAATGGACAACTTCATGCCCACACAGAGCCATGTAAACAAGTATTCAAATTCAAGCCCAGACTCAAGTAATGTTATTTTCTCTCTTGTGTTTGGAGGAGGTGGCAGCATAACTGGCTGGCCCGAATAAATCTAGTTAAAGATGACAGATGGAAGTGGAGGATGGAAGAGAGGGAAAAGGAAGCTGATATTTACTTGTTTTAGAGGCTTTTTGCAGGGGAAGGGAATCACAGGATACAAAATGGGTAAGGTTGGAGGTGAGAATGCTGATTTTAAAAAAATGTTATTTGCTAAAATAATCATCTGTGATGATGATAATAACAATTTTATAGGACCACCAAACATTTTAAAAGCGCTTGTCCAACTTGTCTGCTTTTTAAAATGAGTGCTCAGCTTCTTCATCTCCTATATTGCAACTCATTTACAAGAGCTAACTTCAGGAATCATTTCTCTCTAGGACCATTCCTAGAGTCTTTTGGGATGTGAATAGAACAGCAAGGGGGGATGACACAGATTTTTTGCCAGAACTCTTGCAGTACAATGAGTTTCTGAGAAGAAAAGTGTTATGAATTTTGATAACCTTCTTGATTTTTAATTTGCTTAAGAATTTATATATTGAACCCCAAAGTTTTTTCAATTAGATATATTGTATTGGGCCAATATCTTTGTGTTCAGATTTTCCAGATCTTTCAGTCTGTTCTTTAATAAAAAAAAAAATTGCTTTATTTCCTTTCAGTGCATAATAGAATCCATCAGAGTAGCAGTATCCATCTGTTTCTGTACTGCTTGAGAGGGAATATTACTTCTCTAGTTTGAACTGGGATGAACAATAAATTATCTTTTTTTTCTGAACTAACAGAGTTTGGCTCATTGTTAAAAGAGAGAAAGAGAGGGAGGGAGGGAGGAGAGAGAGAGGGAGAGAAAGAAAGAAAGAAAGAAAGAAAGAAAGAAAGAAAGAAAGAAAGAAAGAAAGAAAGAAAGAAAGAAAGAAAGAAAGAAAGAAAGAAAGAAAGAAAGAAAGAAAGAAAGAAAGAAAGAAAGAAAGAAGAAAGAAAGAAAGAGAAAAAATACATGCTAGCAGTTTCAGAACCCATAGTTTGTACTTTTTATATATTATTGAAATGGAAAGGATTAGATATATTTCAATATTTTAAAAAATATTCAGCACACTGAACCGCCCCAAAAAAAAACTAAACACCAAAACCACAAGCATAAGTAAGCTAAAATACCAAAATTATATAGAAAAATGATTATTTCCTATCAAAAAAAAGGTAAGATACATTCTTTCAGGTAAAAAGAATGCAGGAATCGTAAGATTATTAAAGTCAAATTACTTGTCTCAATTAAGAACTAAGAAATAGCTCTTTATGTACAACAAAGGAATGCCAAAGTAGGCTATTAGATTAAGGAGCTTTTGAAAATGGAAAAAGAAAAAACCTTTAAAATGTGTAGTGATGGGGTTTGCTATTCCCAGAATATACATAATTGTATATTGGAAGGAAAGGAAAATATTAGAATTGTTTTCACAGGAAATAAATCAACACATATGAATTAATAAAAAGGAGAATGGAAAGTACTGAGTAATGCATGGGAAATAAATAATGTTCTCTCAGCATAATGTATCACAAAGTCACAGAAAGTACTCATTGCTAGGAAAGATGATTCAAATTAATGTGCAACTTAGTAATTTTACTTTCTGTATTTTTTTATGTTATTTATTTAAATATTACTAAAATTATAAAGATATGCATACATTAAGCATATCTAAATGCTCTTTGTAGCATTGGTTTTTCTTTATTCTGAACCTGTAAGAAAAAAAAAAAGTGGCTTACCAATTTTGAAATTATCTCTGACTTGTGTACTGCTCTTATCTCTACTACTACTTAAGTACTATAAAACTGGTTGATCTCAGCTAAAGTATTTCTTATCTCAGTTAAGGCTCATTGTCCTTTGGCCACCAAACGCAGATCATAGCAATGATCACATGGAACATTCAAATAGCCATCTGCTAGTGGAAATGGTGGAAAGATTTGTGACACAAAGGGGTTTATTTTTCCCCAAGTAGATATTTAAATGCAGGAGACTCAATAAAGGAAAACAATCAGAAATGGTTCCCATGTACATGTACTAGCCCTGCTACTTCGGGTTTGAGGAGGTTTTCTTTCTTCGTAATATGCACAGCAAGTATAATTCTGTGTGTTTACAAGGACTTCCTATACTGCCATAGGGCTTAGATGCCCTTATTTACTACTTACAGCAGTGGAAGTAGTGGTACCTTGTGGCTGCCCGCTCCGCGTGGGGCTCAGCCACAAAGTGCCGGGATTTTCAGGCTCTGAGTTCCAGCCGCCGACACTCCCTTCGGTCAGAGGGGGAATGAGAAACGAGGCGGGTTCTTGTCCAGAAGATCTGAGAGTGTTTATTGATGGATAGCCCTCAGATGCCACGCAGGGCAAGAACCCTAACAAGGGTGAGACAGCAGGTTTTATAGGGTACATATAGGGCGTGGTTTACAGTCAGGCTCCAATTACCACAGGAGCAGGAACTGCACCTCACATCCCCTCAGCTTGGGGTGGAGGCAGTATGCCTCAGTACCTTAACTGAGAAAGTTAGTGTCAAACCTGGAGAAGGGTTGAACCTACACATTTACTACAGGAAGCAGTACTTGGTACATCTCTAAGATGATTTGTCTCTGAGACACACTCCTTGGAGAATGATGCTGAATCACAGAACTTCAGATGACCTTTTGGGAACTGAAACACTATGATTTCTGCATTTTCATGTAAAAAAATATATTGTAGTATCTGAGATGGTCTGTACAGTAAGTAATTTTCTTTTGATTATCTATTAACTGCTTTTCAATTAGGGAGGCTTTTTAGCTTCTGCTTTTAGGTTACTGTAAGTATTGGATAAACTATTAAGTGTAAGATTGAGAGGGTTTGGTGATTGTTTGCTTTTGTTTTGTTTTGGGTTTTTTGTGGGAAGGTTAATGACTGTGATATTGTCTGCTTTCATTTTTTTGTTTTAGAGATCCAAACCAGCCTGTTCCACAGGACACAAAGTTCATCCACACAAAACCCAACCGCTTTGAAGAAGTGGCCTGGTCCAAATACAACCCTAAAGACCAACTTTATTTACACATTGGCCTGAAACCCCGAGTTCGTGATCACTATCGAGCAACAAAAGTGGCTTTCTGGTTGGAGCTCGTGCCACACCTTCACAACCTGAATGAAATATTTCAGTATGTCTCCACAACAACTAAGGTCCCCCCTCCTGACATGACCTCATTTCCGTATGTGACCCGACGTTCTCCTGGCAAATTATGGCCAGCCACCAAACGCCCAGCAATGACACCTGCCAACAATCCCAAACATTCAAAGGACACCCATAAAACCGCTCCAGAGGACACGACAGTTCTGATAGAAAACAAGAGAGATTACTCCACAGAGCTGAGCGTCACCATTGCTGTGGGGGCCTCCTTGCTCTTCCTCAATATTTTAGCTTTTGCTGCACTGTATTACAAGAAGGACAAGCGGCGCCATGAGACCCACAGGCGCCCCAGCCCCCAGAGGAACACCACCAACGACATAGCACACATACAAAATGAAGAGATCATGTCCTTGCAGATGAAGCAGCTGGAACATGACCACGAGTGTGAATCGCTGCAGGCCCATGACACACTGAGACTCACCTGCCCACCTGACTACACACTCACTTTGAGGAGGTCCCCCGATGACATCCCGCTAATGACACCCAACACCATAACCATGATTCCAAATACATTAACAGGAATGCAGCCTTTGCATACTTTCAACACCTTCAGTGGAGGACAAAACAGTACAAATTTGCCCCATGGACATTCGACCACTAGGGTATAGCTCAGCCCTTCCCCATCTACCCTCACAAGCCACTTGGAAGAAAGAAAAATGAAAAAAAAAAAAAAAAAGAAAAAAATGAAGAGGAAAAAGTTATATACCATCAAGTGAACACCTTGTCAAAATCTAAAGTACAAATTAGTAAAAGAGAAGGACAGTCATTATTTTCTTACTGATCCTTCCCACAGAAACTCACAGATGTTAAAGATCAACTACAAACCCTGTGAAATGTGAAAAGTGTACATTGCTGTTACGATACTGCTTTAAGATCTCAGCCACTTTGATTGAAAGTTGAGGCCAGAAGAAATAATTTAAAATGGTGTTTTAAGTGTAACAAGCAAAGCAGAGTCTTCTGGAATGCAGAGCCAGAGACTGTACAGGTGTTTTGGGTTGTTTTTTTTTTTTAATAAATAAAATTATAAAAAAGATTCTTTATGTGCCATACCATGAATGGCCATTGTTAAAACAAAGACATCACCATGGGCTTTTACCCAGCGTATGAAGCTGTAATTCAGATGGGGAAAATAGAATTTTATTATTAAAAACAAAAATGAAAAAAAAAAAAAGAGGAGGACTGACTATGCAGTAAAAATACGTATAGTTCTGTGCAAAGAGATGACTTGCCAGCCTGAACTATATTTAAAGAAACTTTGTAAAAATGTACATAGCTGTGAGTTTAAAAACAAACAAACAAAAAAAAGAAGCAGCTTTTATTGATGTTTTCAGTTTGAAAAGAGCTTTTAGAAAGATTGTGCATTCGATTGTGACCTATGTGTATATACATTAGTCATATGACCTCTGTTTCCTCCAAGACCAAAGGAGGAGTTTCTTCTTAATTACTAGTGGTTAACAAAAACCATGAGTTTTTTCTAACATGTTTCATTTATATGAGGCCATGGTGTCATGCAGAGGATACAGTTGTCTGTGTGACCTGCGTATTTTCTCTTACAGGTTGCACTAGTGCATGTTAAAGTATTCATAGGCGATTGTTGTTCTTTTCTGAAACATTTTTTCTATAATTTAATTTTGTGTTAGCCTTTGTTAAATTCCAACACAGCAAAGGATTGGAAAACAAAGAGAAAAAATACAAAAGGAAATAATTACTATTTTAAGCTTGTTGAACTGAACCAAGAAACGTCCAAAAATATATATTTGGAGTCCAGTTTGTAGTTCTTGGTTATTGTGATACATTTAGGAAGAGTTTTGTGCCCTGACAAAAGCAACGAAAGCCTGTGTTTTGGTCAGTCTTCTTCAAGGAAAACTAGCTCTATATTCACCAGCAGTTGCAGTGGAATCTCAGCTGAGAAAGCACCTCCTCAGCATTGCAAAACAAAATAAAACCACAATTTGAAAGTTGGGAAATGCAGGGTTGGTTGGCTGGCTGTTTTTCAAACTGTTCAGAGTAAGGAGTGTGTAAAGAACTTCTCAGCCCAGTAGCTTGTTTTGTGTTTGAGAGTGTACCTGTCAGAAAATTCTTATTTGCTGATTCATTGCACAGTCCCACAGTCAGTGAGCATTATGGAGAGAGAAGCAGAGAAATCCTCAGCTGTTCTGCATTTGAACAAAACTGAAAATCCCAGAGAGCATCACTCTCAGTAAAGGCAAAATTACTAGCTGGTTATTCCCTTCTGCCTTTCCTTCGCTAGAAAAACAGGGGCCAAGCAGAGCTATCAAAGTAACTTAGCAGTTTGATTCAAACAACTGATTTGAATGTGAAAAGCTAGAAAATAGTTTTTGCAGATGAAGATTGCATTATATTTTGTCTTTGAAAGTTGCTCCATCATTGAGAGATAGTAACCAAAGATCTTTAAACAAATTGGTCTGCACTTGAACGTGACTATCCCAGATGTATTTTCTATTATTAATTCACAACTAAACTGCATCCATATCATATGTCAAATAACACAAGATGCCTTGTACCTCTTCTTGTTTTCTATACTTTTTGTTTTCTGATAAAATACCTTGAAATAGGCACCCCTACAAATAAAATCAAAGACAAGGTTATTCACTGAAGCCTATTCATCTGCACAACTCTTTGTTGTAGCAGGCAGTAAAGAAAATTCTGAAGGAAAGAAATGAAAAGTTAATGATGTGATAAAAATGCAACATGTGGTTGACATAATGCTTTATCTGCAGCAAAAGTGCTAAAAATCTGACCTGGGAGCTCAGGTTGGAATGTGATGAAGCAGTAACCCCAAGTACAACTTGTAGAAAATGGAAAATTGTTTTGGGTTTTATTCATTGATCCATGACATTCTCTATTAATGCTGACTCTATAACAGGCCATTTCCACCAGCTATGTAATGCCTCAGCTGAGATGCAGCAGTTCATAACTCTCAAAAAAGGTTAAAAAAAAAAGTAAAAAAAAAAAATAAAAAAAATGTCATGATGCTCAGCATCATAATCAGTTGGGTATGTTTGTAATGTGAATTACAGTATTTGTTTAGTACTTCCAATTGTCTTCTGCTAGCAATATGTACAGTACTGTGTCAGGCTTGTGACATTTGGGTAAAAAAAGTTCCTGTAAGTGAATGATTTTAGCTTTTAAAAGTAATTACAATCAAGTTGATTTAATAATTTGATACATCTGGACTGATGTATGATTTATAGAGGGAACAGATTTATAGGGTCTTCATAGAATTCTATAATAATGATATCAAAATATACTTTGAAACTGTCAAAGAAAAACAAAAGTACTTTCCCAGGCTTATATTCTTGTCCTTAAGAGGCACACAGGGTTCAATGGTTTCTTCTGTTATTGTTTTGCAATTTTTTGGTTTTTTTGCCTTAAGTAATGATAGAAGATATATATGGCTGGACACATATGTATAAACTTTTCAGCAGCATTTTTAATAATAAAATATCACGGTATTTTCTAATGCTTTGTGCAAATAACTACGTGTTAATCCTTTTGTGTAGAAAGTCTTTCAGAGGTGTGTTTTCTGCCCCATCTCCATTTCATTATCTACTGTAAACAATGCCTTGATACTCAGTATAAAAATATTAAAGTAACAGAGGTTGCACTTTTAAGTTAGCATTGAGTTTTCATGGCTTTTGTAGCTCTATAAGGCTGCCAGTAAAAGGATAGCAACTCAGACAATGAAGATGTAAGAAAATAAGCTCCATATATTTATTTCTTATTTACACTGCAATTCCCATTGAAGTAATGGTTTAATTGTTTTCTTAGTGTTTTCTGAGGCGCTAAAAAAAAAGCTTGGGTAAGCATTTTCCCATATTAGTGTATAAATTAGCAGCTGAAAAATGCAAAAAATGTATCTTCCAAATTAGGGATCAAAATAATACCGATAAATCTAATATGGCAAGTTCCACAAGTCAATATACTTCACTTTTATATTTTAAATTTAGATAAACAATGAGTTTTGTTAGGAAAAAAAAGTAAGAGCAGCAACATATGTTACCCATATGCATTTAAGGTATTTATATATATTCCTTCAAAGGCTGAGTAGAAAATAGTTTATTCTTTTATGATGTCAGATTCTGTTTATCAACCAGGTTTCCTTTCAATGGAAAGGTAACACTTTAGTAATTTGAACTGGGTATTGCTTTCTTTCTGTAACTATTCTGCTGAATAGAGGTACTAACAATAATATTTGATGAATTTTGAGCATATTAGTGAAGAGTATTTGCAAGAATCAAAATCTGAATTATTCATATTGAAATTTTGATATAAGAACCAAGCTTCTGAGATAGAAACATGCGCCTACTAACTTAATCAAGCAGCTTGAATTTTGAATATTGATCTTGTATATAAAGCTTTTGCAAATAAACTGCAGATTTAGAGTTTTTCAGCAAGTATGTTTAATTTCAGGTACACTTCAAAATTCCACATCTTGCTCTGAGATGATTCATACACACAAAAAGGGGTTATAACTGTGTCATTTCTGTGAATTGTTCCCCTTAAATTTCTGGGTGAACTCAATAAATTAGCTTATTTTCAGCTAATCAGTTTCACATTTAAAAAGGAGAACATCTTCACAACTTTGTTCATGCTAACTCAACACTGTGTTATTTTATTGCTTTACTGTCTAAAATATAAGTATGCAGATTAGTATGTTCCTATTTTGGCTTTGCTAAGAGTATTACAATTTAATGGCATTTAATATCACATAAAAATCATATGAAATAATACCATGACAATTATGTGCTTGTCTCAGATTTGTGGTTTTACATTTGTATTATTTAATTATTGTCAACTGTTTCTCATATTTTCATCTACAGCTGTTTGGCATCACAAACCTCATCAGCTTGACTGTCTCCAGAGGTCATTAGCAGCTGGTAAAACCTGGGATTTTTTATCACACTAGAAATTATGATACTATAAATTTATTATCATAATACTTTGAAAGCTTCTCAACACATCAAATTAGCTTGAAAAGCAAGATAGTAACCTTTTATTAAATTAAATGAAAAATAAAGAAGGGGTTTGAAAATGTCTAAACATCTTGATTGAGTTGTAACATAATAAATAATATTTTATTTTTGGATGAAGGCTTGATTCAAGCCATTTTATTTGGTGTTCCACAGTGGGCACTAAGGTCCTCACTGTGTCTTCTAAAAATTAATTTATGTTTTAAGGGAGTTATGCTTTCTTAGTCTTTTGTAGCCTACCCAAATATTTCATCCAATTTTTACCCATGTAAAGAATGTCCGATCACTCAGGGATTACTTAGACACAATCCAGTCACAATGTCCAAACCAGAGAAGGAGTTTTGTCACAAACCAAGTGAACTGCAACTCCCCTAAGACACAGTAGTAATTAAAGAGAATGTGCAGTAATATCCCAACAATTCAAATGTAAAACAAACATCTAATAAATAAGGTAGGTTCTATTGTTCACAGTAGAAAGTTTAGAAATTTTTGCAATACCTACATTTTCCCAACTTAATTTTCTACCCTTTACTCTACATAAAATAACCAAACCTTTTCAGACAGTACTTTCTGGAATAGCCTCATACATAAATGAGGAATTAAATAGATGACCTCTTCTTGTTTTCTCTTCTACATAGAAATCACAAGTCCTGAAAGCATAAAGTGTTCTTCCTGTAGTGCCTTTAATCAGAGCTTCTAGGTTATCTGGGTGATTCAGAGTAGTCCCATTCCTCGGGCTCCAAGTTTAAATAAAAGAGAAAAGCTAGACAAAGGACTGACATCAATTGGCTTTGACTACACAGCACAGCTGTATTTCTCTCCAAGAGCCAAAGATGTGGCACAAAAACAGAAGAGAGCTTTATCTATGTTTTATTTTTAAAATACTGCATGTCTAGAGACCACTTTTTTTTCTCCAATATTTTGATGTCTGATATATTGCTTTTGGCTGTACCTAACTGAAAGCCCTCACTCATTTCATGTACTCTCATATCTTTTATCTCCTTTTACATGAGACACTTTCTGAGAGATACAGATATGTTTTCATGTGTGGCTTTTTCTGTCATAACATTTAAGTTTGGCTTCAGACTTGTGCCATTCTGTGCTGTATGACTGTGAGAGAGCATTTTCATCTGACGTTTTCCTTGTTGCTTTCAGTGTTTAAGAAGTTCTCCTGAAGGGGTATTTACATGACAGTATTCTCATCCTTGAAATCCATCGATCTCTGTGACTGCATTTTGCGCCAGCCTAACAGCTTTGCTTTGACATGGTGTATGTCTTAGCAGGGAGTGCCAGCTTGCAGCCAGCTCTCCAGTTACTCTGCAGCTTTTATTATTGTTATTATTCACTGTTGGCATTTGTTTCTTTTCTGCATTGATCTTTAATCAAAGGTAAATTAAGTTAGTATGCCATTCTATTCCACAGCAAGATTTCTCAAACCCTACCTGGTTTGTAATTATTGTTTAGATACAACTAATTCCACCAAAACATAAAAACCTTTCTAAGCTATTACATTTCTTGATTCTATCATCAGTGAAAACTAACAGGGAGCTGGCACAGTCAGCCTTGTATGACAAGAATCCATTCTATACTGCCTTCCACTTGGTGGGGACTTGTTTCACATACTTAGGAAAATAAATACAGTTAGCATTTCCATGCATTAAAACTTTCATTAAATCATGTTAAAGGTGAGCAAGACCCAAGGTAAAATTCAGAGAAAATGCACTACTATCCTGCACTGGTGGTTATTTTGTATAGGCAACAATTTACAGGAGCTACAGGAGTGCTTTGTACATTTAAGTCAATGGATATCTCACTTCAGAAACTAGACTGGAATTTGAGGACTTCAGGAAATGAAGATGATATTGCAAAAGTATTTTTAATGGGGTTTCTGCTTTCAAAATGCCTACCAGCAGCAGCGAAGAAACTGCAGGAAGAATGTTTTAAAATAAATAGGAGTCAAATGTAAATTGTTTCTAAATGAATTTGACAGGAAGAAATATGATACTGCATGATATGAAATGACCTTAAAGTAATGTGATGGATTTCTTCTGTGTGAAAGGCCAACAGAAAAATGAAAATTATCTCAAAGGATACATTTTTACATGGACTAGTCAAATTAAATCATTGCAGAAAATGAGACTATAATGGAATTTTGAACAGAGATGTTGTGTCATAATGGAATACCATATGGATTTAGATATGCAGAACATAATCTACAGTGCTCATCTGGGTATTGAGCAGAATAAAATTAGATCCCAAGATGTCTTACTTTAACCAGAAGACAGTGCTGCCATTGTAGATAATACAGCAAAGTGAAATGTGCACATTTCTCAAGGAACAATGTAAGATAAAGTGCCAGACTCAAAAAACTGGGAAGAATGACAGTACAAACCAGGTGCAGGTCATACCCTGCATGTAGGCCCAACAGACTGGTTATATTTCAAATCTGCTTTTTTCTTTGTTTTCCTGGGTGGGAGTCCATGGAGAAAATGGTTTATGTATTATTAGCCATTTTTTTCTCTTCTTGGTAAAGGACAGTCAGAAAGAGTTAAGAGATGAAGAGTGATGTGCAGCTGACTTAATCCAGTACTCAGGAAGGGACAGCCAAGCACCTTACTCAGTTTTCAGTTGATGGGAAAAAAGCAATGGAGGCATTTAAGGAGCAATGGTCTGTGAAGGAGTTGCTGGAGATGGGCAACAATCAACTGCTGAGTTGATTCATGAGGCTTGAAAGTCTCTCTTTCACCCATTATAATGGGTTCATTAAAAAAGGTCTATGCTGCTGCCCAGACTGTAAATTCTTCACCATTATTATAGCAGAAAATCGGTAAGGGTGCAATTAAAAATTAATTTAAAAAATTATCAAAATTAAAGTTCCAGTATGTGTGAGAGAAGTAATACCCAGCATTGCGTTAATCCTCTCATCTGGCTGCAGATGTTTTACTACGCCTCCAAATCAGACACAATAGAGATTCCTGGTGGAGGCATGAGAATAAATCATCATGTGTATATGCACAAAGGTAGAAAGTGGAATTCCATTTGCAACAGCTCCAATAAATTGCTGCTTCAATAAATAGTAAGTTTGAAGTTACTTACCTTTTCTTGCTGAGTTTTTAGACTATGAGGTAATATTTACCAAGGACATATGTAACAACTTCTAGGAGCTCTCAGACCTGCAGCACACAGCTAAAGAAAAAAGACGTAAGTTGTTGGAACTTTGGACAGATGAGACCAGGCTTCTGTTAGGAACCTGGTCCTTTTCAGTTCCTGCTCCCAAACCTCCATGCAGATCTTATGTGTAATGAATGGTTTTCTTGTGAATAACCCTCTCTTCTTCTAGAAGGCTGCCATGTAACTAGGGACTGAAATAGACTGAAAACAAACATCTCCTCAGGGTGGTGGTAACATGTCAGTGACTGGACTGACCTCTGTAGAGCAGGTTTACAAACTTCCTTGGCACTCAGTAGTTTATGAACAGGTGACTGGTCAGAAACAGAGAAGTCTATTCATCAAGTACCATGTAAGAAATAACATCAACGACAAAACAAAAATGAAGATAATTCCTGTCAGTAATGTCCCTGTGATATAGAAGCACTTCAGCAATTTCCAAAAAATCCCTGTGAATCTGGCACATAACAAATAATTTGGAGAATGCAGGTAATGCTGAAGGAATAGGTAAATACATTTTGCTGTTGCACAGATGTGTGCATAAGTTTAGTACTTATAATTCTCCACTTTGAACTCAAAATTTGATCTCAGCTTTATTTGTCACCTGGCATTATTTGGTTTTAGGTTTTTTTTGATAGTTGTGGAGTTTATGCACTCTGAACTTGTAGAGTTCTACTGTCATCTCACTTTCCTTAAAAATAGAGTAATTAACAATGGAAAAATAATACTTTTTAGTTATCTCAATGATTGCCTGAAAGAGACAGTAAAGTTACTTGAGAGACTGTATGTTTGAGCATACAGACTTTTACAATTGTCCAAATCTGCAATTCTGACTTTGATTAGAAATTTAGCAGTTGTTTTCAGAGCAGTTTCCCCATTGAAAACCTTGAAATGTTAAAAAAATATGATAGCAATATAATTTTGTAGAATGCATAATTTGGGGAAAGGTTTTTGGTAGGTATAGCATCTCAATTGTTTTAATAAGCAATATGATGATTGATGTGAAAATATATAACCTTTATAGGAACTCCTGCTAACATTTGAGTCTACATATTTATATATTTGGGATGTATTTCTACATCCATCTATATATGAAGATTTATTTATGACATATATATATATATGCTTCCTGACTGCCAGTGTTCAGTGTCAGATTATAAAAGCTATTTTCAGTTCTTACAATTCATAGAATACCAAAAAATATTGATGCATTTTACAGGTGTTTTCTATCCAGTCATTTTAAAACCTTTTTTTCATAGATTTACATAAGCTTTTGCTTTGAAGATCCGCACACAAATACAACTGGGGGAAGGATGAGAAGATAACTTGTCTATTTAAACTCACTTGGTGAAAATAACTTCCCACCTGCAAAAATTCTGTTGCTGAATGTAGACCTCAGTTAAAACCCAGGAAAAAAAAAAAATCCCGTTAATCTGTAAAACATGAGGTTATAGAAATATTACAGAAATGTGGGCAAAGGGAAGTTATGCTGAATGGACAACGGCAAGTCAAGAGGACGGCAGGAGCTGCAGAAGAATTGTGGCTGTTAACCAAGGACACATGAGGAGGAGCCAAGTGGTTTGAGGCTGGATCAACTGAACTCGGAAAAAGTATAAATCAGAAACCAGGAAAATAACCAGAAAATCCATAACACTGAGAATAAAGTTCAGAAAATAGTGCACAGGAAAAGACAACACTAAACTGCCAAGCTGTGTTTACATTACTATCTTTGTTTGGTTCAGGAATGCACTGTGAAAGGAAATGTGCCAAATCCCCATTTATTAAACTTTCCTCACAGACTAAACTTTGTTGTGCACTGCAGCGACCTTGGAGCGGGTGAGATGGATTCCTTTTGCAGGCATATACTGAAAGATATGATGTAGTAATGCACCCCATGCCTCCAAGCAAACCACTGACACTTGTGGATGCAAACCATTCTATGGTACTTCCCAAACACCCTGGCATCAGCCCTGGTCCCTCTTCTATTTAACAGACTAGAAATGTAGCAATTTGGCCTCTGGCCTATTCCCACTGCATCAAGGCTAATTGAACCTGCTGTCTAAGTTCAGTTTATGGTGTAGGACCTTGGATTTCAGTCCCAAAATACAAACTAAACTGGCAAGTTCTAAAACCATTTACAAAATACTTGCTCATTTTTTAATTCTGCTCAAAACTATGAAAAAGGGAAAGGGCAGGTCCCGCTATTGACTTTGTAGATTATATTGATGAAGGGATATTTCTTTTTTCTTTTAAATAAAGCAAACATGCACTCGATACTAAAACTAATTCTGCTACTGGTGATTTAAGGATTCAGCAATGCAATGAAATTTACTTTTGTCCACTTAAAAACCTGAAATAATTTTAAAAGTGTTTTAGTGGGATAATATGCACCCATGGTATTATGGTATATGTTCCTAACACTGACCTAAAATGCCAAACACTTGAAGATGTTCAGAGGGAACACATCCAACAATATCAAAAAAACAAAAGAACTTCACAATTTTAAATATTGCAGCCAGGGCCAGTAGATCTGTCAATCTACTCTGAAAAAAACCAGACATGTATGTTTCTGGATTCTTTTTTGTACAGTAAGGATTTTGGTGTCAAAGGTAGGCTTTTTATTATTCTAGTCTTGGCTACTACAGTTAGAGGACCCTGTTTTAACTAGGAAAGGGACACAAAATCCTTTCCATACTGCCATGATAGTTCTGTTGTCACATCAATTGAGGGAATTCATATCTCATCAAGGACTGCAATGCTTAAATTTTGAGGTTTTATCAATTTAAAGGCATGTAGGAACATATCTCTTTTATTCCATAAGTTAAATAGCAAAAGCATCTTTGAACAAAAAAACAAAATAAAGAAAAAGCTCAACTGAAAAAGTTTAAATAGTTATGGGGGACAAATCTAGAGAAGGCACCCTCATCTCAGAGAAAATGAAATTTGTACCTAATACTGAGTCTGATCCACATCACATGTGGTAGCCAGCAGTGTAAAGACAGATCTTTTATATATGTCAGGAGTACATATTAACAGAATAATTTTTAAAATAGATTCTTCTTGCTGGTTAAGAAAGAGATTATTATTGATTAAAATAAATATTTTGGACTATGGTGATTTTTAAGGCACTGAAAAATAATTTTGAGCTAATGAATAATTTACTAAATAATTAAATTTTAAAGGCTCTCAGAACTTCCTATATACATGTGAAACTTCAGGAGAAAATATTTATAGGAAACCATTCATCAGTATAAATAATCAAACTAAAACTGGGTACATAGAGTTACCATGTCTTATACTGTTGGTAAAATTGCATGAATTAAAAACCAAATTCCACTGATCCTTGGTAAGAAAAAAAAATTTTAAAAATATTATTAACCTGTATTAATATAGCTGCATTGAATTTTTAATTCAGTTGTGAATGAGGAAGGCAGAGCATCAAATTATCTTGATTAAGAGAAATGTCTAATATTTCATTTTAAAAAATCTACCTCTCCATGCAAGATTTTAGGAATACAAGGGGTGAAAGCAACAAAATTAAACAGATGTACCCTATTAACACCAAACATAAAGAGTAATGGGATAGAGAATGGAGAGTGTCAGGGCAGTTCTGCCACTCTGGAGTTATTCAGCTGTTTAGCAGAAAAGGAAGAACACAAAAATATGCAAATACAGTAATTCTTAGGGAGAGGAGACACCTATGGAGGAGGTAGGAGCAAAATAGATATGGCACTGGGCTCAGAGAAGGAGATGCAGAAAAGGTGAGGACTGTGGTCTAGAGTTGGTAATTTCAGAGATAGAGCTGGTGTGCAAACTTAGAGGGCAAGACTGACTAGATGTTTAGGTAAAGAATTATTTTTCAGTAATGGAAATCAAGTGACTTATGAAGATGTCCAATATTTTTTTTTCAGATAACTGTAAACAATAAAAATTATGTACTTGCAGAAGGTGAAAAAAATCACATTCATGGCCAGCTCTGATTGGAACATGGAGTTGAATCTTTAAAAGCTAGAGGCTCTAAGTGCATGCAGAGTGGGACAAGAACCACATTATCTGGATATTTTAAAGAAAATTTATATCTGTAGTGGTTTTCCCTGGCACCAAGCAGCAAGTGTCATCAGTAATGCACAGACTTCATCTAGAAGACTAGTGTGAGTGTGCATGGTCTTCAGCAGAACAAGCTGGGCTGGCAGTCTTTTTCAATGATTTACATACTCAGTGCATCCATTTTCTAGTAGAGTAGTCCATTACACCAAGACTAATTGAAATGGCTATGAGAACTTTTGGAGGAGAAATCAAAAATAGAAGATAAGGTCATGGACATCCTGTATCAAGTATTTCAGAAGCAGCATTATGTGAGCACAGTATTTGTGCTGAGAGTTCACAATGGCAAAGAAAGTGCTGTTGAGACAGGGAGTAAAGATAGAAAAGAAGGATGACATAGAAACTCAGAATAGGTGAAATCAGGGTTTACATCTACAGGGGTACTACAAAAGTCATAAATCACAAAGCAGAATAATGAAATTGCATTTGAGACATCATGGGGCTGAAAAAAGTCCCTGTATTCTTTCTCTTACATTTATGTACAAAAGTTGTACAAATGTTACATAGAGGTGTGCAACCTCTGTGTAATAGATCTGTATCATATGTATGTAACAACTATAATAATGGTCAGCAGAGACAAATTCTGTGAGAAGGTGCAAATGCAATAATATTGTGCAAAACAAATGCACATACACACTGTTTTGATTCTTTCTTCCTATTTCTTCTGGTATCATGTGGCCTTTAGTGGCATATGGGTGAGGTGGGTGAGTCCACAAGTCCAGTTTTCTACTGAAAAGGTGAGTGACTGTAATCAGAAGATGTAAAAGGAAATTTTGTTTTCTCTAGAAAATAAGGAACTGTGTTCTCCTCAGAATTGTTCTTCTAAACATACAGAATGCATCGTCATCACAGCCTCATTCTTTTTCTAAGCTGTAGAATATTAAAATACCTTCTATATTAAGTGCTACTGAAAGTCAGCTATTCCAGCACACACTTTGTGAATAATAAACTCAGCATTTCTTTTAAAATTATTTTCCACCCATTGTGCTATGTTATGTGTCTAGTATTTATTTGCTCACCCCTTCTTCCTTTTTCTCTCTCTATACACATAGAGGTATGCATTTTAATCTAGCCCTGGGTTAGCCAGATGGAGCATGGATGTAAAATCAAGGACACATCCAGAGTCAGTCTGGACATAATACACATGACTTGGAGTGTCCTGGCTAATTCATTGTCTTGCCACCACTGCTGTAAGATGCCCATTGAATGGGTCCTAAAGTGCTCCTTGGCCCAGTGCCACAAGTTCACATGCCTGTGTTGGTCTGTCAAAGGTTGTCTTGGCCACAGTGTGCAGTTGAGAAAATTCTTCCATTTGCTCCCTAAGAAGATAAAATCCATAATTCTTTAAACTGAACTATTTTTAAAATACCTGATCTTTGTTACATTATTTTTATATGTTTTTATAGATATACATTATTTAAATATGTGCTTCATAATTAGATATGATTTACTTGGAAATACTGCAAACATTCACATCAAAATTAAATCTTGAGGGCGAGTAAGTGTTGTGGAAAACATTTCCCTTTGTTTACTCAGTCACTATAACGTTTCCTCATGTGAGGTCTAGTGAGAAAATAACTTTTAGACAGAAAGTCTGGAAGAGCTATTGTGCTTGTTTGTAACTTTGAAAAGCACATTGTGTTCTTCTGCAAAGCTTTAATTTCCCTAGTTCTTTAATCACAGATGTGCATATTGGTCTAAATATCTTCTCTCTAAAACCTATAGCAATATTTCCACTGAAATCCACAATGTGAGTCAAAAATTATACTCATGCTTTCTTAAAAATATGAAAAATGTGTAGCAGTTGCTTTTGCATTTGTTAATGGAGTGATTTTTTGTGTTTTTTCCTTTCTGTTAGAAGCTTAAAAAAAATTGCTGGTGTTGAACTCATATTACATTCAAACTTCAGCTTATTCCTAGCAAGAAATTTACAGTTAAGAAGTCTTTATCATTAATTTGGAGGATTTAGTTGCATCTGTCTAAAACAAACCTGTCAGTCAAGTTTTTAATAAAACTAGTAAGAAAATTTGCTAAGAATGATAAGAATTCACTAGAAGTGGTACTTATCTATGAAGTCTCAAAACTTAAATCATGTAGTAGCTGCAGTCATAATTTCTCACTGACAATTGGGAACAATGTTGATTATTACAAAATAACATCCAGTTTGGAGAGCACTTTGCTAGATAAAGTTCTATAAAAATACCAATTCAGAAAAGGAAATCAAGCCTCAGGTGAAATCTTATTTTTCAAAGACTTCTTTAGACTTCTTTAAACTTTTTCCCTGACACAAAAGAATAATATATTCCAGTGTTATAAAACTTCTGTTTGAGGTTTTTGTTTTGATTTGTTTTTTTCTCTTATTTTTTCTTTAATTTTTTTGTAACTTGTCAAAGATTTCATATTTCTGTAAGAAAGATTTCCTATTTATATAAGAAATATCTTTGTTGAGTACATTTCCATAATTCTGACTTTTTTCTAATTTGTAGTAAAGTGGCGTGACTAACATGTCAGGGAACTTACAAAAAACACAAGATTAGACAAAATGCAAATTGAATGTAACTTTCCATTTTAATATCAGTCTGCTTCTCTCAGTGTGTATATTTTGCCACTTAGGTTCTTTTCACATATAAATAACATGTAGCTGTTTGTAAGAATTTCCTATGAGGGAAGGGGGAATGATAAAATGATTGAACTTTTATTACACTAGAAATTTTCCATTGAATTGTATTCATAATGAAATTTTCAGTATATTTTTTCCTAGAAATAAACCAATAAAACTTGGTTATCTTTGAAAAAGATAAAATCAGCGTGACTTTGATTTTTCATACTTTTTAAAATGATTTTTCTTTAAACAACATGAAACAGCATAAAGACATAAAGCAACATAAAAAAACCCAAAATAAGTGAACTAAACATTTGCTCAATTTATCCTATGGATCATATGCAAATCATGCTCATTTGGCCCAAAGAATTACCCAACATTAATAAGACAGTAAAATGATGTACCAAGGAAACAGAATCACACTCATAACATGGTATTAACCCACATTGTACCATGGCTTATAGACAAGTGCATTCTTAATAGCTTCAATACAACTCAAAATAATAAAGAGTGTTCAAAATGAGTAAGACAATTTAAAAAAAATTATTTAGAATTGCAATAAATCACAGTCCACAAAACAAAAATTTGTTTTTCTACACACCAGTGACATATCTAAAATAAATAATTGCCCTCATTAACTTGAGAATATTTTCATTTTTGCCTATTACATGACAGAAGAGTTTGAAAGATGGGTTTGAATTGATATGGACATTTATGCCACAAAACCAGTAAATATAGATGTAGAACAGAAGGAGAACCCAGTTTGTGCAAGGGCATCAGGACTTTTCTAGTTGTGATATTGAAATATAGTTAATTACTCCATTGAAATAAGTGTAGCCTTGCCTATTTATGGCAGGTGAAGATTTGTCACAGTCATTCTTCCTTCCATGTATTTACTATATATAATTTTATTGGGTTTTTTAATCTACTTACTGTTAATGAAAAATAGATTTGCTTATATTTTGTGTTTTGAAACAAGATAAGCAAATAATGGAAAATTCCCAACTTCTCATAGTACTGCAATTCTCAGAGCAGTTTTTCCTTCTATTTCACCAGTGAGGACTCAATTTTAGTGAGAAATGTGTAGCTCATTGATATGTATAAATGTATAAAACTATATGAAGCTCAATTGACAACATGCGTAGCTTTTAACACTGAGCCTTTTTATTTCTTTCACTTCTTTCATGGTACAAAGTCAGACTAATCAGACATATCAGAACTTTGCCACATATTTCTTCTCTTCAATTAGCAGCAGGTTTGAGGTATTTTTTCACTATTACATGGCTATAATAATGGAGACTTTTTATCTGGTTAAGTTCTCTTTTATTGTTTTTGGGTTTTTCTCTTGAGGCAGCTGTTTCCCAAGTTCTTATTTTAGTGCTACTTCAGCAAATTTTCAGTGACTTTTCACTCTTTAAAATCAGTTTATTTCAGGAGTAAAACACATAATCTCTTCTCCAAGCCCTTCGACTGCCTTGGTATTTGACTTCAAATCAAGTTTCCAGCAAAGTATAAAATCATAGCAAGAAACAAAAAAAAATCATGGTTTTTATCATATCATATCTGGTAAATTGTCATTCATTCTCCAAGCAACCAGCTTTGAGGGTCAAAGGAGATAAATATTTGTATCTGAATGGAAGTAATTTCCCTATTTGTTCTCCAGTTCTTCTCTGCATCTCAGTATCTGGTCTGACAGTCCTCAAGTCTTACAGTCCTGCCTCAAAGCAGAGGTGTCTTTCCTAATAAAATACTCATACTCTGCTTTTTAGGGACAAGTATATTCTATTTGACTTGTTGCTACAGACTGCTCCTGCAGACATCACAGCACCACAGGATCACAGATTGCAGTTAACTTGGCTTGGTGAACCTGACACCTTCACTCTTTAAAGAAAAAACAAATCTTCCTGTTAATATTTCCCCTTTTCCATCCTACTGAGAAGTTTTCCTTTGGAAACAAATTAGAATTAATTCCCATTTGGGGCCTATAGGATGTTTTGACAATATCAGGTCTCATGGATTTCTTAAACATTTGTAAGAAGAAAGAGGAAAGTCTGCCTGGCTTTCTTTCAGGGTCATATGCTTTGTAGTGGAATATGGCGGTAGGGGAAAAAAAAAAAGCAGGTAGAAAAATCTGTTTCTGTAAAAATCTTTCCGTTTTCTTCACACAGATGTATATTTCATTCTCCCCAGAAGAAAGGAGATCAAGCTACTTTTAGGTACTAAATAATGGCATTTCTACACTATACTTTAAGACAGACACCACCTGATGGCTGAGTGAAAAAAAACCCACAAAAATGCGATGAGAGTGAAAAAAGCATGAATTTCATTGTATTTCCCTTGATTTGTATCTATCACCTTTCTCAGTCATGTACTACAGTGTATTTCAGGATTTGGTCCATTACTTATAAAGGATCTCTCTCTTTCCTCTCCAGATCTGGTTTTAGAGTCTCCTAAGGAAATCGAGGATCATTGCTCTCTCAAAGTGTTTTTCAATTACCTGAACAATTAATTTCTACACTACCCTGCTGCTAATTTTTACTAAAGCCAGGTTCATTGGCAGGTAGAATTTGGGAAAGCAGTGCCTTGACCTATGGTTCTCAAATTTTGTCCTGTGCTTTTTCCTTACGAATTTACAGCGACTATTTCTTACATTACTACTGGAGTCTCCTACCAGTCCAACACCTATTAGCTGTAATTTCTAGCAAGGAATTGAGTTTTCTTGGACCAATAAAACTTGCATCTTAAGATAAGGTCAGTAATTAAGCAAAGCCATGCAATCTAACCTTGTTGTTAAACTCTATAATTCTTTAATCCTCAAAGAACCCATTGTCCTTATTAAAGGTCTTAGATAAAGTTATGATCATTGTGAAAAAAAAAAGGATTTCTGTATCTACTGCATTCTATTTATTTTCTTCCTCTCAAATAATTCAAATTAGCCATATGATCAGCTACAAGTTTCTCACATGCTATGTTACATTTTGCAATTTGCTGAATTGTTGCAATGCCCTGACAATGACAGCTGGGCAGATCAGTTGTGATGGTAAAATAAGAACAGCAACATGAGCTCCATTCTTTCAACCAATGAATGATATTAATCCTGTGACCCATCAGTCCTCATATTTGAGCAAGACAAAAAAGTCTTCACAACCAAATGTCATCATTTACCCATAAATGAGAAGCAGTAATTTTAGATAATGTGAAACTTATTTTCTTTTTCATCTCCAGGCCTCTCAGCTACTTAACTTTCTCTAAAGGTAATCTTAAGCCACCCTTTTTATATCAGATTTAAATATCTGCAAGTGCTGTTCATTTACTTTGCTGAAAATAATGCCTGAATATTCTCAAGCAAATCTCTAATCTTCAATATGTCACTATTGCTGAAAACTTAAAATGCATAAAAAGCAAAAAGCACTTTTGGAGGATACTGATTTTACTGGTCTGTAGCTGAAACATTTGATGAATTTTAGAAACATTATAGACTCATTTATGCATTTATCTAAATATCCTTTCTTTTCATGATATTGTTGTTCTCTAATAATATTATCTGACGTTAAAACAAATTGATTCCATGATTTGAAAATGCAATCTGTATCTTTATTTCACAATAATACAAGACACTCCATATAACCTGAATAAAAGGTTTGAATTTAAATAGACTGGACATGAACCTTGCTTCTGAGAAACTACGTAGCAACAACCTTAGAATTTTAATTGTGATTCAGAGATTATCCTTCATATATGGCTATCCAGCCATACAAGATACTATTAAAAATCATTAATAAATTAAAAAATTAGAAGAGTTTTCCTCTCTTGCTTCCTATTGTAGACTCCAAATTAAAAGAAATGAAGGGAGGAATTGCAATGTTTCAGCTATTGAAGAAAATTTAAATATTCTGGTTGCTTCTCCACCCGTTTTTTATGTTAAAAAAATTTGCTAGGCAAAGGAAACAGAAAGATAAGGAACATTCTCAGTGATACTGTCAAACTCATAATTCCTGTTCCTGCCTTTTGCATGAGGAAGAACATTTTTAAAAGAAGGGAAACCTCATAGATTATAAGGAGAAAAGTTCCATTATTCTGTTAAACAAATAATTTATAATGACTGTTCCATTTGTGAAATAACAAAGTATGAAATCAAAAATAATCTTGTTAGATTCCCCAGGGAATCCATCCTGCATTATTTTTCATGCTGTATTTACTAACATACTGTCAAATTGAATATCATGTGGCTTGATCAATGAGACGTCAGTCTCATCCCCTTGGGACTTCAAAGATTAACAATAAATCTCATCAGTAGGATGTCTTGCTTTGTCATTTCCCTTGCACATAATTACATTTACCATGTTACTTGTCCCTGTAGTTTCTCATAATTTGTCCTTACATGGCAATGACTACCTACCTCTCTGCAGATACCAGTGTTAAAGTATTAATGTGCTCCTGCAAAAGTAATCCAGATTTGTGTTGGGTTTCTGCTGTGGAATTGCACTAGTTTACATTGCAAGCTACTAACAATATGTAATATAAGCTCCACTGCTGCTGTTTAGGGTAAAGAAAACAGAAAACAGGTCACTGAAACAAATAAAACATCTTCTGCTGAATTAAGATACAAATCACTCAAGTTATTGCTTTGTATAAAAAAATTATCTTTGGGACTGCAAAAATTGACATCTTTAAAAGGGTTCTGAATTAAATGGATAAATGCTGGACCCCTCATTTTACCCCTCATCTCATTCCAGACAGTGATTTTTTCCAAGTGTAGTGATAGAAAGATAAGAAGTCAAAAAACAAAAACAAAAATAGTTTCAAAGTACAGGATTTCATAGTTTTACTTTTTGGTTTGCTATTTTGAAATCAACAAGTAGCAATTGTGAACATAAAGTATTCATGAATAAAAAAGAAAGATCTAATAAATATAAAAACTATCTTGAAATTTACAATATTTCTCCTTTAGAAAGACCATTCAATAGGGCTTTACTATTCCTAGGTAAATAAAAATTATTTTAATTTTTTTTTCAGCAGAAGAACCAAAAGATATTCAATGTTCATGCAGCATTGATTTAGTAATATGTAACATAGTTATGCAACACCACAATACTGTATTGTTTTAATTTCTTTTTCTCCGTTAAATATATACTTTCATAGTACATTTCTTAACACAGCAGCTTGTTTTTAATTTAATAACGAACTGTGCTATGAGTCATTCTTTTTCTAATCTTTGTGTAAAAACATATTGCTGGGAAATAAGCAGTTGAAAACATGCAACTTCTTCTAATGCATTAGTACTTTTGAATCCATTCAGCAAACATTAATTTTTCATACTGTCATTTATTTTAGGGACCATTCTGTCATGTATCTCCAAAATATGTTCTAAATCAGGCCACCCACTTTGCCCTGATTCATGAATTCACCCTTTTTCATGATGATCTGGCATTTAATGATCTTTTTATGTAAAGGACTGACAATCTCGCCAACGTGTTTCCACTCCAGCAAGCCCTTCCCAGTCCATTTGGTGAGTCATACTTGCAGGAACATTAATTTCTGTGCAATATTGTTTATACCCCAGCAGACAGGTGGTAGAATGAGTTCATCATGTGAGAGTCAATGTTCCATGTTTTTGATAAAACTTCCAACCAACATGCATAGACATGCTGTGTGGCTAAGATGAGCATTCAGATATACTGTAAGCAAGGATGAGAAACTGTTTTAAAGCACTTTTTTAATAAATTCAGGGAATGGAGCCTTGGAATGGGTGGAGCTGTGACTATTTGAATGTATTTTTGCCAAATGGAAACTATTTGGAAACATACTTTTCTGGCAAAACTTTTTTGTGCTTGTTTTTACACTGATTTCTTTTCCTTCATGTCCCTTTTTCCACAAATATGTTCCTCTTAATTTATGTTTCTTTGTACAGAAACCAGGCTAAGCTTCTAGATTGCTTTGTGGCTATTGTGGATCATAAACCTCTGGCTGGAATAAGAACAAGATGGAAAAAAAATTAAAAGTAAAGCCTTCATGAGGGAAGGAAAGTGAATTTTAGAGGAGAAAATGGAAACAGCTGGGCTGGTGAAACATGACAGGGACATCTTGGAGTCAAACATGGTGAAAATCATCACTCAAATAGAATGTGTTTCCTCCATATCCCAGTAAAGAGCCCTTGAAAGCTGAGTTATGTGCTTCTCTGGAGCAGGCAAGCAGCTGTACCTTCTTTGCTTTTACTAAAAGGGATTTCAGGAAAAAGAGTGTATTTTCCAGCCACGTGGCATGTTCATTCTGGAAGCGTGAAGGTTTCCAATACATCTTGTCCCACATACTCCAGCCCCCTGAGCACAGAGGTGTATTAAATTATTAAGAGGCATTAGGCAGAAATATTCAGGAAATAGAATATAATCATGTATTTATGTGATCTGCTATGCAAGGCTTAGATAGTGTTGTATGTTCTGCAACATCCTTTGAGAACAAGAGGCAAAAGGGAGGGAAATTCTTGAGATTCAGATACTTAAATGCAGATGGTTGTAATACCAGGCTCCACAGTGCCGGGGGTCTCTCTTGAGATGACCCTGGTCTGAGGTGTTGAACAGCTGTTTTCTCACTGCCCGTGCTCGGAAGAAGGAGTCAGAGTTCTTCAGGTTGCAGTTTAAAGATGTTTATTTTTAGAAATCTTATCTCTAAGTCCAGTCAGACCAGCGTGGTGTTCCCAAGCAGCTGGAAAAGTGAATTCTCCCCGCCCAGGAACAGCACCTGGGTTTTTATACTCTAATCTACGTTAACATTGTTTTCCTCTAAAACCCAATAACTAAAATCCAAGTCACACAGTGAAATCACACCTTCACCCAATCCTAAAAACCCACAGCCCTTTGCAAAAAGGAAAAGGAAGAGAAGGACAGGAAAATGTGACTTTATCACATTGATCTGCCACCATATTTGCCCAATATTAAGAATACAGAGAAATCTAAAATTAACATTTATGCACCCAGTGATATAATAAAAAACACACCAATCAAACCCTCGTGTCATCCAAATCCTCAGACAGCCTTGGAAGCATCAGATCAAAGCCAATGCTATCTTTCAAGGAGGCCGTGGGGCCCCATCCCCCACGTCCTGGCTGCTGCCCATTCAGGAGACCCAGAGGGATACTCTGGTCTCCCACACACAGTACACTCTAGAATGTACATCAAGGCTGTTGTCTAGGACAGATGCAGGTGAATTTACAGAACCAGTGTATTAATCCTAAATAGACTCACTGGTCACCTGAGGAGCTTTTTTAGCCTTCACTGATAGTGTTGAATATGCCTTTGAATATAAGATTGACAGAGCCATTTTACCTGTAAATTTATCCTCAAAAGCCTGGCTCTGAGTCTCATCCTAAATGTGTATGATGATATGGAGCCACCTAGCAGAAACATCTCCAGTAGTTCCAACATCTTAGAAAATTGCAGGTCATAGAACTATCTCAGCAACATACCTAAAAATAGGTGAAATCTTACATTTTAAAGTAAGTTAGGAACAATAAATTTATATATTGTTAGTTCATTGCTATTTGATTTATCTTTTTTTATTATCTTATTTTTAATTCCCAACTGAAATATTTATTTATTCTTTATAATCCCTGTGTCCCATTGCTTCTCCTTTAATTCTGTGTCTTCACCTAATTAACATCTCACATTTATCAATTTCTTTCCTGGGTTTGAGCAATTTAGTTTTATAAACACTTCAAAAATCAGAGTGAGAACTTTGAGCAGATTGCTTAATTATGTGAGTAGTTAATGTGTCATTATGTAGAAATTCATAAATAGAAAGGGGTCTTTTACTTTTTAAAATTTCATATGAAGATTACAGTATGAAAGATTTTTTTTTTATAATTATTCTTACACGGTTCCAAAATTAGTTATAAGAAGGAGTTAAAGAATGTATTTTATGCTTGTTTTTACTAAAGATTTTCTAAAACCAGTAATAAGCCACAGGTCCCTTAACACTTCATCTCTTCATCTGATACACTCTGAAATCAGAGCTATTTATCAGAGTCATATCTTGAAAAGAGACAATCTCCATAAGGATGTTCCAAGTCAGTTCATAAACTTGGCAGTATCTTTCTTATATCCCTTGGGAAATGCCTTGTCAAATGTCTAACCTAAATCTGGATAAAAAATGACTGACAGGGTTTTGTCTTCTTTTAGAGTTTTTGCTTTGTAGTTGAATGATTTTAATTTTACAAGGAGATTGTGATAAGGTCCAAGGCATCCAGATACCAACTCTGTTCTTACGTCTTTTAAAGGGGGAATGGATGAGTGCAGTTACCAAGCAAAGAGAAGCAGAGGAGACTTTAAGGTATAAAAAGCCTTTACTCCTGTAAATAAACCCATCCAGTCCAGTGAACAGTTACAGGCCCTGATGTTTTCCTAGACAAGAACAGGGGGCATGAGACAATTCTAAACTAGAAAAAAATACTTAGTTCAACTACAGTCTACTATTAAAGATGTTTAAATTACAAAGCTGTGCAGACTTCTGTGGTCTGAAAACCAGACTGTGAGTGCCTGTAGGTACATCCCACTGTAATCCATGGGAATATTTAACTAAACATCTTGAAATGTCCCTTCAGTGGCTCTGACTCACAAAAAGTGTGCTGTTGAAAATCCAGTGAGAGTACAAGTCACTGTGTCTCCAATTATCCTTTCTGCTCCTGGGTTTTTCCACCTTGTTTCTTGCATAGATGGATCCATCTTCTCTGAGAGAGAGTCTGGATGAGCACAGTTAACAGCCTGAGGTATTAGTTAAGACAAAAGTCTGTGCATGTTTCATTTTAAAAAGGTGGAACAATTTAGTGACATCTTTGCAAGTCAGCTAGTGATAAGAATAGTAATCTCTAAGGAAAGAGACTACAGTGAAAGGAGGACAAATCTTCACCTCAAATCAACTTATCTCCACTAAGTAAACAAATCTGTATGTCTCAAATTGATAATGTAATTTAGTATGAAGATTTCATAATACATTCTTCTGTAAACTATTTCTTTTCAAAATACAAAATCTGGAGAGACTGATACAATTCATCAACAGATTTAGTAAGGAAAAAAATAATTGAGAGTTTCATATTGACATGTTCAAAGTGAAAAGTTTATCTTTTTTAAACACATTTTTCTGCATGAAAGTTTCTAAATTACTAAAAAATAATGGTTTTCTTTCTCCTTGTACAATGAGAATTGTATTCAGGGAAAATGTAATGTTTGTTTAATTTCTGTGAGAATTAGCACAGACATGTTTCTGGTCATCCCACTTTTCCTCTTTTATTCCTAATTAAAAAATTCAGTGGCACAACCAAAGAATCAGTTGCTTGTACAGCCCTACTTAGGATTCTAAGTCCCATTGAGTTTCAATGGGTCTTTGTGTTTGATACTGTCCCACTGAAGTCAATGGGTGCAGGATGAATCCCTTTATCCCTCACACACTTTGCAAATGCTTGAGTCACACTCCATGCAGCCAGGGAAGTGAGGCCATCAGCCAGAATTCTCAGGACTGAAGCCAACACTGCTTTGTTGATCTGCTCATAGGAAGAGCCATAGAAGAATGCAAATTAGACTTTGCCCTTTGCCTAAATGAAAAGCACTACTTAATATTTCTAGATGCCTCAATTCCAGACAAACAACTACAAAATGCTGTTACATTCTAATTTTCCAGACTATGTTTTATTATAACTACAAAACCACTTCAGTAAAAGTTCTGCTTTGTTTTTATTAGATTTTTGGCAGCTTAAAATAAAAAAGTAAAATATTTCTAATTATTTATATATGGCAGCTTTGATATACAAATTTACATAAAGCCTTGATTGGTTCCCCATTAGTTTAGACATAATATTTGATAATTCTTTATAAATAAAATACACATACAAAAAGCACCCTAAGCATCCAAACAAACAAAAACCCAAAAAATCTATGAATGTAATCTGCTTTAAATTTACGATAGTACTTGACAAAATCTAGTTATACTCAAAGGTGTTATTACTTATACTTATGAAACTATTACTGAAAACAAATGGAATCATATTACAGATGCTCATCTCTTTCAAGATATTTTCATCCTGTCTGTGTACAGTCAAAATACGTAGAGGACATTTGAAAACCGAAAACTTTGCCTTTAAAAATTATATTTCTGTAGATAGTGTTACTGTAGAAGCATTGACCAATTAAAAAGCCCCAGCAGTAGAAATTATGGGATCAAAGTTTTGTAATGAAATTAATAATTTAAGAAGTATATGGCTTGATTTCCTTACCAACCCAGCAGGAACATTTCCCCCTAATGAGCATCTCCATCACCATGGAGCATTTTACTTGACTCTGCTGGACCAAAAATGAGCCTTTTAGTTACAGAGGAGCATTGTGTTCAGTGTTTAGAATTAATCCAGCTCTGAACTGGATTAACTGGTCCACAGATTCTTTGGGCAGACCACCAGAGTGCAGAGGACAATAATGGAACTTTCTTAAATTGTTTCTGGTCCAGATATATTGTCTTGTCCCTTCACACTTACAAATAACAAAATGGAGTTTCAAGCCTGCTGGCAAGCAAGTTCCTTGCAATAGTTATGAATGCCAAATAATGATGAGGTTACATGGACATCTTACTCTTGCATTTGGAGTCACCTGCTAATTATTTATTTCTTCCAGCTTTATAAAGCTGCTGAACCACAAACTCCTCCTGTAATCAAATACTTCATTAATCCCTTTAAGCCAATTAAAGATCTAAAATTAAATGACAAGTAAATAAAGAGGTTAGGATGTTCATTTTTTCCCCTACATTTTCAATTCAATTTAATAATTTGTATAGCTGCACATGCTCAACATTTTACAGGAAGACAAACGGCTGATGACATTTGGACTTTACCTTCTTAGTGCCAGTCTTCTGCTCTTTCTTCACAGAATAAGCAAAGTAGGATTAAATTATTTCTGACTTGCAAATTGGCTAAGACAACCTTTCATTCTTTACCATATCTCACCTTCTCTTAGACCACTGACTCCCCAGGGGCTTGAGAGAAGGATCACCATGGGAGACAGCTAAAGACACTGCATGGCAACCCTCCCTTGAGGTAGGTAAATAATTTTGTCAGTGTTTCTTTGAATTAATTTCCCTTGTTATCTGAAAACATATTTTTGAATAGGAGACATGTAGAAAAACGGTTTTCAAGATGCTCCTGAAGGCATGGTAACACTTGAAAGACTGTGAGTTAAACGAGCCATACACAGGCTCTGAAGTAGTCAACCCCAGTTCATCATGAGCCACTCTGGCAGGGTGGGTGATTCTTTGTTGTATGTGGACATTCTGACATGTGGGGTAGTGCCAAAATTACAGATTCTGTATGTTGGTGTAAAAAACAACTGGGAAAAATATAGAACATTAATCATTGAATAAAAAAAAAAAATCACACTAGTGCTAAATGGTAGTTTTTACATCAAGTTCTATCTTGCAAGTGATTTGGCTTCAGTGAAAGCTAAGAATAAAGGAGAAAATTTCAATTTCTCTTATTCACCCTTCTAGGATTCATGCAAATGTGATTAAGATCTTTAAAATAATGCACAAAGAAGGTAACAAAATGAATTAACTAAGGAAGAGCAGCGTTTACTAAATTGCTGCACAATTTTCTGGTTGGTAAATTGCTCTTGGAGAAGATTCTATTAAATCTAATAGAAAATGTCTGATAGAAAGAAGAAATAATGGAAAGCATCCCCAGCCAGTGTGATTTTTTTAGCCCCTTTTTGGCACCACAGTAATAAATTACTTGGTTCACATAGAGGGGGGTTCTGTGGATTGTCTTGTCTGCACTACAAATTCCTAGGCAAAGATTTTTTTTTCTACTGCTCCTTCATTAGGATTTCCTGACAACAGAGAAAACAAATTGTGAACTAGAAGCTGAGTTATGTTAACACTTAAATTGTTTGCTTGCCACAACACACGTTGTAAAGTGCACAGTATTTATTCTAACCACTTAAATTCCTTGTCCACTTTAGTCCATTGTAATTTTAGAACTGTAAGTAAACACATCAGTCAGGCTTATTCAGGCAGATATTAAACAGAACTCATCTGAGAAAAGAAACAACAAAAAAAAAAGAAAGAGGAACTTAAATTATTAGCTTTTTTTTTTATTTCCAGCTGTATCAAAGACTGCAAGACATACACTGTTAAGGGTTGAAGTCAGTGTCAGAAGTACAATTAATTTTACAAAACAAACATTAATTGATAGACCAAAGCAGTATTTTCTAGATCTCCCACTGAAATGTGGATTTGGAGTTTTGTTGTTGTTTGGGGGTATTTTTGTTTTGTTTATTTGTCTGGTTTTATCACTTCTGTTTTATGTCTAGAGAACAAGTACAAACATACAATATACTTATATATAAAATCAGATCTATCTGTCTTTCTAGTGAAGTACCCATTTTAAAACTGAAATAAAGGTGTTATAAACCAACTACTCTTATGAAGGAAAAGTGGGCTCACAGGACGAAGGAGAACTGGCAGAGAATTCTAGTGCTTTCATTACCAAAATTCTAAGACAAGAGTTTCTGAGGTAAAAGTTGAGCTTGTGAATTCCATATATGTCTGATCAGGAAAAACCATGCTCGAGTTTTTTCATAATAACAACTTGATGAACCTTCCTTCTTTATAGAAATAAAACAATGGAGGATGGTCTCCATTTCTTTACAGTATGCATAAACTGATCTAAATTGAAAACATGCTACATTTTGCCCTAGAGTCCTTGTTGTACTGATTCCCTAGACTGGGGTCTTGGTTGGTGCCTTTGTAGTCTGCCTAGCTGCATCACAGAAATTCCATGCAAATGCAGAATCCAGGTGATAAAGTGTAGGTAGAGACCAGGAGTCTGAAAGTGGTGGTGGTATTCATCTGGACTTTTAGACCTTGTCCATAGTATTTCTGTAAAACTTTGAAAGAAACCCAACAAACACAGTGTATCCCAAGTGATCCTATTTAAAAAAGAAATAGTGAATACACTGTAAAGAAAGAAAAGAATAAGCATTTATAGTAACACAAGAATATTTGAGAATTGTAACCAAATTTGAAACATTTTAAAAAATAAGTTTTTGAGAAAATGAGATTAACTTTGGGCTATTCTACAGCATATTTTAAAAGAACCATAAAAAAATGTAACTGCTTGATAGATTTCCAACATTCCTAGGTATAAATAGAAGAAATAGAAAAGGAAAACCCAACAATAACAACAGCAAAACAACTTTGGAAATAAATCTTAATGAATAAAAACATTTGTGGTACGCAATCTAGCAAACTTCTACCATAAAAAGTATACCATTATGTACCTAAAATCAGTAAACAGTGGGAATAAATATATTAGATAAAAATGAAACTCTGAGATAAACATTGTCACAAGAGTGCAAACCTTCTTCTGAACTGAAAAGAAAGAATATAGCATGTTTTCCTTATCTGATCTCAATCTGTGTTAAGCTATTCTTTCTACCATCCAAACTCCTTGTGATCTTACCAGAACACCTGCAGTTTTGTTATTCAAACCTCAGGAATCCATCAAGGCCGCTGAGAGAAAAACAGGACTAAAATTACAAGAGGCCTGGGAACTGACCATGGAGAACGCAAATCTCAGATAAAAGTGGGCTCAGCATGGGGATGGATTCTGACCAATCAGGTGCCCTGAGGGGTGCGTGCCAGCCTCATGGACAGGCTGAGAATTCAATCAAATAATGTGTGTGTGAATAAGCTATGCAAAAATCTATAACTGTTGCTTATGGTAAACAATAAACTGCTTCTGCAAAACCATATTGTTTTGGTGTACAGAGGTCCATTTCTCCTGCAGTTAAGAAACATGAAAAAAACCTGCAAAAAACCTTCATATAAAGCTGTTTTTTCAGGCAGCCCATAGGTGTGTATAATGTCTCCTATCTGAAGTATTTGCAGAGGAGCAATAATGGCTGATAAGTAGCCAACTGGCATAAAGAAACACCATTCTCAGTTTATTGAAAGCTGTCAAACAAGCAAAGATTCCTTTCCTGTTTTGCACATCTAAAGGGAATAATTGAGTCTCTATTAATCATCAACAGTTTCAATTCCTTTCTCTACCGGGAAGATCACAGGTTGAATACATCTACAAAAATATTTTCCTTCTTTCTCCACTCTAACACAGGTATGTCTACAAACCCTAATATTCATATTTATTTAGCTAAATAAAAGGTGTTAAAGATGCCTATCTCTGACACCAAGTGGCACTAACATTCATGTAGACACTGTATTGACCTTGTACTTCCATACCAGACTGGTTTTTGGAGAACCAAGTTTCATAGCAAAGCTGAGAAGTCCCCCAACACCTGATCAGCTTGTGGTCAGCTCAGCACTTAAGATTTGTGTTTGGTTTTCTGAGGTTTTGCATCACATATGTTCCTGCTGTGCTGGTAGTTAAAGGGCTGGGCATCCCTTGAAGGGCACCTGAGCACAGCTTTGAGGATGTAAGCAAAGCACAATCCTTCATACAGGTAAATTAATTGATCCCTGATGATAAAATTACACCAATATCAAGGGAAGCAACTCTCATTAGTCAAAAGGGCAACAGAGGCCTTTATGAGAAAAAGGCACTCTTCTAGATATAAAGCTATTATTTAACACACAGAACTGGCATAAACGTGTTTGACTATGATACCAATATGTTGCTTGAGGTTACTATGTACAGCTTTGAACCAAAAAATGAACAGTAGCAAAACAAGACACTATCTGATTATAATCCACATGCCTGCAGGTAAACCACAGTATCACTTAATTAACTCATTATTTATATTTTAGTAATTGAAAAAACAAGTTGTCATAAATATTTGAGAAATTCTCTGAGACAGTAATCAATCCATATTATTTTAAACAAATTCAAAAGGCATCCTCTTTTCTGGAAGTACTTAAGCAATTTTTAGTGGTATGTAATTGTGCTCCTCAGAGTTGCATCTCAGATGAACTGAATGGGAGAATTAGTGCTCCAAGAGGAAAGGCATGTAATAAGCTTCTTAAACAACCTAAGAAGTTCTGAGTAAATTGTTGTTTATTATATTAATGAGAATTTGAGGGGTCAGCAAGGCTAGAATTACAAAGATCCTACAACAATGCAGGTTTGCAGACACTATTTAAAAAACCCTTCATAACTCTCAAAGGCACAACATTTTCTAGCGATCAATAGGTTGTCAAGACACATTTTTTTTTTTTTCAAAGAGTACCATTTGTCTCATGAAAAAAAGGCCCATGACTTTATCTGGGACAGAAAAACTAAAACAAGACAAAGAAAAATCAAATAACAATTCTCTAACACTGTTGTCTGGAATATGAGTTTTAATCTATTTGTGTAGCAAAACAAACTACTCTGCCATGGAAGCCTATTAGCCTGCCTTAGTGAAGTTCATAAGATATTATTTTTCCCTATGAAAGCTTCTTCATTTGGTATTTGCTTCAGTTAACTCTCTGTTTTTATTCAATTGAGTTAGTTTTCTTTAATATGTCTACTTGGACACAAGGGTATTAACAAAAGAAGTTCTGACAGTAGCAATTCACATTTAAACCTCCCACTCACAATTACATGACATATCCTGAGTTTTGTATGATTGCCCCATGCCACCTGTGGCACTGTACTAAGCTTAGCCTACACAACTTCTGGGATCTCACCTATGAAATGTGCTGTAGTAAAAGGTACAGTTGAAAGGTTTTGGGATGGATCTAACTTGGCAGTTCTTGCCTACTGCTCCAAAGTACATTATCGGCATTTCCTAATTGCCCTAAATTATAATGGCTAGGTGTTTTCTGTGCTAAGGAAAAAAAAAAAGCCCGAAGCCAAACATAAGCCTTATACTCCCTAGGTAACTAAATAACTTTGCTCCCAAATTCCTCCTTCCCTACAGAAAAAAAATCTTGTATCTAGAAAGCTGATAATTACCTGATCCCTTATGTCTAGAAAGCTGATGGAGGTCTAATTCCTTGTTAATTTATGCCAAGTGTCTTCATGAATGACATCTAAAAGTTCTACAAACTAGTTTTGTAATACAAAATAAATATATTCTTTCCTCATTTTAAAGTATGTTATCTTCTCAAATGTATTGGCTATTTATTTAAGCAGAAATTCTCAAGTCCCTTTTAATATTTATTGATACAAACTTAATTGTTTTGCAGCTTGCTTTTGTCCTCCATAAGAAAAAGGTCTAATCATAAAGTCATTTTAGTCCCAAAATTTTCACTTCCTGTTGAAGAAGTCCATACTGTATTACATTGTGTTCTCTTACAGATCAACTTATATGAATGAAGATTTGGCTGTATAACTTTTACTAAGTATGAGTTATTTTAACATTATTTAACTTTATTTTAAAATTCACTTCTCTGACAAAATGTATCTTTAATGAGTACATTATACATAGCAGAGGTATTTATTGATATCATCATGACATATCATTCATACTGTATCAGAAATAGAATTTTGTGGTAGTCAAGACAGTCAAAACACATAAAGTGCTTCATTAAAAACTTCTAGGGGCTCCAAGTATCAGGACTTTATTATCTGTAAGTCTTCCATATCATCAGAAGGCTTCACACACCAACACCTTGTTATTTAACAGTCTCTACCTTGTTTCCCAAAGGCATCTCCAAGCAGCTCTCAGGGTCTGCCCATTTATGCCAACCGCCAGTCAGTCAGTTCTCCTTCTTCTCTCTCCCTTCTCACAGCACCAGCTCACTCCATCCTGTCTCTGGCCCGACCTGTCCCTGTAAGTCCCTGGTACAAAGTCCTACCTTATCTGTCCCTTACACAACCTCCAGTCCCTGGGTGTTCACAGCACAGCATCAGGCTCTATCCAGTTCCAACTGAGCAGCAACTCCAACCAAACCCCTCCCAGCCAGCTCACTCTTTATCACCCATAGCTGGGAGAGCAAGGCTGTTCCCACTCTAGGATAATTAACACAGCTGAAATACATCAGCCACAAGATTGCCAATTCTATTTATCTCCCCATACTATCTTTATTTATTTTACCACAGATTTTTTTAACAAAATGGCATAATTTGCTGGTCACTGCAGAAATAGCAAAAATTTTGGTTCCCTCATCGTTTAGTAAGTTTTCAATAGGAAGGGGTAATACTGGCGCAACTGGGACACTGTTTATTTTATTGATGTTTGCTTTTATTTTGTTATTCTCCATTATTATTATGATAACTGAAAGGTTATTATTTGTATGTCTCCCTAGTATTGCATAATTTCCTGGTAAGTAATCAGAGTTTACCTTTTAAACATCAGCTCATTCCTCCTAGAGTTTAACTGTCCCTTTCTTCAAACTACAACTTACTTTTGAAATACATTTCAGGTGCTAAAAATTTAAATCCAATAAGCATGTATTTCTCTGTCTCCAAGTATATTTTTGATATGGATGTACACTTTTGGCAACAAAAGGATATAAAAATATTGAGAAAAAAGCTAAAAATTACTACTACTACAAAAAAAAAAAAAAAAAAACCCCACATGCACTTTTCAAAGCATTAGTGCCCTTTAGAAATCTAAAGGAAGACCAAAACACCCTCACACAAACAGCTGCCTAAAATCCTCAGAAGGCAACACTTTCATAAACATTTTCTGTGTGATGACAAACATGTAAACATTTTGTATTCAACATATCTGACAACATTCATGGACGGAAAAATCTTTCTGGGATCAGTGCTTTCAGAAACAGAATATTTAAAGTCCACCAGTCACTCTAGTAAACAGGAAAACAGAGTTTTTTGGGGCAGTTCTTGAAGTGACACTTGTGCCACGTGTAGCTGTGAAGTAAAAACCAGAAAATTCAAGTAGCTTTGAAGAAAGAATTGGCTTTTTAAGGCTATTTCTGGTGTCTCAGAAATCTTTCAGACAGGTAGGTGAGAAATTTCAGAAGTGAAATTTGAAAGGTGTGTTTAAGGCTTTACAGTTAAATTGAATGTTAGTTTGTAGCTCAGCTTGATGAAAGATACTACTTACCCTTGTGTAACAGGGTAAAAAGCTTAATTACAAGAAGTTTTACAGCTTATCTTAGAATGGGTTTGAAAAAATATTATTAGCTCAACTTAAGATGAATTTTGGTCCCAATTTCTTATTGAAATTATTTAGGATTCAAGATCATGAACAAGATCAAATTAATTAAATTATGAAAAGCAGCATAAATGTAGCAAAAGAAAAATGTAAAGAAGTACAAAAATGTAAACAACTCACAAAATTGATGAACTTTGTGCAGACAATGGAAAAATAATTAGATTGCATGAATCAAGAATGCAATGGTATTCTAAAAAAAAGAAAAGAAAACAGTCCTGGAAATTAAGATCTGGAGTCAGATAGCACCATACATCCCAAATATCATAGAGAAAATATAGTCACTTCTTGACTTCTTTTGTGAGAAGTAAAATCTTGCCCCAACATGCTAACTGTCAGCTTCTGGTGGGTTATTTTCTAGAAGGCATTTTTGATCTCTCAAATGGTTCATACTGGTTGAGTAAAAGAACTTTAGAGAAATGCAACAGGTTGACCAAATTTCTCGTAGAACTGAGGAAGAGAAAATGCTGCCATAAGAAAATATATTGGCTTTCGTTTAAATAATTTAAGTCATCTCCAAGATAAGCATGGTCAACAGAGAGGGAGCAAATTAGAAGTCTCAGACCAGGCCAAAAAAAAAAAAGATATTTTAAACATTAAACGGAACAAGGAATAGAGGAAGAAGGCATGGAGGTCTGCTAGAAGCAAGAAAAGAGGAGAGCCAGTTCCTCCAAATACTTTAAAGACACCAGTCCTGGTTCTTCACTCCTGTTTAGACATGGGTTCATATCACATAAACACTACCTGTTTCACCCCTTGGATGCAGCTCCTTGGATTTCAGGACAAGAATGTGCATTCATTTTAGTATGTCTTTTTAGTACACCATGCTCCATGCTCAAGAGCTGTCCTTGAACAAATGTACATATAAACATTGAGAAGGATTGGTTCTAAAAAATCCACAATTATCTTCCTTGGGATGAGAATCAGATAGGTCCAATATGGTATCAGTGTGGATGATGTCTTCTAGATTAACACTAGGACACAAAAAGAATGACACTGACACGCTGAAATGTCCAGAGCAGAAAAGGAGGACTTTAATTTTTTGATCTTGATATATATAGAATCCTAACCACGGCCAGGGATTGGAGGATGAAGTTTCTACCTTTCCAATCACACTGGTCAAACCAACAGTCCATCAACTTTCTCCTCCCAAGAGAATGAATGTAAAGCAACATAGACAGTTACAGTAACACTCATTGTTTACATGAAAATCTGTGAGAACCCCACTACAAAAATGAAAACGCAGAAGGCTTAGAAAGATGAGGGTGACAAGTATAAGAAAAACAGGTGATCATTATACCAATTTCTTTTTGGCTTTTTATGACTGCATATCAAGATGTGCAGAAGGCTGATATGTAGAAATTGTTTGGAAGAAAACCTACTGCTGCTGAGAATCTGTCACAGGAGATGATCAATAGGCTTTTCATGGACCTGTTAGTGATGATGTTTTCCCAAATGACTGAGCAGACTGAGAGGTTAAAGCACAAAGTGAAATAGCCTTAATAACAATCCTGAGTGCGGACTAGAATCTGGAAAAAGCAGATGGAGGTACTTGAGGATCAAGCAAAGATAAGGAAGAAGAGTTTGCTTTAGACCCAAATGAGACCCATTTAGACTGAAAGTCCCTCACATGCCCTGCATTATGGTGGGGTAGTGTCAAGGCATCTCCAACTTCAGAAAGTTGCCCTTGATTTAATTCTGCTGCGTTTGCTCTATTGCAGTTAGGTGGTACTAGGTGGTAGTGCTTTCGTATTCAGTGAAATGCACAGGATAATATGTGGTTTTCTTAGGAATAGTTTTTTGTGTCCTTTAGTTTTCATGTAGTTGTCTATTCCCCATTAGCCCTTTTATCCTCTCACTACTATTTTGGAATTTTAGTGACTTATTTTCATGGTACAGCCTTGTTATTTTTTGAGTGGGCACTTAGAAAATAGATGTTCCATGTGACTTCTTCCATCTGTACATGTTTTTTCTAGAAAAACAACAGATTGCTTTGATGGTGATATTCAGGGGGAAAAAATCATCTGCTAATAAGATTATTTTTGTTGCATGATCTCCAATATAATTTTCTTCTATCTGTTCATGAGAAACAACTCTTTCATCCCTAGTCCTTCATATTTTTGTACTTTAAAAATTATATAGAATCTCATTCAGTTTTTAAAAAAATAATCTTTATGGTAACCTTTATGAGTTTTTCCCTTCAAATGATGCCACATGCCTATTTCTTGATGAGAGCTATTTCCAACTTTTTAGTGAGCTAAGTATTAGGGGCAAAAAAAAGTGTAAAGTATTCTAAAATAATCTGAATAATCAACTTAATTGGTTTTCAATGATCCATGAAATAGATTAATTATTCAGTCTTCACAGCAAATCTAACCTCTTCAGATTCAGATAAGATAAATGCTCTCCAAAATTACAGGATCAAATCTTGAATAAGTACATTCTATTTCAAAAACATTGGGATCATGGAATTATTCTTGAATTTCTATTGCATGTTAAGATGTGTCAGGAATGTAAATGTTGAAAAATACTGAAAAGGCCCCAACTTTTTTCCTTTCTTATTCCAGAAGCTGATAACTTCTTATTGCTTCGCTCTTATTATGCTTTCTGTCACAGCACATACTAATACATACTAATACCCTGCAATTAGTGCATTTATCATGGGCAACCCTGAACCTGCTTTTCTGTTGCTTCAATAAAGTCTATTGTTTGTAAATTATGTAAGTCCTCATTGAAGACAAGCAGACCCACAGTACTGGGTTGGTTTGAACTCAACCAGACTTGGAGTGCTTAATTCACTATAATCAAAAATTAACCTCAGCCATACCCAGCCTCTCTTGTCTTAGAGAATCAGCTGGAATTGAAGGGGGCTTATTTTCTGCTAAATACCTATAAACTTAACACAAAACTGCTGAAATTAGTGCTTTGCTCTTAAAAGTAAAAAATGAAATTGTTCTGTTAGCACTTTTATCTCATCTCTCTACCAAATGCCAAATTTTTTTCTACCTGACATGAGACCAGCCTCAGCCTGTGTATCTTTAAACATCTCAAATAATTAGTTATCTTTTTGCTACCTTCAGAGACAAGTTCAATACCTGATATATTTGTGCTGTCCATTTTGCCATTTGCCATATGGTCTTCTGCTCATCCATAGTGCCATTAAACAGTATTGTTATTAAAATATGGACATTTTTTGATATCGTATTCACACAAGGTGATTTTGAGGGAAAATAACTTACTTTAGTATGCATCACAATGTCATTCTTAACTGCATTAAAGAAATAGAAGTCCTGTTCCAGACTTGCCATAATGTTAAATACATCAAGTCTGACAACTTAGCACTGAGATCTGGATACTTCGGCTGTTTTGCCAAGTCCAATCTCTGACCAAGAATCTCACAGAGACAACAACTGCTAATGAAAGTTCTTTGTAATTATCAGTATTTCTCCAAAGAAGATACTTCTATCTTGAAAGAAAGTTAAATGTGTAAGCACAGTCTCTACTAGCCTTCCAGGCTTTGATTCTCAAGTTAATCAACAAGTTAATTATGTCTAAGGTCTTAGACTGTTCTTTATGCACTACTCCCCCCCTCCTCTTAGGCTGACAGGCTGAAAGCACAAACCAGACTGGTAAATCACAGCACAGATGGCTCTGAAGACTGAAGCCTGTACTGGAACCACAACCAACTACACATATAGTATATATATAAAAACTGGGACAATTTGTCTTAAAAGTGGCAGCAAAAGATATGTTCTCTTGTGTTAATTTTGTGAGAATTGTCAGAATCATTTACATCTAAGAGTGACATAAGATGGCCAGACTTGATTAATCGGAACAAGTTTGAGTTTGTCTGTAGGCATTCAGATCTTTATAGGTCCTGTATAGACAATGGCCAGAAACTGATCAAACTCAGAAAGCATATGCTATGAATATTTTAATATTTTTTTTTAGGATAAAACAAAGAAAAAAAACCCCTATATTTGAAAAGGATTCTGAGACACTTGGGCTGGGCAGAGAAAGATATCATTGCTTTGAAACTTGGACTTTCAATTTTGCTCATATAAAGATAAAAATTAATATGTAATATGTTTAGGGTTTTATTTCTGAGTTTCAAAGAAAAGCAAATTTTGGAGGTTGGTTTAGGAAATTTTTTCCAAGAGAATGGAAGGAGGCATTGTAAGGCAATTATTTTCTCAGCATTCCACATGCTGATGCAGTTAGGAACAGGCAGAGATTTAAGGCTACGAGAGACAGTAATTTTCCTTGTTAGGTTAGGAGTATGACATAAGGAAAAAGTTGTGTAGGGTGTCCATCCAGACTTCAGTAAATAGTCTGACAACTGTATCTCACAGCTTTCTTGTGGATTAACTGGCTGGTCATGCATAGATGGGTGCACCCTTTGCTGCATGAGAACCTGTCTGTCCAGCTAAGCCCAGAGAGTGGTGGTGAATGGAACTTAATCCAGTAAGCAGCCAGTCATTAGTAGTGTTCCACAGGGCTCAGTCCTGGGGCTGGTCCTGTTTCACACCTTTATTGGTAAATTAAATGAGTGCCTTCAAATCATAGAAAAAAGTCAAACAGCAAAATCCCAATAAGTTTGCAGGTGACACCAGCTTTGGTGGGAGTGTTGATCTGCTGGATGATAGAAAGGTGTGATCCTTCTTCAGAGGGGTCTGGACAGGCTGGATCAGTGGGCTGAGATCAACTGCATGAGGTTCAAGGCAAAGTGCTGAGTCCTTCACACAGGTCACAGCAGCCCCAGGCAGCTCTACAGGCTTGGGGAAGAATGGCTTGAGAGCTGCTCAGCTGAAAGGGAGCTGGGGGTGCTTATTGACTGCTGACTGCACAACAGCCAGCAGTGCTCCCAGGTGTCCAAGAAGGCCAATGGCATCCTGGCCTTTGTCAAGAATAATGTGGCCAGCAGGACTAGGGAAGTGACTATCCCGATGGACTTAGCACCAGTGGTGTTGCACTGAAAAGTGTGTTTCAGTTTTGGCTCCCTCACTACAAGGACATTGGGGCGCTGGAGCATGTCCAGAGGAGGGCAACAGAGCTGGTGAAGGGTCTAGAAAGCTGTCTTATGAGGAGGGATTGAGGGAGCTGGGGTTGTCTAGTGTGGAAAAGAAGTGCTACGAGGAGGCCTCATGCTCTTACAACTACCTGAAAGGAGGTACTTATAGAGAGTCGGTCTCTGTGTCTTAAAGTGAAAGAACGAGAATAAAGAGGCTTGAGTTGCACCAGGGGATGTTTAAATTAGATATTAAAAAAAAAAAAATCACTGAAAAAATGGTCAGGCATTGCAATTAATTGCTCTGGGAGGTGGTGGAGTCACTGGAAGTGTTGAAGACATGTCCAGATGTGGCATATGAGGATATGGTTTAGGAGTGATTATGGTGGTGCTGAATTGATGGTTGGTCTAGGTGATCTTGAAGGTTTCTTGCAAACTTGATGATTTTGTATTTCTGTGTCCAAATATTTCATCAATCATAATTGGAGAACCAATGAAGAATCTCTTAAAGATACAAATTTACTTTAATAAAATAGAATAAATTCTTAAAATAAATATTGATACATTTAAACAGATTATTTTCTCAAATAAACCTAAAGCATGAATCAAAACTAATCCACTTAAATTCATTGTTTAGCTTATAGCAGGATCTTTGTCTAAATGGGATTCTCTATTCCTACAGCTTTTTTTAAAACCTTTTGTTTGGCTTTATGTTTGAAATACAGCTTAACTGGGGTGTGATTTACTAATTTAATCAAAGCAACCATACTGTTAACAATAAAAGAAAACTGTTTTCTTAATGAACATGTTTACATTAATAAATATTCTATAAATTTAACTTTAGGTATAGTTTTTTAAAATATTGCAAACATGTAACTGAATAGATTCATGACACACTGAAACACAGCTTTTCATGCAGGTTATTTTGATATCATAAGTACTTACTATTTTCTCTACCTTTTTTTGAATTTGAAAAAAATAAATTATTTATGATTCACTTTTAAAAGCTTTATTTAAGAACTACTACTGTACTCTCACTCTTGATTGTAGCTGAATTGAACACACCTTAATGCATTTAAGTAGGACTTGTACAAAAGAATAAAAAGTAGTTGGACAATCTTAATATTACAATTTTATTCACCTGTTTTCTCAAGTTAATACATCAGACAAATATCTGTTTTAATGCCCTGACATAAACCAGAAAAATTTTAAATTATTCTTTCATATTTATTTTTAAAATACAAATGAGAGTTTTGTAAGCAAGAGAGAACATCAAATACTTTACATTTCATCAGTGGTAAAGGAGGACAGTCAAAAAAGACATACATATTTCCTGTTACTGCCTTCATAAATAGATAGTCTAAATTTAATTTGTATGCAAATAAATTAATTGGTTACCAAATATAAAGTAGAATTATGCATATCTAATATGCATAAGTATTCACGACAGAATTAAAAAGATGTGGGTTCTTATATGTACTTTTATTTGTTCAGAAGTTGTTTTAATTTTGTTCTTTGGCCTGGTGAGAAAACTAAATTAGAGCAGAGTTACAATTGCATCTCTAAGATTAAGTCTACATTAAAGAAAATCTGTATATCAACTAATATGAATTGTTTTTGTGGTTTTTTTTCAATTTGAAATTGAGATATTAGCACAGCTAAGCATCAATATTGTAATTTCTTTCTGGTGCATAGAGCCACTATTCAAAGAACATGGTAGAATTGAATAAAATATGCTTTACAAATAAATTAATTGCTCTGCACTGAAAGAGGTCACTTACAATAACAGGAGCCAGCAGTCGTTGCACATTGGCACTAAGAAGTTAAATCATTCAGACATAATGATGGGATTGTATCCTTCAGAGAGAAAATGGAGGCACCACAATAGGCCATTGAAAAACCCTATTGAGCAAACAACATTGATTGAAAGCATGAACAGGATGTTGACACTGTTAAAAAAAGAGACAAATGTCATACTGTAATATCGAAAATGTTACCGTTTCATTATTATTTCAGTAATTCATCCATACATGAAATACTGCAAGCAACATTTTAAAGTGGTATTTCAGAACTAGGCAAAATTTAGATAATAAATCAAATTTTCATTGGTGAGGAGGAGAGAGTAAAGGATTTTATTCAGTGAAATGATGGAATGGTTTAGATTGCTTGATTTGAAGAAGGAAGGATAGAGATTAAATGTGATAGTACAACATTAGAGTAAGGTTAATAGAACTGCAGGATCAATTGTGTCAAATCTCTTTATCTGATGTTAACTTAATACTTTGTTAGTTATCAATAGTGGCTCACAGAACATTTGTAGCACTGAGTGGTGGAAAATAAATTCTGTTTGACATTCGGTAAAAAAAGAATGTATGAATGTACATGAAAGGGAATGAGAGTTAACATATATCTTGACTGGATTCTTGTCAGCATAAAGTTACACAGAAAGAAGTGATAATCAACATAATTTCTGTTTCTATTATTTTGTAAGAAATGCATACTAGTAAATTGATGCAACCAAGAAGCCTCATGAATTATTCCTCTTCTCATGTCAGCTAATATCACTGCAGGGAAAGATTTGATCCTACCTCTAAATCCCCTACCTCTAAATTAAAGATCAGCCAAACTGATAATTGACCTGTGTTCCAAAAAAAAGGAGATGGACAGAAGCACAAAGCTGTGGAATGATGATTGTTTGGCTCTTACACTCATGAGAGCTCTCTCATGAAAGAGAAGAAGAATCATAGAAATAAAGGAGTAGATATTACTTGGCCATCCAGTTAATGTCATATTCCAGTCACTCATTATTTTTTTTTTAGTTTTCTTCTAACACCTTTAGAAACTGTGAAATGTTTGTTTTCCTTTAGCATCTTAATAAAAATTCTTTTATATATATTAGAGCTAATTATACCCATTCTTTGAAAAGAAAACTCTCCATGAAAACAGCTCTAGGCACTGATTATCAGTATGAGTAGACCTTTAATTATTATTCCTAAAGTGCAAATATTTTTACTGAAAATTTCCAATTTACTGGCTACAAGAAATTAAAAAGAAGCTCTTTTGTCGAATGTGGGGGAAAAAATTTGAGACCAATGTGAGTGACCAATGTGAATGTGTCTCCAGTGGAAACCAAACTGAAATTACATTATCCAGGTTACATCCCAGGAGATCCTTCTCTGAATTGTTTATTTTTTGCCTTTGTCATAATTTTTAAATGACCTGAGAAGAACCAGATTTTGCAAATGTTTTATGTGAAATGAATCAATATAACCTGCCAATACAGGATGTCATATTTTCAGAAGGCAATTGGGTAATTAGAACTTTTGTCATTTAATGCTAAAGCATAAAATTTATTTCACCAAGGGGATTTACCATTCAGAGCAGACAGATATGTTTTTGAAGATGAGGGCAAAGATTCCCTGAAAGAAATTTATGAGCCACTGAGTGTCTTCTAAAGAGACAGCTATATAATATAGGCTATATAATATAGGTAAACAACAAAAGACATAAATCCCAAGCTTATCTAAAACAAATTCTCTGGCTCTACACATTAGGATTTATTCTCAGGTTGGCCTTCAATTCAATTTAAGAGTACAGGAATTCCTACCAATATAGGAACCCAACCTAAGAACTGTCCCCTGTTGATGTCTCATATTAGCCCAAACTGAAAGGTTTAATATAAATTTGTCTTCTTAACTGGTTCTGTGCATAAAAGTAAACCTCATACATGCAAACAAATAAATTGTTTTCTTTTGCCAATCCCTTGGAAGAGAAAAAAAAAAACAAGGAAAAAAGTCAAACAGCTAATCAACACATTTCAAAAGGGATAAAAAAAAAATTGTCTGTCCCTAATGTTTGAAGTCATAAGAACAGACAAAAAAGTTACCCAAGTATACAGACCTTGGTTTGGTTTTTTGCCTGTCGAGAATTTGTATTTTTTTAGCACTCACTGTATGAGATATTCAAAGCTTCCAGAGGGAAATAACCAATTTTTTTTCACATGTAGACTGAATTTAACCTTACACAATCTGGAGTGTGTTCTCCCTTATTTGAATTGTTTTGCTATGAGCCATTAATTTATGTTCAACAACACTGAGAAAACTTTCAGAATTGTGAGAAAATAGAAATATTAAGAGGTGATTTAAGCCACTTACTAAAAACAGCAGGAAAATGTTAGGATTTTGTAAATATGTTCAGAGTGTCACAAAATCTGGTAATATAAATCAAAGTAATTTTCCTTTGTTTGAGTTTTGTGGCCCATGTAAAACAGATTGTACAGTAAAGCAAAGGACTAAACTTCATTTTACTCAATCTCCTAACACAACAGTAATTTCTCAAGGTACTAAGTTAACATAAAATATGAGCTGAAAAACAGTATGACATTGGACTCTAAATATGAGAATATGTGAGGGGATTGTGTTTGCTTTTATGAAAGTGAAGTGAGCTTTAATAATTTTCTTCCTTCTTCTGAGTGGACCACCCATATTACAGTAGGGCTGAGGGTTTTTTCCTATTCATAAACTCAGCTATATTCATCTTCTCTTTATGGATACATTTGTACAGATCATTATTCAGCCACGATCTTAACCGTGCATTAAAGCATACAAATAATCCATTGAAGCATTCTGCTGCGATTCTCTGTTTTCATTCTGAAGTGTGTTTTCACTGCACACTTTTCATACGCCCTCTCTAGAGGGGACAACCTGTCAGTATGTCACACTGCTGCTCGATTCCATGAACTGACCCCACCAAATGCTTCTGAACAATTTGGAAGGAAGCACTCTATTGCATTGAGAGCACTGCATTCCCATGGATCTGATCGGGATTCCCATCCAACTCCTGTTCTTTCCCTGCACAAAACTGCTTTTCATGCCTCTCAGGCAGAATCACTCCTTCCTACTAGAAATGCTTTCAGTACTTGCTGTTAACAAACCCTGCGCATGCCACTGCAGTGACTGTAGAAAAGTAACAAGCTCCTGGCATTGCATGGTGCCACCAGGCACTCTGTTAAGGGACTTACAGCAAGTTGTTCAAGAAGACAACGTTATTGTGTCAGAGATTTTGTTTGTTTAAAAAAATCTAATCAGGCTCATGAAGGAAACAAGTCTGCTTTGCAATGGAACATCAGCTAAATGAATGTCTGAACAAAGAGATATCCTTAATTATGTTACTGCTGGCAACTGCCAGCACCCATGAAAGACTCACAGCAACAGTTTACAGAATTACTCTATTTTTATAAGGTTGTGACACATAATTAAGGATATTATCTTTACTGTTGCAAATATTCTAGAAAATTATCTTTTTTTTCCTCTAGGGCATAAGAATTTTGCAAAGGCATAGGCAGAAATATAATATGCAAAAAAAATATTTTGGAAGTGATTCCTCACAAAAAATGGGGCCCAGATAGTTTTTGTCAGTGGAGTTAAAATGATTAAACAATGAAAACATCAAGAAGCATTAGTAGTCAAGGTGTTTTTGAAAATACATATGAAAATATGATTTTCATGCAGCTCAAGAAATACATGAAAAAAAAGTAGAAAGAAAGAGAGCTTTGAAATATTTAATACTCCACTTAGTGTCATTCTATTATAAACTTGTCTTTTTTCTTTTCACATTTTGCTACAGCTCTCTTTCAGATATCTGATATTTTTCTGACTCCTCACTATTCTACCAAAATCTTCCTCTGAGCCCTGAAATCCACTAAAGGTCAAGCTTGTTGTCTTCTAATTCATACAGAGGGTGACAGAAATACTGCTAAAACTCCATCTTTTGATGATCATGTCTGAAGTAAATAGATATGAAATAGATATTCTTCCTCAGCAGGAGAATGAAAAAATATATTTAAAATATTGGAAAGTGGATTCAATCTCTAACATCAGAGAATGAATCTCATTACAACCTGACATTATTTTGTGGGATGTCTCATTAGGGAAAACCTTTGTCATGTAAGAACATATACATAGCAGCAAAATATTAAACAGTCAGGATCCAAATCACTTATTAGGTAAGATATACATGTATTTCTCTAAGGTGCAGAGGGATGGGAAACTGCAATTAAATTATCATCAGATAATTCCCTTTATATTAGATAGTTCCCTCTGATTCCATATGTGGCAGATTGAGGCCATCTACCTGCTGCTTAGGAAAACATCCAAATTAAAAAAAAAAAAAAAGAAAAAAAAGAAAAAAAAGAAAAAAAAAGACTTATGGTTGGCTCTTTCTGTGTTTCAGCAGTTAAGAACATTTCATCACTGCCACACTAGGATTTACATGAGGGCTAACTCTTTCCACTGAGTTCTCAGTGACCATTCCAAAGAGCTCCTGGAGAAGCACAAAGCCATTCTCCTCTTGCCTATTACTTGATAAGGAAGGAACTGCTATCAAGACAGGAGCATTTTATTTCAGTATCATGTTCTACCTCTTTATAGATACTAAAAAGAATTTTAACAAAAAAATTTAATGTACTAAAAAGAGAGGAAACAAGCATTCCATGCATATTTTAAAAATTAAGCAACACTTCAAATTTTAACGTCTATGTTAAAAAATTTTGTTTTTATATCTTTAGACCATATTATTAGAACAAGGAGCAAAGACAAAAAATAACAGAAAATTAACCCTTACCACTCTGATCATAGCTGGATCTAAACTGAACTGTAATTTGGAGACTTTTCTTGTTTTGTAGTGCTTATTTTGGGGATTATTACAACATCATCCTTAAAATTTTGCAGTAATATTGATAGTGCACACTCATCTGTAAGGAAAGCTTTTGCTAGGAACTCTCAATAAGATATACACTGTTCTGCATCTGCTATCACAGATATCTCTGTTTATAGTTTTATAGCTGCTTGGGAGAGAAAATATGTGTTGTCTTATCCTTTTTATTTTTATCTTTCATTCACCTTTCAGGGTTTTTAAAAATTTTTTTTCTAATCTAATTCAGTAATTATTTAAATATTAATTGACCAACTAGTGAGGAGAGACTAACTTTCTAGTGCTGCTCTTTGTGAAACAGTTGCTATGCAGGCTGGAATAAGATAGCCATAGAACAGCTATTTCACACCATATTGTACTAGTCAGTGTTCTCCCCATAATCAGAAAGTAATTAGGTTGAAGCATGAAGCATGAGCACTTCTGATGCCATGGCATTCTAATATGGATTTTTTTGTTTATTTTTTTTATTTCTTCTTCCTTGTAATTAAATTAAAGCTGATGGACACATCTATAAATAAAAACCAGTAAATTACAATGCTGGACTACTGAGTCAAAGAAAAAGTATAATTTTTTTCACTTAGTACTAAAATATTTACAAGACTTAAAATAACATCAGTGATTAGCAATTCAAAACATTAAAGAAGTTCTTGCTTGATTTCTGAAGATGCTTTAATGCTTGTTTTCTTTATTCCTTGATAATACTGCATCCAGAAGTCTGTGGTTTCTCTTTGTTAAGTTTGGAGCTACCCCTGAGACCAAAGGCATATTAAGAAATGAAAGGGCATACAGTGCTTGTCTTTTTGTTTTTATCTGTGCAGGCCAGACCTCTCTAGTGAATTTAGGCTGAGAAAAGCTTCATTTCTTTCCAGGTGTGTTCCTCAGGTAAAGTTTTGTTCCTACACATCATACTTACTTGCTCTTAGCCTTGGAACAATATCATTTTTATCTGAGCTAACTTCTGCTGTTGCTTCTGCTGTTAAATCTCATACCTTCACTGTATAGGCACAGATGTAAAATGACAACTTCCAAAGTATTTATTCTTCCCAATGTTCTTTCTCTGGGCATTTTGGTGAAACAAAACAAATGAGTATTGAGATTCTAGCATTAAGAGCAGCACTCAGGCTGAATTTCCCAATCTGATCTGTATCAGGTCAGCATAAAGTTTAAGCTTTTCATCCCTTCCTGAGCTATTTATGTTATTTTGAAAGATCCAAATGCATACATTTCATCCATATTTTATTCAGAATCAGTTTTCGTTTCAAATGCTTGGAGTACTATTTCCCCCTCCCCTTGAAATGGCTTGTATTTTCTTTTGAATATCCTTTCATCTCTTACTTCATGTCTTACATGGAAAATCTTTTGATCTATTTTCAAGGACATTCTAGGACAATTGCACTTCTCAGAGAGAAGCATGAGTTTTTAAGGAGCTCATTCAGTTTTCTGTAATGCCACCTATGAATATAATGTACATATATCAAATGCATTTGCAAAAAAGATATATACCCAAGTGTAAAGTTAAGGGTATCTGTGTATATACCAGAATATAGAGATACATTTCATTAATATAAATATTAAGTCATATGGTTTGGATTTTAGACATATTTTAAAACAAAATGGAATTACTTCTAGTATATTTTGCATGTTAGAGATAGAAGCAAGCATGCATATATGCATGAATAGAAGATAAACCCTGTGCCATGAAAACACTGCCTGTTATCCAAAATATAGTAACACCTACTCGTGTATTTTCTTCTTCCACTTGAGATTTAGATTACAGTTTCTTAGAGTTCAATTATTTTTCCTCTGTTTCAAAGAAAGATTCAGCTCATTAGTCTAATGCAATGCGGATGCCCCTTCAACCCTCCATGTACACTGGTTGAAGTAGAATTTGAACAGTTTACTACATAGTTCAGTTATGATATTTGGGTAACTTCACATTTATTGAAGAAGTTATTAAAAGAAAATATGGTGACACGGGCTATAAATTCCTGGACCAAAAGAATACATCATGGACAGTTGATATTTGAGATATATACTGAAATCGATTCTAATAACAGAAGTCTCCATCCTTTACACATCAGTAAACAGGAAAAGGTCAAGTATGGCTTGGAGAAACACTTCAAACATATTCAGCTCCAGATTCTTCTCGTTTATCTTCTAAATCCAAATTCCTCAGTGAAATTACAAATAATAGTTCTTCTAGCTGAAATAATAATGATAATAACATCAGCCTATGCTGCTGTTCAATACAAGAATATTCCTGCCACTTCCCTAAAAAGTTAATCTTCTTAGGGAAAAGTGAATACTTTTCTGTGTGTTTTCCGTGTAATCTACAAAGTACCATCAAATGCAACATCTATAATGGCTTAGGCATTGTTATTTGGGGAATGCACTCATGAAAAAGCAGCCAGAGAAGTGGTCTTTGAATGACTTGTGCCCACCCTTGGGGAGCTGGAGCACAACATGGCTGAGTGCAATGTGCTGCACCAGTGTGCTGCACCCAGGTCAGGGAAATTGCCTGTCCTTATTTCAGGTGGGATAGAATTAATTTTCTTCTTAGTAGCTGGTACAGCATATGTTTTTTTTATATTTAGTATGAGAATAATATGAAAAAGTGATATTTTTTCTGTTCCTAGAGAGTGCTTGTCCTAAATCATGGACTTTTCAGTTTGCCTTGCTCTGCCACTGAGGAGTTGCACATAAAGGTGGAGGGACCATGGTCAGTACAGGAGACATGAACAGGCCAAAAGGATATTCAGTACCATAGAATGTCATGCTCTGCAAATAAACTGGGGGATTTGACTGGGAGGGGCTGACTGCTGCCTGGGAATGAGCTGGGAATTGGTTGGTTGGTGAGCAGTTGTACTGTGAATCACTTTTACTCTTGGGGTCTGTTACTCTGCCTCTGTAACTGTACTTATTATTCTTATAAACACTATTATTAGCATATGTATTATTATGTTGGTGGGTTTTTTCCTTTTTTGTTTTGTTTTCAAACAAATTCAAGTCCTTGTTTTTATTCACCTAAAGATGAATTTTACCTGTATCTTCCACTTCTATGTAGTAGGTGTTTCACCAGTAAGATGTGAGCAAACTGAATATCTACTCAGCAGTCCTGGAAGATCTCTTACACTAAGGAGTTTTTAGAAATTCTTAGACCCTATTCACGTCTTTTAAAACTAGAATTTGCCATCACAGGCAGTTCAGAAATCCCTTTAGCTGCCCTTCTTCCATTCAACAGTAATGCTGAGTGAGAAAAATGCAAAATACATCGAATATTCTAAAAACAAAAGGGCAGTCATAAAAGGAAAAAAAAAACTTATGTGAACAAATTGACAATTAGAAAATGAAGAAACTTCACTTTCTCTATTGATTTTGTATCTGAATGTTGCATTATGGTACATTAGAAATCTCAAAAATAAAGAAAAGATTCCTTGCAGCACTGCCATCACAGTGGAATGGATTAAGGTTTGTATGTGGTAAAGTTACTAAACATAGCATTTGATATACCTTATAGGATTAAGTAAAAAAACTTCTACAGTGTACAACTCCCTGGAAAGACTGTTGTACAAGGTATCCATTGGTCTCCCATAAAGAGAAGAATTCCACAGTCTTCTACCACAGAGCTTTAACAGGTCTAATACAGAGACAAATATTGTTAGATTCCCATTATCTACTACTATCTATAGCTAGACAGTATATAGATAGTATCTATATACTATCTAGCTATATACCTATTAAATATAGTGAAGATTAAACTCTTGTGTAGATCAGTGCTCTTCAAATATGGTTTAAAGACTTACCAGATATAACATCCTTGAGACGTTTAGATGTTCACCATATAATTCATTATCTCCCATAACACACACCTGAATTCAAAGTCAGAATATGTTGTAATGTTCTTAGTGACAACTGTAGTGCTACACAGCATGATCAAAAGGGATTGGCATTAAACACTGTATATTTCAGTGGAAGGAATTCATGAAGAGACAACAACATTTTAGAAGGGAATTTCACTGATTCAACAACAAATACAGAGCTACACACACATTGAATTTCTCTTACTACTGATCTAATTATTATGCCCAGCTTTTGTTCTGTGTGGACTGCTGGCTGACTCTTCTTCACCAAGACACTTTTGAATATGTAATATACACTGGCTGGAACCTCCCTGGGAAACTGCCCTCAAAGATAAGGGAGCAGAACAGAGCTGGCAGGTATTTTGAATATATCTATTTTTAAGAACTTGGGAACTCTTTGATGACCCTATGAAAGAAATCAGGAAGGGAAGGCAGGAGACCAGCATGGTTGACCCCCTGCACAAACTAAACTATAAGAAGGAAATGTACAGGCAAGGGAACCAGAGATACGCATTCTAAGAAAAATACTGGGACTCTGCAATTATGTAGGAATGGGATCAGGAGAACTGAGAATAAGTGGAGTGGAATTTGGCAAAAAATAGGAACATTTATAAAATATGTTTCTGCAAATATATTTCTCAGGAAAGAAAGATGTATTCTTCATAATAGTTAATACAGGAGAGCTCGTGAAAACAAGCCTGGGGAAGAGTTTTTACCAGTTTTTCCTGGCAATCTGTTTTCTCTTAAGTACTTTAACTTCAAGGCAGGGAGAACAAAGACCTTTTCATTTAGGAAGATCAGATTTGAGGCCACCTGAGGAACATGGACCTACAAAAGACCATGTGACCAAATAAGATGCAATATTTAAAAAAGTCAGTTCCTCTTAACTGATGAACAAAGTATTCAGCCACTTTACTGATGAATTTTTCTGCATTGTTTCGGTGGCAGAAGTTAGCTTCTGGCACTGTCAGAAGTCTTTATATAATAGCATAAATTTTAATTTTCTGGCATTTAGTTTTCTAGCAATTTCAGTGAATAACTCTCTAAAAGTTCACGGAGAATAATTCTAAGTAAATGAAAAGTTAAGATTCACCACTGTCTGTGTTGTTTGTTCATTACTGTGCCTTGTAGTAATAGAGGTGAAACAGAGTCTTCTTTGCTCCCTCTAATGGCAAAAGTCCTTTTGAAGGAGATCTGCATGTAAGTTGGCAATAATTTTGAGAGAATAACCCAAGAAATGATATATTATATACAATGAACCTGAAAGAACACAACGATGATATATAATAAAGTTTATTAGATAAGTATAAACATACCCGTTTATAAAAATTTGAGAGCACTAGTATTGTTGGCACTCTAAAATTCTCCTCAAGGACAGATTTCCTGAGGTCCCATGGTTTTAGCATATTTTTGATCTCTTTAGAAGCTAACCTTATCATATAGATCACATCTCTGTTCTTTAAGAGTTTCTATTTGAGAATTTGCCATCACATCATCTGGTCACACTGCCATGACTTGGGAGTCAGTGCTGGAAATCCCCTGCTGCAATTGAGATCAGTGAAATAAGTGAGACAAAGCACATATATGTGGTCCTACCTGTCATTTGTTAAAGAGACACATTCTCCCTGGAACTTCAAACATCAGTGCTTGTTGTAGTGATTTACCTAACTGCATATTTTATTCTAGTTAGACCAGGCCACTTGCTGACACCTCTGCATTAACTAGGTCTTTGATGTCTATTTTAAGTTATTAGGATTTGTTTGCAGAAAACAAGTCATGCTCTTGACAGTTGCTTCCCTTTTCCTTCCTTAATATAGCATCATCTGTATTTATGAATGTACTCTGGAGCACTTATTCACTTTAAGTACAGAAAGCCATGGCATAATTATATTTGTAGATTAACTAGAGTAGCTTCTGCTACTATTTCTTCTCTGTTCAGGATGATATAATACAGAACAGGCAAAACAGACAGAATGTAGAATTTAGACATTTTTCTGCAATAAAATAGTACTTGTTTTTATTTTGTCTTCCAGTTCTTCTCAGAGCATTTCCTTGCTGGCTATTTTAAAGTTACCAATTAATTTTAATTTCAAATATATATTTATATACAAATGCACATATATACATTAGAAAAATTAGCCCCTTTTATTTATCTATCATATAGATATCTACATAAATATATAGTTATAATGCCATAAAATATTTTAATTTAAGAAAAAATTGTAGCAAATAAACTTTCAATGCACACAAAATGCACGCTTCACATTGGACAAAATTTGACAAATAGCACACCTTTTGAAAATGCCAGCTGTGGTTTATAATATCATCATACTTACATCTCTGATTTTCAAATCAACCATAGGATTTTAAAGATTTATTAATGAGTAGTAGGAAGTAGCTTATTTTCATTGCTCATACTACATGATTAGTGGGTGCCATAAATCCTAATCAAAATGTGATTCTTTTATTTGCAAAAAGGTGGTTGGTTGGGGTGTTTGTGAGAATAAGATGGGAGATTCGTTTAAGGCAAACACAGAAAGTGAAGTATAGAAACTTAATTTTATTTATTCACATTAATCCCAAGTAATTCAGGCTAAAAATACTTGAGAGAATTCTTAAGAGATCACACAAACAGAATAGAACATCCTGGTTTTAAATATTTTTTGAAGAATGGAATAGAGAAAATATGAAAAAGTATTCTGGGTAAAGTATATGTATAAATAGCAAAAGGCATGCATTTATGTACTCCTTTTTTTCAGTAGGTTTCAAAAACAAATTCATCTCTGGACATAAGGTCCAATTAAAATGTCACAGAGTCATGGGGTGAAGCTTACCCTAAAGCACTTCCCTGACAAAGAAGACCTTGACTACATCTGACCAGCTCTAACTGACTAGATTAATGTAGATGATCTGGAAAACAAAGACACATCAGAAAAATTTTGCAATACATAACCTCACACTTTGGTAATAAATTTGAGGAGGAAAATTTGAAGATGACAAAAAGCCAGTTGACAACTGCTCTTTGGCTTTAGATACAGAGCAAGTCAAAGAGATTGTCCTGAGGCTACATGACTAGAAAAGCTTTTTCAGGCTTAGACTGTAAGTCTAATATAGAAAGTTAAATATATTTTTAAAAACCAGTTCTTTGTGGGGGACAGAAATATGTTGACAGTGCAGCTAGCAGAGTCTATAGTAGACACATTATAAAAAGATGCTGGACTCCCAGCTGGGCCAGGCACATCCAGTGGTGGGAGTGAGCTCCCTTTTGCCCAGGGCCCATGTGGTGGGGAAGGGAAAGAGGCCATCAGTGGTCTGTGTGGTGTAGAGTAGACATTCTGATCTGTGAATATAAATTTCTATCAAAGAGAAATAACCTAGTGAGAAAGACAAGACCAGGGAATAATGACAGAAGGGGCAAGAAAATATGATGAGAAAACGGTTTCAAATTTTTTTTTGAGATTCATCATTTCTGTATGCAAGTACCTACAATTCAAAATTAATGTTTCTTACATTCCTTGAATATCTTTTCACTCCACTGTAGCAGTTTATCTGATCCATTAACATCTTGATAATACTTACTGTGTTCCTAGTTTTACCCTACGGAAATTGCATTGACTCCAGACAGTTTGATATATGTAAAGATGAGGAAGATGAAACTAACTGTTTGATTTCCATCATAACAGAATGAAGAAAACTATGTAATAGCCTTTTGACACAGTGCATTTTGTTACAGCTCCAGGAAATTAATGCTGTAAAAATACAGCAAATAATAATGCCTTTTCCATTTTTTAATGTCCGGTTTAACATCTCCAGCTACACAAACCATTGTATTGCTATAAGTGGTTCAATTATTTATAAGTTCCTTATTCCTAAAATATTTGATATTAAGCAGAATTTGTGCCCTCCACAATTTGAATTTTCTCATTAATTTATTTTTTCGCATTGACCCTAGTAGAAAAGGCTATTTTTATTAGTGGGACTGTGCTTATGTGACTTTGTTTTGACATGAAGAATGGCATTTTGTCTACTTGTTTGACAGAATTCAGTAAATGGATGACTAATTTGAAGCTCTTTATACTAGTGATAGCTAGATCGCATGATGGAAAATAATTTTGATTCCAGTGCTCTGATAGGTGAGTTTTGTTGTTTCTGTTGAACAGTTAGTAAATCTTAGCTATTCCATGATCAGTGAGCAATGTAGTTGCCCACAAGGTAAGAGGAAAATATGTATGCCTCAAACTCAGATAGCCAGATAGCTGTGGAGCCAACCAGGATTGCTGGCAAGAACCCACTGGGAAATGAATGGATGTGGCTGGAGAAGGAGGCAGTGCAGAGGTAGGACAGCACTTTTCTGTGACTAACCTTTTTCTGTGACATCCTTTTTCTGGCTCCTGGAGACAAGCACATGGTGCAATGCAAGCACAGGAATGAGTCAAAAAGCGAAGATATACCAGGGATAGTTTTATAGTTTTGTCATGGGTATATGAGAAAAACAGGATAGAAGTGAGGGGAAACTGAAGAAGTGTGAAGTTTTCTCCTTTAATGTCTTGTCCTATTGCAGCACTGTTGGAGGAATAGAGGACAACTTCTTTTCTCTGTAACTTCTATTGGACTTAAGGTGGTAATTTCAGGTACTGTCAATGAAGGACTATGGGTGTGGTTATGACTGCAATCACTAATTTTCTAGTCACTGTTTTTTGTTAGCTTGGGCAGGGGGATTAGGAGGAAGAAGAGAACATGGGATGTGAAAGTTCCTCTTCTGCATCCTAGTTTTCTCTATTATTTTGTGTTGTATCCCATGAGTTGGGCAGATGAGAAAGTACTTTATAAGTGACTTTGAAATTTTAGGGCAGATGAAATGCAGCTGCTTTTGCCGACTATTTCTCTTACACAAAGTCTGGTTTTGACTGGGATAATATTCTTCCTAGTAGCTGGCAAAGTGCTGGGTTTTTTAGCTTTATTATGAGAATAATGTTGACAACACACTGATATTTTGGCTGTTGTTGAGTAATGCTTTGCCTAAGTCAAGGACTTTTCAGTTTCCCATGCTCTGTCAGGGAGGAGCTGCACAAGGAACCAGCCAGGAGGGACTACAGCTGAGATAGCCCAACCAAACTGGCCAAAGGGATATTCCACGCCATAGAATGTCATGCCCAGTAAATAAACCATATGTATGTGTGTGTTGGCTGGGAGGAGCTGATTGCTGCTCCAGGACAGACTGGGTGTCCTTCAGCAGGTGTTGAACATTACTTCCTTTCTTGGGTTTTAATCGTCCCTCTCTCACTGTCTCTTGCCCTTAGTCTCTCTCCACTGAAATTATTATTATTATTGTTAGTAGTAGTAATACTAAGGATATCTTTTATTTTGTTTCATTTACTAAACTGGTCTTATTTTAACTCAAAAGTCTTATTCATTTCCCCATCCTCCTCCCCACACCACTGGGAGAACCAGAGGGAGGAAGTGAGAGCGTGACTGCATAGCACTTGGTTGATGTCTGGGACAGGTTTGGTTGAGTTAAAGCTTATAGTTTTATTGATCTATGATTTCCTTAAGAAATAGATTAAGATCAGCTTGTTGCTTTCTTTTCCACATTCTGCTCTTTCAGTCTCCAGCTCTTTCTAGTGACTGATATTTCATCTGTAGAAAAGATTGAAAAAAGTTTGTGAAATTGTTTGCACTGAAAGGGAGACATATAAGCTGGAGAATACATATGAAAACCCTTTTTGTCCCATGCACAACAGTAAGAAATAGGAAATTCAAAGTAGAAATAAATTCATGTTTCATTTATATAATAGCATGATTAAACTCATTCCAACAAAAATTTGACATGACTGAGAATGTATTCAGATTTTAAAGGTATTATATAAATACCAAAGAAATCTATGACTGTATAAATAAACTAAGACAATAATGTATGTAAGTACTATAAAAACCTCTGAATAATCCTTCCTTTTGAGGTTAGAGTGTAGACAAGGAGAAGACGGTTATGCAACAATTTATACATCTTCCTTTAAAGCAATTATACACCTCAGTATCAGAAACTAAACTGGATCAGGCTGTTGATATAGGGCAGCAGATCTTCTATTCTAATATTACATGCCACGAGTACATGCAACAGAAATATGTCACCACCAATTGCAGGATTTTCTTTCAGGTGTTTAACAAGTGTCTTCTGTGTCCCAATACCCAAGGGCAAAAGTCATTTGAACAGGCATTGCAAGAATACAGGAATACTACCCTTAAAATGAATGCCATGCTTTTAGGAAAAAAGATTTCAAGGTTTTCAAACATTCTTGATAAAATTTTGTAGAGCAACAAGCTTTTCAATAAGATCTTTGAAGACTGAGTATGCTAAATTTTTGGTTTAAGCTACATTTGATTTGATACAGTCATGATGTTCCCTACAAATCAATAAAAAACCACACAAACAAAAAATTACCCAATACTAAGAATCTTTGTTATTACCTATTTCCTTCTGAATTTCTCCCATACGGATTAATTGGACTGGTGATATCCAGTTACATTTTTTTCATATTGAAATTATGTTCCAGCAATGTATGTGAAGGCTAAATGCCTGTGATCTTTTCATTGTCAGTAGAAACTAAATCAGTACTACCAAACTTGAATGCAAACTGCTAGAGGAGTAACTGGAGCATCTCAGATGGTATCTCTCAGTTCCTGTGCCACATCTGCCCATCCTGGGCCAATGCAGGTGACATTTTGTATCTGCAGAGCTGAATCCCTATTGACTGAGACATCTCATTTATCTCCATTCTCTTTCCTGAGGCATCACTTTTTGCAAGTCAGCACCTTTTCTTGAACATGAAAGTCCAGGACGTGGCTTGTAGAGACGAATAGCAGAGGATTACAGAGCAAATCTCCACTTTGGGGAATGGATTTCTTATGCTAAATGAAAAAAAAAAAAAAAAGAGTAACATCCCATGTTAAGACTTAAGGAACATAAAGTTCTTGCAGGTGCAATGAACAAAAGTGAATTTTATCTGTTGTGCACCATATGACAAATGCCTTATGTGATTATTTTTTTTGACTGTTTTAGTCATGTGAGATAAGACTTAGTTCACATCCCACTTTTCAAAATACAGATATTTATAAACAAGTAGTTCCACCTTCTTTCCAGTTCTTACATGGTTTACAGTTACTAGACATGGGTAAAAATAGATCCACCACTTTCAGAAATAGGAGTTTTAAATATAAGGCACAAAAAATCATCCCAGGTTTAGGTTTGGGGGTTTTTTTGATTTTTGTTTTTTATTTTGCTTTGTTTGGGTTTTTTTGTGTGTCTGTTTTTGTCTGGTTTGTTTATAAAACCGTTTATTTAAAATATTGTAACTATTTTAAAATCTCCTTCATATCATTGATCGACTCTTTCTATCCAGAAAATTTACTGGTTAAAAGAGCAACTTTAGTTATGAACACCTCTTGTGATAGTGCACTCAACATGTCAAAGCTAAAGATACATTTTCTGCTATGAAAGAGTAACCTTTTAATATAACCAAAAAACTACTGAATCTTCTGCCCTATATGTCAGGAGACTTCATTTGAATCTTACAAATTACTCTGACTCTGACCTTTTCATGCAAGATAAGTCAAATGTGGTGACATTATCAAAATCTGTATTTTATTATTTTTATATTCATAATTTCTTAACACTGTAAAAAATATTTTGTCATCTTTCTTCAATCGCAATAAAATTTCATTTTATTTGACTTTTCAAACAATTATTAAGACTCTACAAGGTATGTCTGTGAAGAAAATATGTTTTAAATATTTTTTCAACTGTTTCATATTTCTAGTTCACTATTCAAACACAGTTCCCAAGTAACAGACATTACTGTGGATTTTTTAATCTGAATTTCACATATTGAATGATAGAGAAACAGTGCAAATCTCACTAATTTAATATCTTCCTACATAAATATTTTATTAGATGTGCATTTAAAAAGCTGAAGTTGAATTGTTGTAATTTCCTGACAGATAACATTTTTAGGTGCCCTGATTTGTTAGAAAAAGGAACATTCATGTTATAGAAGAATATGAATCATTTCTTAGAGTGCAAAGAGTGACTTGGGGCATTGAAAGCCTGTAAAAAATTAGAAAGAAATATTTCGAGTCAAATGCATATCATAGTGACTTTCAAGAGATTTCCAAAATCGTATAAGAAATATATTATTAAAATTTGTTGGCTGTCATGGTATGATTCTTCTTCTTTTCTCTTCCTTGAACATGTATATACTCTGTCCAATGTGAATGAAGGTTACAAACTAGTCATTTTTGTGTGTCAAAGAAGCAGATTGAAAAAAAATCCTCTTAACTGAATTATGAATTAACATCTTGTTATCAGTATTTTGCTTTCTTTTCCGATCTAGTCAGTTCTCCCCATTGCCTTGTATACAGAAATAAATAGCAAGAAGGAAAAGGGATAAATTGATTTTTTTTTGTTTAAAATCAAGATTAGACACCCTATATGCCATAATCTAATTTAATCTCAAATGCTGACCGTTAAATTTTGTAGGAAAGAAAATAAATGGAAGATATTTGGAATACTTTAGTAAAGTCAGAACAGAACATAAACACTACTGTAATCATTAGCATGTTGATCTCCTTATTTTTACTCTTTCTCTCACTCTTACTCTGTTTATTCAAATTCTAGTTTAACTCAAATTTTACAGAGTATTCTTCATCGATAACAAAATGTATAGGTTTTTTTCTACATTCATCAGGGATTTTTTGGAAAATGCAATTTCAGTTGTATAAGAAAGTTTTTAAAAATTTAAAGAAATTTAGCTAAAAATAATAAAAAATAAAACTTTTAAGCTAAAAATTCATTTAATGCAAATATAGCAGGGTTTGACCTCTGGTTTAAGGCAATAATAAATATGATGAATAAAATTTAAAATAGTTCAATATTTACATTTTGAACATACATTTTTATGCAGTATACTTGGCAGCTCTTCATTTTCACTAAAATCTCTCTCCTTTTGGAAAGCTACATTGTGCCATGCACACATAATAGGAGTGTGCATAAAGGAAATACAAATCTCAAAGATTCAGTATTCATAGAATCATAGAATCATAGATTGGTTAAGATTGGAAAAGACCTCAGAGATCATCAAGTCCAAGCAACAACACATCACCAGCATGTTCATTAAAACACATCCTTGGGTGCCCTACCCCTATGCTTTTTGAATATTTCTGAGGCTGATAACTGACCACTTTCCAGGACAGTCTGTTCCAATGTTTTACAGTCCTTTCCATGAAATATATAAAATTCCTGTTATCTAATCTAAACCCTCCTCTGGTCCTCAGCTTGAGGCTATTTCCTCTCTGTCACCTTTTCACTGGGAGAAGAGACTGACACCTACCTCATTACAACCTCCTTTCACAAAGTGTGATAATGTCTCTCCACAGCCTCTTATTGTCCAGGGCAGATAACTCCTGCTCCCTCAGTTGTTCCAGACCCTTTACTAGCTCCATTGTTCTTCTCTGGACATGCTCCAGTACCTCAATGTCTTTTTGAAATAAGGAGCTCAAAACTGAACACACAGCTCGAGGTGTGGCCTCACCAGTGCCAAGTACAGGGGGATGGAAACTGCCCTAGTCCTGTTGGTCAAGCTATTCTTGATAGAAGAATAGATTGACAGATGCCATTGGGCCTCTTGGCCACCTGGGCAGATGTTGGTTCATGTTCAGCAGGCTGTTGATCAAAAGGACCCCCCAGGTCTTTTTCCATGGCATATTTCCACCCACTCTGCCCCAGCCTGTAGCACTGCCTGGGGCTGTTGTCACTTGTAAGTGACCAGGACACAGAATCAGATCAGCAGAGAATCTTAATCATTTATTCAAAGAAATGAGCTGGTTTTATACACTTTTCAAGGCACAGTTTCCTTCCATGTTAATTCTCACTATGTGACCCATCCCACATTGCAGTGTCAGTGACTCACGTTCTAAATGTCCTTCTATGGGGTGATCATGCACTGTTCACCTGTCTGTCAGCTTCTGGCAGGCTCCTCTCCCTGGGGCTCTGTGTGTGACCCTCCTCTCCCAAGGTCAGGTGGAGACAAGCCTCTCTGTGCCACCATGTGCTCCTTTGTGCTGCCAGGGCATTCTGCAGGTTTGTGCCACAGCCCTCAGCTCAACTCCATCCCATCTCTTCCCACAGTCACCCAAGAGTGGCACTTGGCACTTTGCCTTATTGAACCTCATACTGCTGGCAAATCTTAAAAACACTGAAAGGTTTAGGTTTTGGAATGGGTTGAGTTTTCTTCTTTTTTGGTATGGAGGATTTTTAAAATTCAGGGATGATTTTTGGGTTTGATTGATTTGGTCTTCTTTCATATGGGGGAATTATTTTTATTTCATGGGCTTGCTATAATCTGCTTAATATATTCCCATCAATTGTTTCCCTATTAATCTTGCTTTAGGAAACTTCTATCTTACTAGTGACTCAGAAAATCTGACTTTCACCTTTGTTCCTGACTATTTCCAAACTAAGTATTCATTTCAGAGAATGTGAGGGATTAAAATTTTCTCTTTAAATTTATTTTGATGAAGTAAAATACAATTAAACAGTTTTTCATGTTACTATCACCCAAACCTCACTGCTTTCAAATAATTTTCTTATAGAATTCTGTTTGTGACAAAGACAAGATTATAATCTAAGTTTATCTTTGGAAGCAGCCTGATGCTGGCTCAAGAGTCACAATAATGAGAAGAAACTAACACATGTCTGTGTGGTCACTGGAGCCCAAAATATCAGGGAGATGTTTTGTGAGGACTCAATTAAATTTTGATTTTTGTCTCAGCATGGTTAGACCAGAGGTATGTTGGTGGAGGGGCTGCACACATGACATGTGCAGGACAAAGGTAGGAGAAGACACAGGAAAGCCCTGTCTCTAGGGAGACTTCCCCTGATGACCATTTCACATCTCACATGGCAGTCAGTAGGAGATCACCAAGGACACTGTGCCCTCTAGAAAAGTTCTCCAATTGGGTAGCAAAAAGGTCTTCACCAGTGGACTGCAGTTGAATATTTGGCTGGCCAATGGTCTCCTGACAGCGAGCACACCTTGGGAGGAGTTGGGGGATGTAAAAGTGACTGTATCACAATCTGCTGGGCCTTTGCCCTCACTGGAAGCTTTCTGCTTGCCCTCATTTGCCCACTAACTCATCGATGATACTGGACACTTGGCTGGACACTTGCTGACCACCTCTGAGCCTCCTGCCTAGCCTGTGTCCTGCCCTACCACTTCATCTCCATTGCCTGCTCCAGCCTTCACCTGTTCTGCCTCCCTGTGTTCCTGCCCAGCCCCCTACCTGCTTCGTCCCTTCACCTGCCTTGTTCCTGCCTAGGCCACCTGCTTCCAGCCCTGCTTCCCTGATCCAACCCACCACTGTGATCCCTGCTGTGACCCTGCCCAGGGTGGCACACCTCCTGCCCAAGCTCCAACTCTCCCACCTCATGTCTGCCTGTCATCACAGGAGCTGTGCCTGTGTAGCCCTGCCCCTCCAGGAGCTGTGCAGGCTCCCCAGCAGGCAGTGTGCACACAACCCCTGCCAGCTGGATGTTGACAGCACTCCCCAACCTTCGGGTGGTTGTAGGCCTGATATTTTTGGGTCAGAGAGATTTTAGCCTGCTAGCAGCTGCTAAATTTTTCCCAAGGGAAAATTTCTTAAGAAAGCTTCTTCTCAAAACAATCTTGGCAAACAACTATCCTTTCTCAAAACAATCTTTCTCCAGGTGCTGTTTTGCCATTTCTCTAGTTTAACCAATGGGATCAGAGAGGTGTCGTTCCTATTCACCAATCATGTTAAGTCTGTCTCAGAACACCTTAGAAAAGGTAGTAAGAATTAGACAATAAAGCTTTGTTATGCTCTTTGCCTTCTGAAATATTGGAGTCTCTTATCTTTCTTTCGTGGAATTACTAATGACAGGTAATTCCTGCTTTTCCTCTGTCTCCCCTCTCACTCTTTTTTCCTTTTTCCTTCCTCCTTTTCTACCTTTCCTTTTCTACTTTAGTAGGCAACACGCTTTTCATTACCAATAAGTAGTTCTCAGATATAGTATTTGCCTTCTTTGGCTTAATTCTGTCCTATAATACCCTTTTAAAAAATAACTTCTCACAGCTCCCCTTAGTGGAATGTGACTTATCTTTGATCCTTCTTGCCCTTTAAGAAATTTATTGTGCAGAGAGTATGGTCTTTGCTATAGCTTGATTTGGTGGAGTATGTTGTGAAAATGCACACTTCAAGGTCTTTGATCATGCATTTTTTCTGGGTTGATACCACATTTCTGGCAAAGTGTTTGACAACTGTTCTTTCATGCAGCAGGGTTATAGGCATTTTCCAGTGTTGACAATCCTCCACCTCAGGCTGATCTCCTACAATCAACTTCTGTCATACAAGGTTACACTAAAGGCTAGTCCCAGCACAGGGAGAGACTCAGGGAGACAAAAAGAGCAGTGATGGGCAGAGGAAACCTTGTAATCTGGTGAGTGCCTGTGGCACCCAACTCAGCGACTCCTTAGTCTGTCAAAGGCTGAGAAGCTTCTTGCCTTGGTACAAAACCCACTGAGGCAAGCAAACCTGCTTCTCCAGAAAGCCTTGCAATCTGAAGAGGGCTACTGAAATAATGGAGAGAGGGCATATTATGTCAGGGGGAAAATACTTGGTAACTGCACAAATGTTATTATGGAATAGTTTAAGGTTATTTGTGGTCATTTTTGTAACATTGTGGAGTGCTTAGTGGAAAAGTCAAAAGGAAGGGAAAAGAGGGATCAAGATGGATCAGAGAGGAGTAAGTGAAGGAAATAGAGAGAAAAGTGGATGAAAGTAGCTGACTACTGATGAAAGTAGTATGTTAAAAGAGGTGTCGGTAGATTGGAATAAACTGTCCTTGAACTAAAGCTGGCTTTACAGAAGCAGTTTCAGAAACTTAATCGATCTCTTTTGTATCAGTTTATTCAATATTTGATACACTTCCTGTAAAATTGTTAATCATTTACAAAATTATCAGGTTTTCTATTGAATTTGAACTAAACTAATCTACCCTAGGAATAAAAAATGAAAGGAGAGAAAGTAAGCTCTTTCCCATAACACTCCTTGGTTTGGAAAATTTTATACTCAGGAATAAATTTAATAAAAAAAACACTTAAACTAGTGTTTGGTAACCCAAGCAATATTCTTACCCTACAGATTCAGGTTATGTGCTAAAAGAAAATTTGATGCTGCCGAGTACTGCACATTCTCTCTATCTGCTTCATGAAAAATTCTTTTTTTGTTACCCACAGGCTTTTTCTTTTTTTTTTTTTTTTTTTTTTTGGTATCTTTTCTGCATCTTAAAAATCAAAATTCTTTCACAGCAATCACTAGCAGGAAACCTTGCTCAAAGAGAATGTTTCTTTAAAGTCAGTAAGGCTCAAAGAGGATCAGCATGTGCATACATATATCTGTAAGCCTTGCTTCAAAATACTCTTCATATGCCTGGTAAGTATGATAGAAGATAGAAACTTTTTTCTAGATATTTATCTTAACTATTAGCCCCATGAAGCGTAAAAAATCACTACAAACCCTCATAATGACATATTCTTTTCTCCCCTGCTCTGAATTTACATGTTTTTCTTTTTTTTTTAATGTTGTTAATGGATTTGTTAATGTCTCCTTTTCTCTCCTTGCATTGCCTTGTAATCCTGAGCTGTAACAGCACAAAATTTACTTATATTCTGGCGTTCAGTACAAAAAAAAAAAATAGAAAAAGAAAAAAAAGTGTAAGAAATAATAATAATAATTGCAATTATTGTAATAAATTTTTATTTATATTGTATAAAAGGTACTGCTAGTGCCTCAAACTTGTTACGGTTTACTGCTCTATCATAGAAAATATAGTTTACACTCTGTGAAATACTTGGCAAAAGAAGAAATTAATGGACTCCCACCCTTCTGACTATCTCCAGACTTCCAGATCCCTCTGGAAAGCTTTGAGAAGCCAGGAGAAATCTCTGAAATGCTTCAGAATGTTTTTATCATCAGCATTTTCTATTTGACTTCTTCTGTTGCCTACTAAAAAGAAAACATGTAGTGTGCAGTGCTCTTCCATTAAATGCTCTCTACTGAAACACAGAGAGAACACATTCCTTGGCTGCTGTGTAAATGTGTGTTCCTTGCTATTGTGTATATGTGTGTTCCCTGAACATGGTTCCTGCTAACAGTGTAATTGCTGACTCTCACAATTAAGTACCTCCAGCTCATTCCCAAAGCAACTGACAGCAGAATCGTTAATTTTTAATTCCATTCGTTCTTCTAATACAAACAAAACATGACAAAAGTAAGACCACACGATTTTAAAGAATGTTACAGTATTGTTTTAGTGAGAAATGTTGACTAATTATAGGGAAAAAATGCATTAAGATTGAGACATTATCAAGGTATTTCTTCACACTGGAAAGACAAATTTCTTACCATATAAATTGCTTCAGTAGCTTCACTTTTCTCCCCAGGTGTATGAAACACCCTGAACCCATGCCAAAACTAACATTAACAAAATACAAGTAGTGTGCTGAATTACTGATAGAGTTAACTCCATCTGTAGTAGACCTAAAAGCTGTGTAAATGCTGAATGAACAGAATTTCTTATTTTGAGAGTGGAAGCTATAAATAAACTATAGTGTTTCCTTCTGGGAATGCAAAGACACTCTATCATATTTTCCCAGGGAGGATATCTTTTCATGATAAAATAAAACTTTGGGGGTTTTTTTGGAGTAGGAGTAGTAAAAATCAGATGTTTCATTATTATTTATATTTTGTAATGAAAAAGTAAAGAAATCTTTACTTGAAATTGTGGGAGACCAGAGTATCCCTCTGGGTCTCCTGAATGGGCATGAAATAAATGCTCTGGGTTTATTTTCTCAAAAAATATTGTCTGTTAAACATAATCTTCATTCATATTCATGTTTATTATTACCCCAATGATCATACCTGTTATGAGGAAGATTAACATCTCAGACATTAGCCATATTTACTATCTACGGATCTAAGTAAATCTGGTGCAACTTTTCCAAGTAGATCATATTTTTCCATATATACAAAACTTGAATATGTCTGGGAGATTTGGGTAGGGAAGGGAAAGCGTAAAATTTTTATTTTATGGTCTATTACTTATCAATCTTATTTTAATCAGTAGGAAAAAAGAAGCATTTCTAACATACTTTATAAGATATGATTGACATATTTAACAAGAAATTGTCAGCAACATCTTCATAAGGACAGATAAGATTAATGCCATCAACATAAGTCTAAAATAACTCTTGAATATCTTGTGTCAGAAACTATTTTCTTTGTATGAGGTTTTCTGTGGAACTCTCTTCAAATAAATTTATTTCTCTTAAAATTTGAGACAGTTCCTATTAATTAAATAAACTATAGCTAAAAATAAGTACTTATTTATCACATATACAAATGTCATAAACTGATTTATAATCCTAAAAAAAAAGCTAACACCCAGGAACAAGTACTTTGGATACTCAGTCCATTAACATTTTTTTATTGTGGTGAGTGGATGGCATTTTCTGGCTCAATTTTCTCAGCCTCCACTCATGTGAAAGATGCTCCAGTGTTTAGTCATCTTTGTGGCCCTAATTTCACTGACTTCCTATGGGCTTGTTGCAAAATACTTCAATATATATTTTTACCCATTTCTACTGTTCTTGTAGCAGGCCTTCAATTAAATTCCTCACTACTTAGTCTTTTCAGTTTGTTTTTTTTTTTCAATGGTAGGCCATTTATTCTGCTTTCTGATCTTTGATCAGTTACCTAGTTTGGAATAGTAAGGAATAATGATCTAACAAGATATTATTTATTTAGTTAGTTAGTTCATGCAGTTCAATAGTCTCACTGCACTGTCAATTGCAAAGTCACTTTGGGGTGTTGCAGCCTTTCAGCTTCACTCGGAGAAGAAGGCAGCAGCAGTACTTTACAGGCAACTGTGGAAAGATATAACAGTGATTTATCACATATAAGATTTTGTAATTTATGAATTCATATCATGGGGAATTTTAGTCATTTGTTGCTGCAGCTGGGAGAACTTAGTACTTGACCCAGTTACATGACTTATGGCAAGGCAGTAATTTTTGTTTTGTTTATTTTTATCCCAGTACGTGCAAGTGACTGTTTTGAAAAGTAGTGCTGGGTTTGAAATACTAATGTACTTTTACTTTCTTATAGGTATAACTGCATATGCCCTGTTAAACTTTTCATTTATTTCCTCAAAATCAAGCAGACAGCTTTTTAGCATTATACATAATGGCACTTTCATACAGGACTATGATAAATCAGAAAATGGTAAAGCCTGCTGAACATAAGTTTCCTTTGATTTTTCCTCTCTTTTTCTGGTAGGAATATGGTCTCTGTTTTTATTTCTATGCCTTCGACAATATTTCCGGCAATCCCATGTTGTCCTAAAGCCCTTATGAACGTCATGCAAATATCTACGTGGGCAGTTCTTGAAAGGCAAACTACTTAACAAAGTGAGCTTTTATCAAAGCATTAAGCTGTTAATAAATGAAGAATGTTTATCCTCAGAAGAGCTTCAAAGAGTGTTTTGATGAAGATGAGCTTTCTTTCTCCCTCGCAGCTGTCCTTGCTTGCGGATGGGAGCTGGCAGCCCAGATCAGGCCTGCTGCCAGAGAAGAATAAGTAGGAGGAGGTGGGCAAGGTTTCAGTGCAGGTGTTCCTTTAGAGCTTGCTGTTTGATTACATCCTAAACTGTGTCTGTGAAAGTGAGGCTGCTTTGTTCTTTTATGTTTGCACTGTGCTATTTTTAAACATGATAAAACCCCTCGAAAACATTTGCATTTTTTAAAGTTACTAATTAGAAAAGAAAAATCCAAGTGAACATAGACACTGACCAGCAATAACCTATAACACATCCAATGAATTTTCTATCTTTTCAGTCTTGCTGCTAAAGAAATTATTTTCTTTAAATTGAAAATAATAATACCAAATGAGGATAATTATCTGCAAACGTAACTAAATAAAGATGGACAGAAAGATACTAAGTTAAATAAAAATCTCATAAAAATGTAGCTTAATAAGCTTAATAGTTCTATGTTGATAGGAGTTTTTCAACACATGGATGTTTACACTCCTAAAGAGAAACTGAATGGGTATTTTTCTGCAGCATCTTCTCTTTCAGATTTTGTTATGAATATGGCTCCTGAAGTGAGGTCCCCACTCTTCCTGTTTATTTTTTTCTTTGTGGTGCTGATGGTGTTATTTTTTTGTTTGCTGGTGATTAATGTTTTTGCCCTCTCTCCCACCTACTTAACACATCTATTACAATCTGGCTGAAATTCCAAAGTAAACCTTTGGAAAAACATTTTTCAAGCTTGAAAAGTAATCATTCCCTTAGTTATTTATAGATTTGAGAGAATAGAAAGACAGCTCGGCCCAAATATACCGCACATAAGGACTTAGATCTGTAATAAATGCAGTTGCCAATAAAATCTTATTGTCTTCATAAACCATATCATACCATCCTCATAAAATAATGTTTTATATTAGATATTTCAAATCTGAATGTTTGGAAATACTGACTAACATCATAAAATGTGCAAAATGCAATCCAAGCTATAGCACCAGGAGTATTATGAACATTACAGTATGCATCTGGATGCGTAATTTTCTAGCTCTGCTTTCTCACTGCAGTGCCAAACTAGTTTACAGAGAGCAGGAAGTGGTCATGCCCCTAAAGCTGCATTTTGGTCTGCTGTGATGAGATACCTGCATAGCATAAAAATAGGTATTGGCCTCTCTTTCTCTTTTTTTTTTTTCCCCTTTTTTTTAGTGAGCAGGAACAGAAAAAAACCATATTTGTAATACAGAGAAGGGATTCAAGTAGTTATTCTACTTGATAGTAACTTGTTCTTTACTGTAAAATCGTAAGGCTGAGAAGAAATTTAATGTAGAAAGACTTATATCCCTTTCTTTTTGTCTGGGAAAAGTTTTTTTTGTCCAATATGTTTCTTTCCATTCTTTCTGGCAACAAATATCGAATCTAAAATACCTGCAGTAAAACCAAAGGACATGAAAAATAAGATTCCATAAAGTTGAAAGCAAAAGCTTTCAATTTTCAGCCAGTGGACAGACACAAGGGGGAAAAGTTCAACATCTAATTCAGTATCATGAGACTCAATACTGCATTTCCCAGTGTCAGAGCATATCCTAATTTCCAGCTATCTGGAAGTAACTTAACTCTGTATAAATTAGCAAGTTGGTTTTAAGTAGGGACTGAAAGTCTGATGTCTGTATCCTGACAACTGAGTCTCTAATACCATATTCTGGAAAATGGCAAAGGTGCATGCTACAGTGCCTTGCAAAATTCTCCACATTTTATGAGTAGCTACTAAAGAACAAAAAAAGAGCCTATTTTTTATACCTCATGTGACCTATGCCTTGCATTAAAGAACAGTTTGGCTCTTAAGGACCACTTAAGTACTCCAAAAAAAGTAAAGCTGTCGTGACAGAAGAGACTGAAAGAGATCTTCCTTGAAATATTGTATCTTCTCCTTGAAGGTACATAAAGTCAAACTTCATTTGTGGTCTCTCTCCAATGAATCTTTATCTATAAGAAAATGTCAATAGGAATGATTTCTTTAATTCACCTTATTTCTGGAAGGCCTCTGATTGCTTATAAATTTTGCTTTCACTATAGACAGGCAATCTTTCCAATGGTGGGTTCATCTTCCCAAAACCACTTTCCATGTATATTTTTCACCATTTCTTTTTTAGGGAAGCTTTAATTTTTAAATTTTTTTTGTTATTATCAATTCAGTCAATTAGGTTATAGAAGTCAAATGATAGAATGAATATATTGTCACTGACACATGCACCTAAAACCAGTAAAGGCAAAAATGATCTTCCGTTTGGTGATACTTCTACATCTTTCTAGTTTTCATTAGTACAGACAAATGTGATCTCCATGTTATTATGGTAAAAAGATGACTCCTCTTAAGACATGCTAATGGCTTTTTTAGCTCTTGGTGTAAAAGATAATAACAAAAATAAATAGAATGGCATTATAACAGAAATTATTTTCTACCTTTTCCAGCAGAACAATTAAGCACAGAATGCTAAAAATGTTCTCTTCTGAGATGTGCTTGTTTGTGTATATGGATATACTGCAAATAATGTTTGTTATACTCTACATCATTTGCATCTATTAACTTTAGTGATAGAGCTAAACAAGTTGATATTCTTTTTGAGAACTGAAAAAAAGGCAGCAGATCAAGGTTATGTGCTGTCATGGTCATAGATTAAAATTGTTTCAGAAAAGGGAATGCAAGTAATAGAAGAATCTTCAATCACTGAGAAATTCCAGTGGCTGCAATATGAAACTAGACAATTTTAGATTGAAACTGAGCACAAGTTACTTAACAAGGAAAAAAACTGTAAGACAAATCTAAAGTTCCCTTCCAGTGTCTAAGGCAGTACAGCAAAATTTTAAATTACAACCAGGTTCAAAAGTTGGAGGCGCTTCTTTTCCATAACTGTAACTATGTGAATAATGATATTTGAACTCTGATAAAAGTCTACCTGATCTGAAAATTTTCTGTTTAATTGCCTGAAGAGATTTTTTTTCTTTGCTTTTATTTTCAGAAAAAGCACAGCAACAGGTAAAACTAGTAGTTAGATTTAATAACTTATAATAGATTTGATTTTGTTTAAAGCAAAAAATCCAGGAATTAAAGCATTATTTTTAAGTTGGAAAAGGTAGAATGGGCAGGTAGAAGCTGGGTTTTCTCAGTCAGAGCTTTGCTGTTGAGTATTCTGAAATGGGTTTATCATGGTCAAATTTCATTAATTAACAGATAGAAAAAAATTCAGTGGAAATATAGTAAGCAAAATATTAGGCCAGCTTTTACAACCTTACAGAGTTCAAAACTCTCTATTATGTGCTGTTCTTATAATGGAACAAAACATGGATCTGTGGAAAAATATATAAACCCTTTTCATTATTGTTTAAATAATTGGAAGGATAGGCTGAACTGAAATTAAATGAGGGAAGGAGTTGATAACACAAACAGTTCCACTGCTCACCAGCTGCTGGCAGACAGAACAGGGAACAGAGCAAAGACCTCTATTCAGACTCCTTAAAATCCTCGGGCTTCCCTCTATTTTATTAGCACCAGGAAGAAAAAAATGCATTAGAAATTCCAGCCACCCAAGCATGCATATGATTCCCAAATTGCCTCTAACTCATGAGACACAAAAATGCCATTTGTATTTTAATGACTGTTCATAAACAAAGGAAGCTTACAAATATGTAATTCCACTTCCACCCTGTATAATCACGATGGACCACTAAGATATTTCTTCTCTCCTTATCTCATCTTACTTAATGTCTTTGACCACAAAGACCTTTGAGATCTTAAAAAAAAAAAAGATATAAAGAGAAAAGGAATACCCATTAGTACCCTGAGGAAGAAAATATGGCTGCTTCTTCTTTAGCTCCTATAAACTGGCTGACAATTAATTATGCTCATTTTGGTTTTGAGTGCACCAGAGTATAGTGGATGATTTTTCAGTGTCTAGAGCAGTGCAGTGCAAAGACAGCAGTGAGGCATCCATGCACTGAAATAAATCACCCTACTTTCAGGAAGTTTGAGAGTGTTTATAGCCAAGCAATATATTTCCTGTTTATCTGCTAAAAAACTGGCACCAATGATGAAAATGTTAATATTTTACAGAATGCATCCAATTTACAATTAACACAGCATTAAAAAAAACCCCACAGGGTTCTAAACTGGGATCATTTGTGTGTTTGTGCCTTGTGGGTTGACACCCTGACTAATTTACCATTCCCTTGACCATTGCATAATTTTCAACACCAGTATAAAACACTGGAATACAACAGAAGGCTGCATCCTATCTATATAAGGTATACAAACTGTAGGAAAAGTATTGCTACATCCTAAATTATTAGTTAAGACTATTTTATTTGTACAAACATCAGTTAAGAGAACAAATACATAGAAGCAAACTGCACAGCTGGATGATCAGTAGCCAGCAGTAAAAGTCTCTAAATCTCAAATAATCAATTAGTAGGATAAAATTCTAATCTTACAGAGTAAAATTGTCTTTGATTTCCCTTCCTCATTGCAGAGGGACTGCATAAGAGCTGGAAATCAGTGCCATTTAAGCCCTAATTTAACAGTTTAGATAGCATCTCAGTGGGACTTAGACTTTATGTTAGCTGTATTGTGGAGGTAGGATGACATACTTAATACAGGTAGAGAAGATAAAATAATACTATTTTTTAAATTACTTAGTGGGAAGAGGTAACATAAGTAAGAGAGAAAAATACAAAAATGTCTCAGGAATTCTGGTGTATTTTAATGAAGTTCTTCTTTTACCAAACACAATAAAGGAAACCAACAGTTAAACTTCAATCAGCAGAAGTTGTTTGTTGTAGTATTCTAATAAATTTCTTCTTTTCACCTCTAAACCATGGGAAGAATTATTCACAATCTATTCTTAATAAAAAGCATGGTCAATAAGCTTTATTTGCTTGTTTGCTAACTGCTTATGTACAGACTAATTTTTTATTAGTAAAAACTAAAGAAACTTTATTTTGATGTTATTGTATTGTCTTGATTGCTTCCACATTTGACACTCATTCTGGTTTTTGATTAGAAGGCTCTATTCTACTTGAAATGGAAAGTTTGATTCTTTCTGGAAGAAAATAAAAAATGCAGACAGAAATATGTGTTCCTTTCTCTTTGCCATTTGAATGCAACTCTCAGCAATGCAACCAGTTTAAGAAGTAAGAGAGAAACATTATGAGTCATCGGTTAATTCAGGATGTTACCAGTATTATAGACAAATATAATGAATATACTAAAAGGGAACAAAAACCTTCCACATCCTTTATTTATATATTTTAGTACATATTTCTAAGTGTCTTGAATTTTGTAAAAAACATAAAAAATCATGTACACTTTTTTTTTGTATTTCCTATTAAACCCAGGAATTAGTTTTTCCAGTATTAAAGAAAAATTGTATTCTATGCTTAGCTTCTGAATGTTCTGAATTCATGTCCTGGCTTGGTCTGTGTAAATGTAATTTTAATTAGTTCCCTTGAATTTTTCACACCTGAAACTTTTAAAGCAAAAATGCATTGAAATATATATTTTGCTTCTTCTATCTAGGTCAGCTGCACTAGTGTCTAGGGCGATATCCCTCACTCCTGACTTGAAAACTAATGTACTGGGACAGAATTGATGGTTTCTTTTCTGACAGATTTCAGTGGTGCTCACACATTGCCTACTTTTACAGGGGGACATAGATAAGGAAGGAGATTTTTGTGAAAAAACAAAGCTGAGAGGCCTCACCTGGTTTCACCTGGATTCTGTGAGGCTTCACCTCAGCTCACTGATAACCAGAGATGAGCTCTGTGTTGTGTACCTGATTTCAGATGGTTTAGGGACAAGATAAGGAACAGTTTTGCTTTGTCCAGTGCCTTCACTGACTTCTGGCATTAAATGGCTCCTTATGTTCCTGGGATTATAATTATCCTGGGGACCAGTCCTTTGCTCATAGATGCTTCATGCAGATGAAGAGAGTGAATTGATTTTCTCTGAAAATGAAGTGTGTGCCACTTTTTTTCCTGTGATTCAGGTACTCAAAGAAATGTCCATACAGAGATTGTCACCTCCCTGCTGCTGCTGCTATGGAAGCAGCCTGTCCAAGAAAAGTCTGTTTCCTTCCCGTCTGTACTGCATCCCTGAGTACAGGAACTGCTGAGGTCAGATTGCAGTCAGCCCCTCTACGTGTCAGCTGTGGAGCAGGGAGGGGTCTAGGAGATGATCCCAGGAACCTAAGGAGAAAATCAGCTGGCATTGGAAGAGAAAATGTGAGTGACCCATCTCTTCCTACTCATATTCAAAGGAATGGAACTGGAGACAGGTGTTAAGGAGATGAAAATTTTATCTAGCAAGGCAGAATAAGGTGAATTATTATCGACAACAGGAAAGAATGACAGCCCAAAAGTTTAATTCTTTATTTAGTCATATCCTTTTCAATGTGAGATGGAAGTGAACAACAGATGCTATAGAATAATTTACAAGTGGATACCTCTGAGGCCTTTGGGAGAGGCAGTTCAGGATATTATTCTTGTAAACTGAAGATATGACCTAAAAGCACAGCATATATGAGAATATTTAAGCTGAAAACAGTGAAAAGGAGGTATAATGCCATGTATTGCACCAGATGTAGAGAGAAGACAAGTGAAGATTGATTATATGCAACACGTTATTTTGAGAAATGCTGCTGCATAAATAGTTGGGCAAGCAGGCTACATTTGATTGCCTCCACACAGGCTCCAGAGCCACTTGGGAGACCTTAAATTTCCAAAGTGCTCACAATGAACATGAATAAAAGATTTAGCACCTGTGGGAGACCCAGATTCTTCTGAAATGAAAGTGAATGCCTATGTGTAAGGTAACTGAATCTTGCCCTGTACTCTTAAGTGAAAACTATTCACCAGCTGAAACAGACATCAAATTCCTTAATTAGATTTGTTTGAAATTAGATTTACTTAACAACTCTTTATTTTGATGATTTGAGGGTTGTGTTTTGTTAGTTAGTTCTTTTGTTTTGTAAACTCCTTCCATAAAACCCTCAAAACCAAACAGAAAGATGTCTCCAGTGCTGGACTAAGAATGGTTGTTCAGGTTGTGCCGTTCTTCAACAGCAAGGACCCTTTATGCAATGGGCAAAAGGGCAGCCTGGACATTCTTTGGGTTAATATCCTGTCACAGAACAGGAGGCCTTGTCTATACAGGGGAGTAGCCTCTGGTAGTTGCTGTCCCTCACTCTGCTTTCAGCCTGCATTGTGTGGGGACAGAGCAGTTGAATAGGGCCAGACAGCAAGAAACTTCCTGACAAAATGGCATTAGGGCTAATTGCCAGTGTCTCAGACTGTGCCTCAGCCTCCTTCACTGTGCAAACACAGGCAGTCTCAAAAAAAAAATATACTGCAGGTTTACCTCTGGTTTCCTCAACTCCTTCTATTGGTTTTATTAATGAAGTGTTTTGTCCTCAAATCTACTCTGGAGATAAAGTAGTTTGGGCGAGGTTATCCATATATATGTGGTATTTTGTGCTAAAATGTCTAACTTTTTCTAATTTTTTTTTTTTTGGTCCATCTAAGTCCAGCAGCTAGTTGATATGTAGCATAAAAGTTAAGTAATTTTCTTATGAGTCAAAACATGAAGTTAGTGAGGAAGTTAGAACAGACTGGTGTTTTCATAAGCTTTTTTTTTGCATGCTGAGTCAATAATACTGTTGGTCAAATACATGACTTCTAGTTTCTGCAGTGACTACTGAAAATACAATTACCTATATATATTATTGTTTGTTTTCAGAGGCAATTTTTACGCTTTTAGCTACCCTGGTAATTTGGGTCTATATTTTAACAGCAGGCTGTGTATTTTGTATCTCACTATTAGGAAATAATTGAGACTTTTTAATTTCTAAAATGAATAGGCACTATAATCCATAATACTTTTTTTTTTTTAATTTAAACTTTCTGTTATTTCCAATTAAATAACTTCACTATTTTTACTTGTTAAAACTTGTGGAGCAAAAGAAGGGTCATAACTCAAAACACAGAGATAGATCAAGAGAGATTACAATCCAAAAGAATCCAAAATAATCCAAAATATTCTACTCTAGATAAATGCAGGAACATCACAGTTAATATGCAGAAAATCACTCTGGAAACCTGGATTGTTACTGTTACTGACAGACAGATTGATCAGCCCAGGCACTGTCCTCCCAGTCACTCGCCAGAAACAGGTTCTGTTTCTAGAACAAAGCAGATTGCTGTTGGCTGTCACTTTATTGGGATATTCTCTTTTTTACTTTTCAGGTGAGATTATATGCAAGAGAACTAGAGATATGATACTTGATTTTACAAACATTGCTTTATCCTAAGGAAAGAAATTTTCTGGGAGAAAATTATTATTATTATTTCATCAGGCTACAGACAATCTCTGGATTATTGGTTTGTTACTTCTGCACTGGGTATTAAAGAGTCTAATCTGCATGTTACAGTACCCAAGTATTCTTAATAATTTAAGTTATACAGTTCTACCTTATATAAAAAGTAAGGCTTCCAATCTCCGCTCAAGCTTTTTCCATATCTCTGTTATTATTCTCCACCCAAAAGTGGAGACTAAAAACCGTGTTTTTCAGAAAAAAAAATTGCAGACTTGGCCTCATAGCCAAATTTACTGCATTCAACTTGAGCTTTACATATAAAGAATTATATTGCACGTCTCTGATATATTTTCTAGTTTTTCAAATTAGCATTTGAAAAATCTTTTTCCAAACGATGCTTTCCAAACTCAACTGGTTTGGTACTCAAGTGGGAGAGTCTTTCAGTATCTAAATGTAGCACTAAACAATTACAACTGGCACTTTCTGACTGGCATTTTCCAACATGCCAAGCTTCCCTTGAAAAGCAATTGGACTGAAAGAGAAAATTTAACCAGAAACCATCAGAGTTATGGGTATGTTACGACTTTCTTCTGAACAGAGTTTTGAATTTCATGTTAAAATTTTTTGACCTTTCAAGACCCAACCAATTGTTACTTCTGAAAAGTGATATAGCAATTCAGAACAATCCCCATACAGAGTGTGGCTCCAATTATGTAGATTTTATAGGTGTGCATGAGTGCTATGGTCTTACATCAATAGGAGTGTGCTTACACCGACCACTGAAAGAGCAGCTAAATGTCACAGCTGGATTTTAAATAGATTTCCTTGACAGGTTAGTCAACTATTTCCAGTTTCAGATTAGAATACATTCACACAAAGTGACAAATCCACCTCCATCTCCCTGTGTCCCAATACTTTGTTATGTTTGATTCAAATTTTCAGATACTGTGCATAGCACATTCTCAGTGTACCATTTTCAGCAGAAATCAGGAACACTTGTTCTTTCAAGCCTCCTGCTCTCACTATTGTTGAGTGTTTCTACCTGTATTCAGGTTGATGCTTCTGAACAATCAATTAAGTTTTAATTTATTTTCCTTCTTTTATTTTCCCTGCTGAAATCCCTATTAAAAATTTGAAGTTTTAATCTCTCTGCTTGACAAATCAGATTTTTAAAACATTTTTCTGAATCAAATGAGCTTCAGCATGCATGTAAATTTTTATTTGTAGCTTAGACCATCTTTCTCATAATGCTGTGTGTCTTAATCTGTGAGGATGTAGGAGTATAGTAATCAAATTCAGACTCTTACACAGTGTAGATGTATGTAAAAAGATAAGTTGTTCTATAAATGTCTAAAAATTAAGACTTATTTTATTTGAAAACTGCCATTTTCTTATTAAGATGTCTTAGAGGACACATTCTGCAGTACTTGCAGCTATGCAATGTTGATCCTTCAACATCTCTTTATGAAGAGCTGTTGAGAAAGTAAGGTACTTCACAATGAGCTTGTGCAGAAAAAGAAAATAATTTTGTTTAGGCAGATTTTTGCATTGTCTATTTTATTTACTGCTTGAAGTAGGAAAAGCAACCTTAAATTCCTTTTGCATTTTTATTTTCCCACTGATTCTTCTTGGCTGAAGACACAAACCTTTTCTTTATCTCTGAGCTCAGTAAGGGGGCCACCTTGTTACTTAATCCTTAAATCATCAGCCATGATTCTTAGATTCTCACAAACTGAGGTCCAAAGGTGGTTTCTCTAACACAGACTCATACGAAAGAAAGAAAGAAAGAAAGAAAGAAAGAAAGAAAGAAAGAAAGAAAGAAAGAAAGAAAGAAAGAAAGAAAGAAAGAAAGAAAGAAAGAAAGAAAGAAAGAAAGAAAGAAAGAAAATATCTCCTTTTCAAACGTCACTAATAATCATTTAGTAATAAGTAATAAGACTACAAAAATATAAGCCATCAAGAAAATACATGCTGAAAGTCTGGGAATTTCAAAGCAACTTAAAAGACACAACAAATTTTGTGGTTTGGTTTCTACTTTTTTTTTTAATATTATTTTACTGATACTTTTTACATGGGTGTTGATTTGAAGAATCAGTCCACAATATTGCATCTGCACAGACAAAGGTTTGTGAGGCTATTTCTTTCTTTCTGAAATTTCCATAATTTCATTTTCCCTGGATATTGTTTTATTATCATAGGAAGAGGAATTTTACAGAAAGCGCTGCCAGTGGTAACAGAAACATTTCTGTTTTCCTGTGATTTTTTTCAGTCAAGGAAGACTGAAAAGCAAAAAAGAAATTAGTCAGTCTTGGATTTTCAACTACTAGAATACTTCTTTATATTTATTTTTTCCTTCCTCTGATTCCCAAACCAACTTAATTTTAGTTGGTTAGGAGATGTTCTCTGAAGAATCATTTGCAGAGTTGTCTAAATTCATTGCTGTGAGCAATGTGACAGTGTCAGGGAAGAAAGGCATTTGCCATCATACTGACATCAGAATATGACTGATTTGGTTGCACAAGATTTTGCCTAATGAAATTTTAACTGTTCAAGTGAAAAATAAACCCTCTCACAGAGTAGTGAAGAAATGCTGTCTTTCCCACCACAAATATATTTGGGTATAACTGTTTATTTTGCAAAACAAAGTAACTTTATCCTTAATTTATAAAGTGTGATTTTTCTTTGGATGTGTATCAGAACTTAATTACTGGTTACATTAAACAGAGAAATGAGTTACAGTCTGAGCAGCCAAATCATTCTAGTTTGTTTGCTTGCTTGGTTTTAACTTAATAAGAAACTGTGAAATATTTTCATTAGAAGAGGTTTGTTCCAAGAAAGAACAGAAGTTCAGTACCTAATGTTAGTGAGTTTTCAATCCAGATCAAATAGAGCAACACCAAACTTTGAACTGTGGTTTTGTTTTTTGGTTTTTTTTTTGGGTTTTTTTTTTGCTTTTTCTTTAAGTCAATTCTTTTCTTAGGGTGATATCAACAACAGTTTTATCACATTGCTGTCAACAGTAGACAAGCTAAAGGACTTTGGTCTTATGGACATATTCAAGTAAATTTAATTCCAAGCAGATATTGAATATAATATCTATAAACCTAAGACTACTTCATGGCTTTCAGAGTTAAATCCTTAACCAAGCACAAGTTCCATTAGGTAGAACTAATGGAAAAGGAGGTTATTAAACACTTTTGTGATGAACACATAGTGTTCTTAGACTGACTCAGAGAACTTCAGTGTTTTAATGTAGTGACACTCTTCACCTGTACTAACAGGTACAGGTTTTTCTTATATTGAGGAATAGAAGAAATTATTAGGAAAACCTTAATCATCGTGTCTCAACAATAAAAGTACTCACAGAGCCTGATATATTGAGAAGAAAAGTGTCTGTGTCTCTGCTGGGCACCTGCAGTTTTGTCTTCAGCAACGACACATTGTTGTTTCCATGCACCTGCTGCTGTCAAGGCCATCTGTGACCACAGCACCAGATGGGATCCACACCAATTGTATAGTTTAAGATCTTCATAATTTATTAACTTAATTTTTTTTAAAGATAAAATTTTGAAATGGCAATCTTATTGATGGCTGGGAAAAAAGATATTCCAAGACATTCATGTTTTATACACAGATGTATGAAGTAGTGTAACAAGGAATATGGCTTTGTGTCATATGGGAATATAAGGCCAGCTCTGCAGTTTCATTGCAAGCAGTAAAAAGTGGCACATTTTGTCTGAACCTTTGCATGCAATTTTAAACATGCTTTGCAAAATACTTTATCATTTGAAACTGCTAGCTTAGCTTGGCATGGCTGATGGCTATCTTGTCACATTGCATTACTCTCAAATCAAAAGAAGACTTTACATCTTCATGAAGATATAAAAAAAGTGAAAGGAAGATACAGTTTGGTCAAAATACAAAACAATTGTTGTTGTTTCTCATTGCTTGCTATTTTAAAGATTTTCAGGCAAATATTTATAAGTAAGCATGAACATATACTCTCTGTTTTTTCCAATTTGCTTTAAATATGAAGTTCTGGTACAGTATGGATAAAGTCAGGTGCAACATCATTTAAAGTATAATCATTTGCCCCAGCAATAAAATCCCTGTCAACTCAGATAAATGCCTAATCTTATCTGTGGTAAATGGAAAGAAGCCCGAATCCTAGGCAACCAAAAATGTTATATATGCATGTTTGTCTGGATGCATATTTTGTCTCTTGGCTTGGTGAGAAAATTAAATGTTTCCATCTAGTGTAGATGTAAGCTTAGCATTTTTTTAATGTAAAATACATAAAATATGTTTAAATCAGAATCACATAATTCCATCCTTAGGCAAGATTTAGAATTTTGTAAGCCTGCACTCCCTTGCTACTATGACTTTTACATTCCTGCCTGCATGTTAGCTGAACAACAGGAATGAGGTAGAATGTACCCCATTTGTCTAGGATACAATTCAACCCCAAATACAGGCAGTTGATAAAAGGTCATTTGAAGAAAGAGACGAAAGACATATCAGTGGCTGCTCCCCTTGCAGAGCTCCCAATGTGTCTAAATACTTTGGATTTTTTTTTGATACATATATTTGTAGTGTATATACATAAATATACACATATATATACAAAATTCATTGTGTATATATGTACTAACAAAACTACATATGTAAAGTTTATTTGATTTCATGTGGATTCACAAATTATGTGGCTTATGTACCAACTCCAACTTAACAAAAGCAGGAGAAATTTCAGCAGATATTTATTTACAGTATTCACAGTTTTTCTAGTCATTGACAATCAAATTGTGCAGAGGGTATCTTACTACTGGAATCAGACATGAGCACTGTGATGCTAACCCACGCTAGTTTATTTTGTATGGACTGTTGAAACCCTGATTGTCCAATAGTTTCTTTTTCTGCTCTGTTTTCTATTTTTGAGATACAATTACTCAGAATTTTGTAAAAGTTCCTTGTGTGAGTGTTCTAGAATTGAGTGGGGCTATTGAAATCAGTGAAAGTAGATTGACTGATATTGTTAGCGTTGGGATACACACACAATCAGAATTGATTGTATATGAAGGTGTTTTATTGAAGCACACAGAAGCCCAGGGGTGAGACCCCAGATCTAGGCTTCGACAATACACCCGGATTGGCAGCTTATAACCCCTTCTACCTCCCCTCCCCTACATTAATTATTACACGTATATTGTTCTATTCTATTTCTCATTCCCACACAGGTACAGTTTCACTTCTAGTGAAGACTATACTTGATTTGGTGAAGATTATGCTTGATTGGGTCAGGACAATCACTGTAACAGGGCTAGCACTCACTCCCAAGGCCTGGCTGTCCTGCATGTCCAGGCTTGTTCCTCCTACCTGCTTGTTCTAGCCNCCCCTGCTTTTTTCTGCCCCCCCCCCCCCCCCCCCCCCCCCGATACAGTTTAGAAATCATTCCCATAATTTCAATTCTGAGCTACTAAATTTAACCCTTACACTATCAATATGACAAAGTTCATATCTTTGTAGGTAGAATCTAAACCACCATTGTAAAATAAATATTTTTCAAATATTATCTTCCTTTTTTTATTAGTGTCATTGCTGAGTTTACTTGCCCTGTGATGGGTTAGTTTTGGCCAATAGTCAAACACCTACCCAGATGCTTGTTCTCTACAACTCTCTCTCATTGGTTGTAGAAGGGGAGAAAGCAAGATATGAAAACTAATACATTGAGATAAATATAGGGAAATAGCTTACGAATTATTATTGCAGGCAAACCATATTTGACTTGAAAAATATAATTTAATTTAGCACTGACAGAAATAGATTTGGGTCATGGGAAACAAAGATTAACATTAAAATAGCAACTTTCAAAATATCCTCCCAACTCTTCCAGGATCAACTTCTCTTCTTTATTTCACATTATTATGCCTCCACCCAGAGGTGCATGGGGACCTGGGGGACTACAGCCAACATACAGTAGTTTCTCTCTGTTTCTTTTTAGATGTTGTGGTTTAAACCCAGAACACAACTAAGACACACAGAGCCACTTGCTCCGTCTTCCAGCTGGTAGGATGGGAGAGAGAATCAGAAGCATAAAAATGAGAAAACTCATGAGCTAAAATAAAAGTAGTTTAACAGGTGAAGCAAAAGCTTTTCATGTAAGCTAAGCAAAACAAGACATTCATTTCCCACTTCCCATAACCAGGCAGGTTTTTAGCCATTTTTAGTAAAGCCTTGCTCCATCATGTGTAACAATGACTTGGGAAAAAAACACCATCACTCTGAACATCCATCTGTGCTCTTCTTTTCCTCCTTGCATGATGTGCCATGTGAGGGATGTCCCAGGGGTCAGTTGGGGTCAGCTGTCCCAGCTGTGTTATGTCTCAACTCTTATTGCATTCTCAGTTTCCTTGGTGGTGGGGTGGGGTGGGAGGCTGAAAAGGCCCTCAAGCTGTGAAAAAATGGCTCAGCAAGAACAAAAATATTTAAATATTATCAACACTGTTTTCAGGACAAATTTCAAGCCCAGCCCCATAATAGCGACTGTGAATAAAATTAACTTTACCCCAGGCAAAACCAAACCATTATCTCACACTTTTCCCCTTCTCTGGCATTGGTTTTCCACTGGCCACAGTTCCTTCAAGAATATCCATTCACCTGCTCTGCTGTGGCATTCTCTGGGGACTGCAGTGTAAGTAGCTGCTTTGTCATGGTCCCCCATGAACTGCAGAGGGACAACCTGCTCCACTGTAGTCTTCTCCATAGTCTTCACCAGTGCCTGAAGCACCTTCTCCTACTATGACTTTGGTTCCTCTGTTTTTTCTCACTCTATTTGTTATTTCAGATGGTGTTGTTTAAATTTATTTCCCCAGAGGTGCCACCATTTTGGCTGAAGTGCTCAGCTCTACCCTGGAAGCATCTGTGTCCAGCATGGGGCAGTCCTGGCCTTCACTCAGAGACCAGGCTGTGGACTCCTATTATCAGCACCTGGTAACTTAAATTCAATACACTTCCCTAAGTTAATGTAGTCTGATAAATCCAAGTGACTTTACAGAAGCTTTTAGGCTGCCAGTTTATGTAAAACACAACTTTTGAACATAGTCAAGGAAGATGCAAGTCAGTTAGATGAAAATAAATACAAATATTGCCAGTATCTCTAACCACATTAGCATAATTTAGCACTTTTCTGAGATGCAGTTTGCCTTTTACCGTCCTCCATAGGAGTCTTCCAGCTTAGGAGCAGGACACAGAAGCTTATTATTATAAGGTGTTTTGCCCAGTGCCATTGTTACTGCTCCTATGAACTGGTTATGGGGAGAAGTTGATGTTTTTTGGACCTGACATGAAGCCATATGATATATAATAAAACTAAATCTAAAGAAGACTTTGATCTGGGCAAAACTAGTGAATTGAAACTAGAGTTTAAAAGAATATTTACTGAATAATTTGAAATTCTTAAAGCACAACATAGGTGGAAGAAGCACAGCTGATTCCTGTAATCATAAATGGAAATAACAGAGGATGGGATAAATAAATTAGAAACTCAGTTGTGTGAATCAGGCTTATTATCTACTAGCAAATCAATACTTCCCTAGAAAGGATGCTTGGGAAAGCAATATTTCTGGCATAACAAGACTGGAATATTCATGATGCTCTAGGGATTTTCACACTACAGAACAGGTCTGATTATAATAGATGCAATAGTGCTATGTGGGGTTTCAGATAATATTTTTAAGCCCGTTTGCTGATTTGCTATCTATCTATCTCTTACATTCATATACTGTAGTTGAGACCAAATTGTTGTCTTGCATTCCATTTTGTGGGTGATTGTAAGAGTAATCCCATCTTTGTAACTTTCTTATGTCAGGCAGAATTCAGCTTTCAGAAGCCAGGAGCAAACTGACTCAGTAATAATCACTGGAGATTAAAATTTGAAGTCCAGATTGGGAGCAAATAGACATCTCTGTATTTGGTTGAAGTGCAGAGTTCCTATTTCTATATTCACTGGTATCCATGTGTGTATTTAGGTGTCATAAATAACTACATTGACTACAATGAAACCCTCCAAAGCAGAAATATTTTAATTCTTACCTACTTCGTTTTATCTTTTGTTTAACTTTGTACAGTGCAGTGTAACATGTAAGGCAAGATAAATTTCCTTAGCCAAAAATAATGAGAGGAAAAACAAATAGCTATTCTGTATAAAACTAATTATCCTTAAAAAATAAAAAAAAAAAATCTGAAATAAAAACCATTTATTCAGTAAAATGTCTAAATAGTTTTTCTGATATTCAGTGTGTTTTGGAAGCAGAGGTGTTGTAGGAGTAACTGCTGACCTTTTCCTGTGCACAGCAAGCAGCTCAGTCTGTGATGTAATTCCTAAACTTGTATTTTGTTTGAAAATTCAGCAGACAGTGAACTGGTCAAGTTTCAATAAATCCCTGTATTTCATCTTAGACAGTGTGTACATCAAAGGTGAGGAAATGAAACAACATCCCCCTGATTAGCCTGGAGACATCTGGAGAGTAAACAACATTTGAAAAGTAATAAATAATTAAGTCTGCAATTCTCTTCCTATTTCTCTGTTTTTGTACTTCATGGAAGAGTCTTTAATACTGTTTTGCTTTAATTTTCTCTGCCTTACACACCAAAATATTATCTCTTGGGTCCATATGTTCTCCTATTGCAAACTGCATTTCCCAGTCCATGGCCAGTTAAAAACCTCCACCTTGAAAACCAACTGTGTTGCCAACTCCCTTTTGTTTATATGCAAGTAGGAGTTGAATAAAACTGTATTCATTTTTTATGTTATTCTAAATTATCAGGGGCCTTGTTAAATGTAGGTTCAGGAGCTGGAAAAACAGGAAAAAAGCCAGCAACTGAAGGCTGGTGAGCTTGCTTTTATTGCTGCTTCACTACTTGGTTCCGACTTCTTCTGTTTCCTTGGAAACAGATACTGGGCAAGCGAAAACAAGGTAAGGGTTTTAAAATATTGACTTTAAAATCTGCTGCCTGTTCTGTTTCTGTTGGATCTTCCCCTATTGAATAAGAATGGAAATACTTTGAAAACCACCATTATTTGGTAACATGCCTATCGCTACTGCAGCATGGGTACCAGAGAGATCTTCGGTGCGTCCTTGAGCCTTGTTTGCTTATATCTTTCTAAACCACAACTGTTTTATTAAAAAGAGAGAAAGAAAAAGCACATGGGAAAACTGCCAAAGCCCACATCTGACTGCAAGACCTCTCTATCAGATTCAGCTGCTGTATGAGCAACACAATTGCCACTGTGGAAGAATTACCCACATGCACTTGGAGGCGCTTTTAGTTCCTGACACACTGAACTGAAAAATGTTTCAATTTTATCTTCACCAGGAACAGCAGAACAAAGCCAGAAACCCCAAAAACTTACTTGTCTGTAATACAAGAAAACAGATCCTTAAAATATGCTCTTTAAAAGATTAGGTACATTTCTTTAACCTGACATCCACGATTGGAGAATGATAAATGCCTTAGTATTTCAGTTCTGTTATTGAAATATATATGATTATCTGAAACTTATCTGAACTTTGATTCAACTCCAGCTATAACTGGAGAACCTGCAATAAAGAAAATTTTTAGCTTTTTTGGTTTTGATGCCCATCAGAAATACTGAAACAAGATTATTTTTACAATAGTTTGTCCTGACCAGAAGCGAAACCACACTCTGATAAAAGGGGTAAATTTAGTTTAAATATAATAACATATTAAATAAATTTCTGTGATAAAACATGAACAAGTTTAATGCTAATGCTTGGGGATGTTGATTTTATTTTTGAAAATGTAGACTTGTACGTGCCAACTAGAAGTTGACAGATACCCATCTTATTGAGCTTTCACTTAAATTTTTTTTTTTAGAAAGACATAAAGGAGAATCACCTGCTGCTTTATAGCAAGTAAGGCTGGAATCTCGAGGGCAGTTCTTGACAGCCTTTTTTGTTTAAGCTGTTTTAGTGGAGATTGTAAACTCTGGTAAGTACTGATTTTTACACACAGCGTAAGTTGCTGCTACATAAGTGTAGAGCATGTTTATCTTCCAGAGAGAATTGCTCAGGCTAGCCATAACAGGAAACAGAGATCTCTGACTTCTGTGCTTCAGTTGTTTCCAGGTGACTTTTATCATGCTGTATCCATTTGAGTGTTTTGTTTTGTTTTGTTTTTTACATACAATTGTCCATACCAGTTTTTATCAGGTTTAGGTTTTGATTTTGACTTTATCTTACTTTACAATTATTTCACAGTGCTTAAAATCACCAGTTACATAGTAATCAGCCTAATCTATCCATTTTAATGTTCCTTAGGAAGTGAGAGGACTTTAGTGCTTTGGAGGCACTTCTAGTTGAAAGAGGTGACACAGTGGAAGACTTTCCATCATATAGTAAAGTGCAATAGTGTGAGATTTCTTTCACCTTTATCATTTTCACTCTTCCTCTGCTTTTCTGAGTGTCCATCTTAAAAGGAAGTTAGGCTGAGTTTTCTAGTCTCAAAATGGTCCTTTGATCATGAATATTATTCTTTTAGTCATCTGTGTTGCCAATATCAGTTTTTGCTCTCATCAGAATACAGAGAGGAAAAAAAGCCAGAACTCATATGAAAGGTAATATTGACAGAAAATCTTAGAAATCATTCTGACAGTGGGATTTTGCATAAAAAACTCCAAAAATATTTTGTGAGCTAAACCCCAAGGTGCTTAGAACTGTCTGACAAAACTTAAATATATTTTCACTGCCGTCTGTTTCAGAAATAATTCTGCATTCTTAAGGACAATTTCTCTATATATTTCAGATATTTATTTCCATATCCAGAAGGAATGTGAAAATAATGTGCTAGATTGACCACAATGTTCTGAAGGTTAACTTTACCCTGTCCATGAAGTATTCTTTAATCTGTGTGCTTGCTTCCACTGTTAACCTGTTCTGTTCTTCTTCTGAAAGAATGCCTCTTTATTCTTTAGGCCAAAAACATTAAATTACCTGAGCTTACCTTTCCTGTTCTTGTTTGATTCTCAGTAGTTAAATTAACTGCATAATGATATTTCAATCTACAGAACCATATTTTAGGGACAATTAAAATAGATCTTGGGTCAGAAAAGAGGGATTCGGATTTGAAATGCCTTTTTTTTTCCTTAAAAAGTAGATCAATGAGCTAGAAATCATATTTGTCCAATGGTAAAAAAAGATGTTTTAAAATTCATGCCAAACTCTAATAGCACCTAAGACCATAAATGATTCAAATGGGAAAAATCAGCATTCAGAACCAATGGAGAGAGCTACGATATCCAAATGGAAGGACAATTCTATAGTTCTCCTGCAATGTATGAATTTATAGCATGAAATAATAGTCTTCCATTTCTGTTATTCTTGTGGTTGTAAAAACATTAATCAAGTGTTTGATAGCTTCAGGCACAACCACTGCATTAATGTTCTGCCTAAGACCTGAAACTTTATTGATATCACACAAGCTGCAGATCTGGGCACGTTTATCTGATCTAGAATTAACTTCAGAAGTGAAGGATGATTGACGAAATAGCACTGAGGCATAATAGTTAAAGTACACTTGTCATATTCAATGCAAATCCTGAAAACAACAAATAGATACTTGTCAAAACTTGTCATTTGTATGCTATTGCATGATGATAAAAAGCATGGTGTTTTAGGTGCCTCTTGTCAACAGGATATAATTAACTGTGGCTACATTTAGGTAGTGTTTTTGCTGAGAAGATCAACAGCTCTGATTCTCTCTGCAGGGAGTGTGTTTGTTTGGAAAGGTTCTTAGCTTTTCTGAAACTCTGTCATCTGGTTCTCTCCAGGGGTTTCAAAGCAATCATCCCCCTATTCCAAGACCTAGTAACAAACCCCAAACATAACAAACCAAAAATTAACACCTGCACAAACTCACTGAAACATATTTGGGGCTTTCTACATGTAAAAGCATCTTCTGTTTAATGTGATTTAATCTCAGGCTTTGCTTACTGATTACCACTCTGTAGTTCATGCTGAAGCAAAATTAATAATCTCTTTGCAAGAATCCGTTATGTTTAGGTGAAATCCAGCTAGGAAGAAAAAGCTAGGTTTTTTTCTTTGTTCTGTCAGTACTGATATTTGCTTAGTGAATAATAAAACTCTCACATGCCTCAATCCAGTATATTTCATAATTATTAAGAAATCTGGTAACTAAAGGCATACCTAGATTTGAGGCTTTGCAGTTTTGTCAGGAGAAACCAATGCTAGTGAGTATAATGCTGCTTTAGACACTGCACCTCAATATACATTAAGATCTGCTTTTCCTGTGGAACTCAAGGTGCCACATTTTATCACATTTAACACATCCCACTGTTTTCAACAGCCCAAAAGTCAGCCTCAAAGTGAAATTAGTGTGTGCTGTAGCTCCACTGTTTAACTCATATAAATAATACCCTCATTTTTTCAGGTTTCCCATAAATGAATGAGAATTTCCCTTGGGAAAAGTGTGAAGGCATTCAGTATTTTAAAAGACTAACTTTGAATACACAAGGTTTGGTTCCCCATGCTTCCATGATAGTTGTAAGCAACATATGTTTCTGTAGAGAGTAATTTAGAGCATTTATTTAATGTAAAGTAGTTTGAACAGACTTTCCAAATCTTGTATCTCTGCATTATCTCTAAAGCAGAATTTTTGAAGCTCTGTGAAGCCATAATGATCACATCCCTGATTTCCATTAATCATTTTGCTTTATCAGCTTAAGAAAAAAATCCTAAAGGAAACACCTCATAGTTTAGATGCTGAACATTATTTTCAGATTCTTAATTAATTAACAAAACATCCATACAATCCAAGTAGATATCATGTGCTCTGCTGATGCTTTTGTAAAAGGCTTGTGAAAATGTTTTTCAAAACTATTCTGCACTTTTATTTCTTTAAGTCACTGCTTTGGAAATATTTGTATTTTTTTTCAGTTGTTATCATGAAGTAGCACTAGAATTCAAAGCACTTTTTTTTCAATTGTCAAAAAATAATTACCTTGGTAACTTCCCTAAGAGACTCTGTAAATGTCACAATCCTTCTTCCTCAGCATCTTCTCATCAAAAGTCTTCAAAAGAACAGACTCTCATTTAACCAGAGGAGACAAAGATACATACAATAGGCTTTTGGGGAAATATTTTTGATTCTTGTAAGTTTATAATAGCTTCCCAGCAGAAATGCTATTTATTTAACAGAGAATGTAGTCAATTTGCAAGTAACTTGCTCTCAATAGAATATACCTTTCATCCAAAACTACAGAGAATAGCTACATGTGTCACCAGTTTATAATTTCATTGTACTCTATATGAATGTTAAGGAGCTACCAGTGAGTTTGAATATTTTTCAGCATTTTTCTTTTGTTACTTAATTTTCTGAAGGAGTTGCATTTTTATCTTGCAACTATCTTAATGCCATATAATAACACTTTTTTTTTTAATCAAAGTGTTATATTCATAAAAAGAAACAGGAAATTTGTATTTAATACTTTTGGAGTTATGATGAGAATGATTAAAATAGTTTCTTTGCTTTTATATTGATCTGCTTTCCTAATTCTGCTTCACAGTGATAATAAAATGGCAGAATTAAATCGTGCAATTTTTCCATCAGCAGCTCATTTGTTGGTGTTTAATGACTCAAAACTCTCACTACTTCCAGCACATCATACTAAGCTGCTTATTTTGTCTCTAAAATGTGAAGAAAGAAGCAAAAGGGAATTGGAGGACATTGATGTTTAACAAGAGAAGGTCTAACTATTTGGCCTCAACAAGTCACCATTGCTCACAATTTATTTCTATAAGGTCATGGATATTTGAGTTAAAAGTATTACTTTGATCATCATACTTGAAACATCAAGTGATCTTGGGGTGCTATTTTAATACTTTGAAGGACTGCTTTTGTGGACTGACTTGATTTTTCCATTTAAGTATCTTAATATGAAAATATGAATGCTGCTTGTTTTTGTTCTGTCTAAACAAAAGAATGACTCACCAAAGCAATACATCATTAAAGGAGAGATTTACAGGCAAACTGATGTTACTTGAAGGAATTGTATACTTATTAAATATAGCTCTATAACATTTATGTTATTCCATATCTAGTTTTTTCATGTCCCATATATACAGATACATAGTCCACATCATGTATCAGTTTGTATATTGACAGAACCTCTGTTTCTTTTCCCAGTCTAGAACGTTTGTTAAAAATAGGTTTAGTTGCAGAGCTAATGAGGTAAGGATTAAAAAATGTGAAAGGAAGACATTTTGGCATTTTCTTTTTTATGGCTGAGAGAATACTTTTTAGTGACTGCTGCTGATTAAAAAAAAGGCTTTAGCAAATTAAAAATCTTTCACCCAATATTAGTTTTCTCTCTGTAAGGTTTCTGCATGAAGTATTTAATATAAAGCTAAACAGAACAACATAAAATAAAACAATATGCAAACTCTAGTCATCATAGAAAGTTTCAGAACCGGCCATCTTTACTTGAATGTATTTTAAAATATTCTTATTAATAATAAAACATCTGATATTCTTAAGCATTTTCTAGATATCCACACAGCCTTCCAACTTCTCATTTTAATTTTTTAACTACACTGATACTTTAAAACTCAACAGAAAAATTACACTTGAAATTTAATTGCACTGTAGTTACAAATAGTTTTGGATTGGTTCTCATAGTATTTTGTGAACTATTGCTCAGAAGAACAGGTTTTTCTCTCAAATATATTAAACTCTCTTCAGAAATCAATGTCAACATTAGACAGTAACAATATAAAAAATTTAATAGAACTTTTCAAGATAAAAACCTGAACAGGTGCAAACATGACAGAACTTTGTCATAATTCAATTTTTGTTACCATCTTTGCAGATAAAATATAATAATTGCTGATTGTTTTGTTTCTTGGCTCTTTGGGAGCTCTTACAAAGTTCTCAGTCTCCACTTTCATGCTGAAAAGTTTAAAGCTATCACGAGAGCATGGAGAAGAAGAAATGAAAATCATGTCCTGTTCTTGAGCTTGCTAGACAGTAACAGGCACAGTGAGCTGAGTACTATACTGCAGCTCAGACATGATCCTTGCTTTTTAAATTTCCTATCAGTAATAATTTGCGACATTTTTCAAAGAGAAGTAGTCCTGCCACAACCATGCTCATTTCCTGTCAAGCACCTGCAGATCACAAATGAACACAAAAGACAGCATTCCACCCAGAGGGAGTTTTTCACCTTGAAATGGACTTTCCCTAGTGTCATGTTAGTGAAAGATCAGAGTTTCCTGTGTTTTCTGGAAAGGAACAAAAAGTCACTGATCCCAGAAACAAATCAGACTTATATTCATGAGCAAAGCCAATTGAGATAATTTGGTCTATGTGGGATTTTTTTTTGATTAATTTCATTTTATTATCCTGTTTTCTTATTTATTATTTTATTTTCTTTATTCAGAAATTGGGTCATTTCACTTACTGGAAGAGGGGGCACCAGTTGTGCACCGCTTAACATGCCTACTTCTTGTTCCAGGCATACCAGAGAAAAACTAGTGCTGGATGTGTAGCCCTGAGTTGCAGATTAGCACTTTCATGGATTTTACAGTAGGGTTACTAATGCAATCACTCTCAAATCCATTTCAGTTGGAATCAGTCAGGGTAGCTGCTGTCTAAATTATTTAAGCTAGCCCATTTCTTTTTGACTGAAATAGATTAGAGGACAATGGCATATACACCTCATATAATATTTGAGGACATGAGTAGTAATTTTTCATTTAGAAAAGTTAGAAATAGAGGAGAACTTGGGAACACTGTGATAAAACTAACAAAGTACTGTATTCATCTCCATAGTGATCTGTTCTTTTGTGGGATAGAGGCTAACAGGAAAAGGAAAGTAGAGGAAGAACTTACAATTAGGAGATCAAAATTTGCATGGATATGTAAAATGGAATGAACATTTAATGTACATTTAACTTTCCAATAATACGTGTCGCAGTTTGGCAAATATTAATGTGTTTTTGCTTACTTAAAGTAACCATTTTCAGGTTTGATATGATCTGCAGCTCTGTCACATGAAAATTGAGTGCTCAAATACAAGAGAAGATTTACCCAATAAGTAAAAAAGGCAGGCCCCAGGTATTAGCAAGCCTGCTCTAATTAAAATGAAACCAAAACAACAAAAGGCTCCAACCCAAGACACTAACAAGCCAAAATAACACTGAGCACACTTAGCAGTGTTGAAGGGTGATTTTATAGTTATGTTTAAAGCATATACCAGCATACATTCTGCAGAATATAATCTTTCTACAAAAGACACCAAACCTACTCATGAAATTGCTCCTGAATTCATTTCAGACAAAACCACCCAGACTAGCTAAATAATTTATGTTACATCATTTCATTTTTGTCCAATAGCTCATTCATATTACAGCATTCTTTAAAAATAATTTTTAAGAAGTGCTGCATGTCATTTGTCAGGTGTAGTAATGCTTGCTTCCAACACAAATCTTTCTTCCATGATGCTCTTCATATCACAGATGTGGATGATAATAATATGGGTCTGTTTTGTGTATCTGTGCATCCTAGAAAAGGAAATGCTACAATCTCTAAGCTTTAGTAAAATGAAAAAAGATTTAATGGAAAAGTCTATTGGATGTACAGGAAAATCTGCTGCTGTGACTATTGTTAGATTCTTCCTAAGAACAGTTTATATTATTGTGGGTGGTCTGTGGTTTTCTGTGTGCTTTGTTTGTCTAATTTTTGTTTATTTTTAAATAGTCAAATAGTAACATTTTAATAAGTATGACTTTATGGTTAAATCTCAGCTATAATCGTATTTATTAATGTTAATTTTTTATTTGCTGACTTTATGGAGCAATTTTCTGAAACACTAGTTAATAAAAAAGTTTCTCTTTCCTTATCTTTGCTGTAAGATCCTTTACTACATTATGTCAATTATTTCCTCTTTTTTCCTTCTTGAAATAAAATATAGCCCGTAATAAAATTAGTATACTTACTTCTTTCTACAGTGAAATTAGGTAACAAATTATATTTAATATAATAAATATAGAAGGCAAAAATTGAAATCAAAACAAAATTTCAGTAACAAATGGAAACATCTGCATTTTCTACATATTTGTTTTCTGAAAAACTTTTAATTCTTATGTTCTTCAGGTATTTTTTCCTGTGTATGTTGAATAGGTTTTCTTATCTTACTGGGCATTATAAATGGGATAATGATGTGTTCCCTGAACACTATTGTCTTTTACACATATGGCAGTATGTATGAAATATTTATTTATACAGCCCAAGTGTGTGTTTTGGTCATGTTCCAGTTCAGTTTTTTTTTTAACTTCCACAATGATATTTCTCTTTTCCTGTTTTGAATTGCACTTTGTAACAAAAGGAGACTTAACACATCATTTTTTAATTCTGTTCAACAATTTCCCAGAAGTACAGCATTTAATTTGACTGTATATTGACTTCCCATGTGTTTGTGTGTGTGTATGTAGATTTCTATTTTTATTTTTTCAACAGAAAATGTTTTAAAGTACATCTCCTGGTTGTTGATATTCTTAGTTGCAATTTTTGAGCAAAAGCCTAGAATGTTTATTGTGGAGAACCCCTAAAAAAAAGTGAAAATAGCATGAAGTCAGGGACATATACAAATATTGTCTAAAAGACAATAACAGACTGTAATATCTATTACAGTATGGAAACATTAGAACTCCAATAGATTTGTAGTTATGCATTCTCCTTTCTTAAGTTTCTGTCATTGGTACAATTTCATCCACAGGAATCTCAAAATTATTGTCATTGTTCACTGTTGAAGTGTGTGTTGAAGCTTAAGTGTTTTACATTTATAAGCAAGGAAAATTATTGTACCTTAATTTACATGGGGAAAAAAAAAAAAAGAAGGAGGAAAAGTTTAAAGAGTTTCAAGAAGCCTTACTTCTTGTCTTTTATAGGTACTCTCAGTACCTTGCACACCAGTTCTTTTCATTTCCCTATGGTTGAAACCCTATCCCGGGTATTTAAGATGACATTTGTCTTGCTGTCTTACAAAGGTAGCTGACCATGGCCAAACATCAACACAGACCCTCAACCAGCTTACCTCCCTCTCCCATGGGGTGGGCAGATAGTAGAAAGCAGCTGAGAAGTCTTATGGATTGAGAAAAAGTAATTAAATAAGTGAGGCCAAAACTGTACACAGAAAAACAAAGCAAAATGCAATTAATTCACTACTTCCCATCAGCAGATAGGTGATTAGGCAACTCTGGACAGCAGGACCTCGGCCCATGAAATGGTTATTTGTGACGACAAATACCAAAACTACAAACATCTCCTTTTTTTTTCCTTTTCCCCTTTTATTACTAAGGGAGAGGCCATGTGGTATGGAATATCCTGCTATTCAGTTGGGTCAGCTGTCCAGGCTGAGTCTCCTCCCAGTTTCTGGTGCACCCCCAGCCTCATTACCTGCTGGGTAGGAGAAGGGTAGAGGCAAAGCCATGATGCTGTAAAAGCAGGATTCAGTAACAGCTGAAATACTGGTACCTTATTTTAGCCACATGTCCCAAATACAGGATAGTGCACATGTCTCTGAAAACAATCAGCCCCTTCCCAGTCAGATCCAGAAATAGGTCTAAATGCATTACTGGAGCTTTACTGGAGATGGGAAAGATAAACAGTGTTGCAACCTAAAATCATAGTTATGTCCTCATTTCAAATAGTCCTCAAAATAAAAAATGAAATAGAAATGCAATTCCATAGAGAATAAGAAATTTCACCATTGGACACTTTCTCATTTTATTTAAATATGATGTACAACTTGCTGGCTAGGCTTTCTATAAATACTCCAGTCAGTAAAATAGACAATGTGATATTTTTCACATTGCTTTTAGGATGGATTCCAAAATTATTGAAAATCAATCAGTAGAAAATTTACAGAGAAATCAGGGAAAACTCTACCACTACTGTATTTTCAATGAGAGACACTTGGCATATCCTTTGCAAGTTTTTCAGTTTGACTAATAAGCTCAGAATTTCATTGGTAACAGAAACTAAATAGTGTGCAACTAAATAGTATGTAAAAATTTATGCTTAGCTCTTATGCAGGTATCAAGGGAAGCTCTACGAAATACAAACAAGAATTATGAGATTTAGATGTGGCCCAGTTCAACAAACTAATTTAAGCACTCAGAATAGAGTATGACAAACAATTCCATGTAATTTCTATTTAAAATTCATACTTGGCAGAATTTCACTCCACAGATCATCACACATGACTTGAAGCAAAAGCCCTGCTTCTTCCTCTCTGGAATGCTTACAAGGAACTCAAAGTGATAAAAAGAGTGAAATAAGAACAAATCAGGAAATAAGACTAGTTGTCATCAAGGGGATAAAGTATTAATGGATAATTTATGGCACTTGATCTTGTGTCAGCATTGTCTTCTACCTCAAACAGCTTTTGCGTCTGTGATATTATTCCAAATATCTTTTTAATACTGAACAGTCATGTCCTGTTGGAGTCTTCATTTTTCTTGACTGAAAAATTTTTAACACCTTCTCTTATACAAAAGGGGCTGTCCATGCTTTTCACCATGGTAGTAGTCTTTCTCCACATTTTTAAAGTCTTCATTAATCTTCCTATCAGAAACAATCAAAACTGCATGTAGAGTTCCAGATGAGGTCTTCCTAAATCCTTAGAAAATAGTAATTTTTGACAGCCTCTACTGAACATATTTTATGACTTGCATATCTGATAGACATTTGTTCCTTTTCCATAATCACACCAGTCATCTTCTACTCACAGTAGACACAGGATTTTCTTTTGCTAATTATCTTTGTGATGATCAACCCCTTGTAAAGAACTTTTTAGTTAAAAAATATATACATATTTTGTGTTTATAACCTTATTATCATGTATATGAATAGTATACTATGCATTTTATATATATCTATGTATATAACTATTCATGTGAATCTCAGTATCTTAACCAATCCTTCATTTTACATTAAAAGTACTTCTCTCCCTTTACACACCTTATCTCTAAAAACACACTAAAAAAGAGAAATGAATGATTGCAGGAAATCCAATAACATTTACCAGCTCAAAATGTAAGAGACTAAGGGCAAGATGTATACAAACTTGAAGATTAAAAGCAGGAAGAAACTTCCATCTTTTCGATTTACCTTCTTCATGACCAGAGAAAGGCAATTCTATAACACAGGAACACAGGTATTGTACTCATCACTCCTGCAGCAGACATGTATGCAAGTGATTTTGTCTTTTCACCCCTTCAGGTTTCATTTCAATCCTTTATAGTTTAAACCTAAACCCTAAATCCTGGTGTTTGATTTTAAAACATAATATTGAGACACTAGGTTTAACTATATAACTTGCTGTCTTGTTTTTCAATATTAACCTAAATAACAAGGAGTTTAGTTGAAAAGTAAATTCTTTTAAGCCTGTAAATTAATCCTTCATGGCTATGGCAGTGGACCAATTTCCATTTTCCAATTTCCAATATTGCTAAGACCTTGTCGACTGTTTGCAGTGTAAGCACTTTTTCTGTACTCAGTGAAAAGAATTGTCAGAGGAGTTGGAGGAGTTCCAAAACACTAAGTTGAAAAGGATATAACTTTTTTTATGGCTTTATCCAAAAGATCAGAGAGGCAATCTGCATTCCTGCTGTAGCTGTGCTGTAAGTAGGCCACAAAGCCAGCTGAGATTGGGTTATTTCTGCCTCATCAGTGAGCATCTTTGAATGAGAAGGCAGATATGATTTATGGTGGAACACAGGCTGACAGAGCCCAGCTGGAAATGTTCATATTATGGTAGCTGAAATGCAAAAAATTGGGTTACTGTTGAAATGCAAAATATAATCTAGGTCATATACACGAGGATAAGTAATTCAGTCTTATAACACTGACAGGCAAGAGCCCTAAAACGTTCGTATCTTCTGTCTTTGATTAGCGATGCTACTAATACATTTTTAGCATAAAAGTATTCTCCCTTACTTCTATTTGCACAGACTAAACTCAACTGCAACAAGAATCTGTTGCTGCCTGAAGGTGATGATCTATGATAAACAAATTGGCAGTCTATCCCAGGTAAGGGTGGACTAGTGTCTGAACACATAATCTTCACTGCTGGTATTTATTGCCAAGCTTGCTGGCAAAATCAGAAAACAGAGCATTTCTATCATTGTAACAGTTAGTACAGAACTTTTCTACAAAAAACAATAGAATTCAGATCTAATGGTAGAAAAATTATTTGAAAAAATCCTACTGCTTTTCCATAGACAGTAAAAATTAGTCATGGTAATTGTGTGGATTTATGATTTCTGTTTGATTGGTTTGTTCGGGGATATTGGGAAGTGTTTTGGGTGTGGGTTTTTTGGCTTAATTTTTACTTTTATTCAGTTTCTTTTAAGGAGAAAAATGAAACTCCTAAACTTCTGGCTAAAAAATAAAATGTCTCATGTACTCCCATCCAGAACTAGGGTAGAATTTTGTGCACTGGATATATTTGCAATGCATCTTTGAAGTCTGAGCACATTTTGGTCCCCAGTCTACTGTTTACCTCGTTACCGTCTTGCATGTACGCTCTAGTGCCTTCTGTCTTGGTTGATCACCTCTTGTGTATGGCCTGGGTATGCAGAAGCTGTGGTATGTTAACTTCAGTCTCCCTGGTGAGACTATATAAAGCTTCTCCCCGCCTTCATTCTTTATAATATTGACAAAAAAACACTTGGTTAGATGACCAGGTGCTGACATTACTGATGCATTAATTGTTTAAAGCCAAGTTTCTGGTCATAGTATAGATCAAGTAATTTGAACCAAGCAGAAATTATGAAAGTGTATGTTCCAAAAGCCTCCAGAAGCTAAAAAGGTGTGATGGCAGCAATTGCAGTACCAGTTACCCTGACATGACACAGATTGTTTCAATCCTGAATATACCATAACCCAGTTCCAATGGAGGAGATGGAGAATGCTTATACTGAGAACACTTTCTTGACTGCTGCTTCTGGATATATGCTGGAAAAGTGGACTTGTGAATTTTCTTTTTTTCCCATCTGAAGTAAATGTAGGTCTTTGCCTTGCAAATGTGCGTTGTGTGGTAGAGGAAAGGGCTGTAAAAACATATTGGGGAAAAGTTACAGCCTTGAACAACTGAAGATGACTATAGTAACAGTAGTATTGACTGAATAATAAAGAATACGATTGAAGAGGGAGGGGAAAGCGAGGTTTGATTTAAAAACATATAATTCTGTTTCATAAACTATAAGCTACATTGAATTTATCCTTTTCCTTGTAACACACAAGAAATCTGCATGGTTACAGTTTCAGAACTCTCATTTCAGGTTTAAAACTGAATTTTAAATGTGCATGCCAAAGTCTCCAATAGATGCTGGGTGAAAACTCCACTAGCTCTTTTTGATCTCTTGTAGCATAGAAAGATGTCATCGTATCCTTTGCATAGCATTACCATATCACTAGCTTGCCTTCCTTAAATCTTGCTTCTTCCTGATACACTGATATCTTATTCTATTTGTGCTCAATTTTTAAATCTTGTATCAGTATTTCATAGTACCTATATTTACTTAAAAATGCGTTTTCTATTTAATTTCATCATGAGATATCCTAATTGTAAAGGGTTTTGTCTGTTTTTTATTTATTTCTCAGCACATTTCTGAAAATTGAATTTTTCTTGCCCACTTTCCCTCATTTCTTCCTTAGTGTTCCTCTATTGCCTTCAATAGACTTTCTTCTGCTAATCATATCCTCATGAGCCTCTTTGCTATCTGATTTTTGCTCATTATTTTTCTTAAATTCTTCAGTTCTTATATTTGTTCCCATTCTTCTAATGTCCCAGTCAAAGAAAGGTATGATGAGGGTATTTAAATATGGAAAGGTTAATTAGTTATCCTCAAACTTTATAGATCCCATCTTGCAAAATTTACCGCATGGTAAAGACACCTTTCTTTAAAAAAAAAAAAAAAGTGATTTCCAAAATGCAGAAATACAGTCCAGATTTTTATTTATCAGGATTTATCAGGCAATATTTGTGTACAATATTTTGCTTGTTCTCTATTGGAGCTGTAATATAGTTAAAATGTAAACGTTTACCATCAATTGGATTTGCTACATTTATACTATATATTAATTATACTAAAATACTCAAAATAAAATCTAATATTTTTAATGCTTAGTATTGAAGACATGAAATATACCTTAGAAGCAATAGTGTTGGACTATCGAATGCTAATCATCTGGTTTAATTTCTTTGATCTCTGTTTAGGAAATAATGTATTATTTTATAAATTTCTTTTTTTTTTCTAAATGACTCATAAATACTTAAAATGAAAAAAATAATGTAGGTTAGATTACTTCAGTTTTGTTCATATTTTGGAAATATTTGAAAAAAAACCTTAGAATTATGTTAGCTATTTTTTAAAATGAAAATCCACTAAAAATCCTCTTAAAATGTTGCTTTTGTTATTCTCTCTTTAAAAATGCATTACTGAAATCAGTGAAAGATTTCCTGTTGTTGGAATACATTCAGAATCTCCTATGGCAGTTTCCAATTAGAGATTAGCTGTCAAGTCATAAGAATCACCAGTGCAATGAAATCTCACTGATGATATTGGTAACTTTCCTCACTGACAACAGTTTTTAGGGCTCTTATTTGCTGTTTTTTAGGGAGAGAGAATAGTGAAGAACATAAGAGTTAGAACTTGTAAAGTTTCACAGCAGTAAACATGCAGCATGTCTCTTCTAATCTATGAAGGGATGACATGCTGTGCTTATTTTGAAGAACTGTAAAAATGGGAATTGCAATGGGAAATAAAAGAGAGAAATGGGAAAAACATACTTCAACAACTACTGACTTTAGGCTGTCATTTCTTTATAGAGGAAAGCAGCGGTAGGTTAAGATTTAATCTGAAAGTTTGCAGCAATAATTCATAAAATGGACCTTTCTCTCCTCAAGGTGAATCACAGTATATTTCTCACTTTATTTCTGTGAAACCTTTGGGGTAACAGGCAGATGAGACAGGATACCTACCAAGATTTGATTCTCTTGGAATAAATTTCATTAAACTTTTCCATGCTGCTCATTGCCTACCTTTGAACCTGCACTATTTACTTCTAAATCTTGCCAGCATAAAGGATCCAGAACTTTTTGTTTCATCCCATTAAACTGAAATTTTTTCAGATCCAAGTACAAAATGAAGAGTTGAGAAAAGCAGAAATTGATGCAGCTTGTGTTACACCAAACTTGATTTCAAAGCAAAATCTGACAAAATGTAAGAACTTGAGTAGGAGGGATGTATGGCACATAACCATAAGGGACAGACAGATGCCACTTTTGCAGTAGGGAAATTAGCATCACACCAGCAATTGGATTAAGATAAGCATGTGTGTTCAGCAGCTCTGCTCTTCCCTGACACCACTCCCAATCCTGCCACAGTGGACAGGGACCAATAAATGTAAAAATTAGCATATATATTAATTTTTGTTTGTCTTTCACAGCTCTCCATATGTTTTGACTTTACCTCTGAATAATATGCCGATGAAATTAATTTTTTTTATAAATAAGCTTTTTAAAGCCATTGATTTTCTTAAAGTACTTTTTGTATGTGTGTGTCCTAGGTTGCAATGTAAGATGTGCCCAAAGTATGTATTCTATTACCATCTTCATGGGTTACTGGAATCAGGTGGGGCAGTGTTTTCCTTGCCCCCCTCCCTCCAGACTATCTCCTGTTAATGGCCCATCAATGCACTGGCCAAGGACTCACAGGTAACTCCCTCTAGGAGCTGTCTCTGCTCAATGGGCAGTCAAGGACCCATTGTCTGACTCATAGAATGACATCAGCCCATTGGGAGATGCTCTGCCCAGAGGGGAGGAGCCAAGCATTCACAACTGGATATAATCTGGAGATTGGGACAGCACGAACCTTACTGACTGGATTCCCAGAGGACAGGAGCTGCCAGCAGGATCTTTGATAAGACTGCTTCATCTGGACTGCTACCACCACCCTAAAGAACAGTGTGTCAGATTGTATTCTGACTCTGTCAAGGGTATTTTCTTTGGTTCCTTTTACTATTACATTTATTTTATTTTTTTCCTATTAAATTGTATTTCTGAATATAATAGAATTTCTCACTGGTTTTGCTTTCAAGCCAACACAGTGTGTGACTTTCCATGTCCACTATTAGTTAAAGTACCTGATAAGCCTGAAGTCTGACATCTTTTGTGAATATGATCCGACATGTAATTGTAATCACACAGACTTTGAAATTTTAATTATATGGCAGGGTCAATATTACTGGAAAGTTTTGAGCTCTCTGGATACAATGCAGGATGCATTTTCAGTCAGTAGTTTTTGTACTTGTAATCCTGGGAATTTATTTTTTTATTTTTTATTAAAAGTTTCTTTAAAAAAAATAACAGGTTAGATAAATTCTGCATAAATCCCTCCTAAAAAGATTTTTCATCCTACAGAAATCCAGACCACTCACTTCCCTTCACTTGCTGATCTGTATTTGTGCAAGCTCCCAAATTTTCCATCAAACACAGATGTAATAAGATATCCTGGATAGATAGGCTTGCTTCTCTCTTTGTATCCCAACAACTGACAGAACTACCTAAACTATTTCAAGACTTAGTATCTCTGACCATAAATAACATCACCTGCTTGCCGTTATGGCCCTATAGAAAATCTTTATGCTGTAGTCTTATAAGTCTTGCTCTGGGTTTTGAAAACATGAGTTTTATGTTCCCATTTTGAGAGTGAACAGTCACAGAACTCTAACTTGCAGAGTGCCTCAGTAAATAGGGTATTCATTTCAGGTGATATCATACCCATACTTTCTGTGATGGAGTCATAAAAGGAGGGATTATGGGTTATCTGCTTCCCTGTCTGAGCTTTGATATGCTCACTTTGAAAATGTAGAGTAACTAACCATGATTCCACAATGATGTCCACTGTTTCTAGGAAAAGGTGAAACCTATTGATTGTACAAACCCATCTGGTGTATAGTCAAACTAGTGAATTGCTGACAGACCTTGTTCATCCATATATGATATGTACCACATCTCAGAAACTGGCTGGTTTCTGAGAATTCTATGAATTCTGTTCCATGTCATCATACAGATGTATTGAAAAACTGGTTTAACAGTCCTTTAGCATTTAAAAAATTCTATTAAAAAAGAAACTAGATGTGCAGGGTTTGCAATCTACATATTCACTTAAAGTCAGAATGATTGACTTCTCATAAGCAGCATTTTTTCTTCAAAAGTAGTAATTAATTTCACATATACTCAATAATATTTTATCAGTGTTCTCATATTTTTGCAATTGCCTATCTAAATAAATGATATAAATAAAAGAGAATTATTTTATTTTTGTCTGAAGATCAACATTTCTTAGACTCCTTCCTTCTTCCTCCGGTCTATCTAAAACTGTCTACCTTTGAAAAATCTGCTTGAGTTTTTATTCATAAAAATTGAAAGAATACATACCTGGATATCTGACCTGTCAGTCCAAAAACCTGAGGAAGTCACCATCTCTTTCTAATGCAGCCCTCTGGCTTAAATCTTCACTTCCTTAATTATCTTTTTTGGGTTACACAACAGGTAGTGTCAACAATGTATTTCTACTGTGTTCATCTGACTAGCATCAAGAATCAGTTATGGGAGCAATTTTTGGTGCCAGTTCTAAAGTTTGTTTAGTTTATGTATTACTTGATTATTTCTGTAGTCCCCAGTAATAGTTGATAATATGTTTAAGTATTTCTAAATACTTGTTTAGGATAGATTTAGAATAGCCTAAGATCAACAGAGTTGAATAACTCTTTTTCACACATGTATGTGCCTTCCTAAAAAAGTAAGTATATATTCTTTAAATGTTTGATTTTCACACCTGGATTTTGGCACTGTCCAGTTATACTTTCACAAAGCAGCCAAAGCACAATACTGCTGACTCTTTAATACTAAAAATTTATTAGAACATTTGGCTAAGCCTCTGCCTGCTAAAAGAATGTCCACTTAAACTACAGCATCATTTTTCTTAGAAATGTTTTTCTTTTTTGCCTGAAGTATGCTTAGCTCCTGAATAAACTGACTTTTCTATCACCCAGTGAATAGGAACAAAATGGGCATTACCATAAGCTGCAAAGTGAATCTCCTCAGTTTCTCATTCTGACCTACTGCCAAACAAGTGGGACACAAAAACAATTTACCTTTATTTTAATAAAAAGTAACACTTTCAAACATTTTTACTCCAGAACTCAGTCAGTTCAGCATGTGCCTTAAGCAGAAGTACACTTTTGCAGAGGTCATTTTACTTAATGATAGAACTGGGATTTAGTTGTCTATAGTTGAACTTCTTATCTTAAATGACTTTATAGTCAATGGAGGAATCTCACCACTAACACCAACACTTTGAAATGTAGTTTATCAGACCTGATGAACTTGATTTCTAACTGAGGATAAGTTATCTATTTCCTTCACTTGATTAAAAACATAAAGGTTGAGATGTCCATCTAAATTCCTTATTGGAGGAATTGTGCCAAAGTTTCCCCAGTCTTCATATAGTAGGTAACATATATTCTAATATACTAAAAAAATTACATTTTGGATTCTTGAAGCTCAGTTCTTGAAGTCATTAGAATTTTTAAGTGAAACAATGTGGTCTAAATTAAGAAATTAAATAATTGGGTTAAAGGTTTTAGTATATGTATTACCTTCTGTTGAATTTTAAACAAAAGCCTCAAAATTCCAGATAGCTTCTCTTTTAAGTACAGCAGACCCTTACTGCGTAAAAGTTCTGAATTTCTGCAGCTGTAATTCTAACCATGGTATTAACCATAATAGCTTTTCAACGTGTCCTGCAGCTCAGTGGTACTTCTTTTTCAGGAAAAAATAAAAAAAAAAAACTAGATTAGGTACAGCACCACAGAGGGATAGTAACACATTTGCTTCAGAACAGTTGTCAGCTTTGGTCTGAGTTGTAAGTGTGTCATTATGCCTGTACCTGCGTCTTCATGGGATTACTTAGGACAAATACAAGAATTTGGTAATATTTCTAAATACCCTTGAATCTGAATGTTTATCTCAGTTCCTACAGAAAGCAGAATGGTAATTTCCAGTGATTTACTCAACATGTAGAGCACAGTCAGAGTAAAAGCTGGTCCTCTGTTTAGTGCTATAACAGACAAAATACACTAAGATAGACTGAACTCAAGTGTATATATTTTTCATACATTAAGAATCATCAGGACTCTTCTGTTTTCATATGCTATCACATTACTTTCAACTGAAAAAATATTGATAACATAGACTATTATTTTTATATATTTTCTGTTTTTTCAAGTGTACAAGTAATTTACACTTCACTGGCTTCTTAGTAATATATTTTCAGTCAACCTTATGAATGGCCATCAAATCCTAGCTAATTATTTTCTATTGAAGTAGTTTTACAAAAATGTTTAATTGATTGTTTTTGTTCAGTTTTGTTCACCCTTAGTTGCACAAAATATTTTACGTATAGCTCTTAGCTGAAAAAATGCCCCAGATCAAGCCAAACCCAACATCCAGTAGGTAGTGGTGGTAGAGAGATCAAGGAAAAAGGCCACCACTAAAGAGTGTTTCAAGTATTCAAATTTTGTCGGTTTCTGGTTATGAAAGGCAAAAGTATTCCCTAGATAGGCTCAACAGAGGTCCTCAGTATAAACCCTGTCACATGCAAAGCAGAGCCAACCTGAGAGGCCCCTTTTACCCAAGGCCATCCCAAATGGATGACAGGATTACGGAGCAGACTTTTGGCTTTCCATGGGGCTGCAAGACACTGAAAAAACTTGTCTGCAAAAATGAAAAATAAGAACAAAATGCCAGCTTCAGAAGAACATGTGCATGGGGACAATGAGGAAAAGACCTAATGGAGATCCCAAAAATATCACAGGGACCAGAAGAACTGGACAATGGGTCCATGAGCTACAAACTTAATTTCAAGAGAAGTGTCACACAGAGCAAGAAAGTAGTAGTTGCTAGGATCTCCCTCACCCCATGAAACAAATTTACTGATTTAAACAATAACCATTAATCTTGAATGCAGAAAAAGACTTAGTTTAAAATTATGATGGTTTAAGCATCATTAGAGCTCAAGCTCTTGATAAATGCAATTATCTCTGCTCCTACAAGTTGTGTTATAAGAAAAAATATATAAATTGATCCAAGTTATTTCCAAATTTCAATTAAGAGCCTCAAGCTTTGTTGGCTTCTCTGAATCTCTTTCATTGCAGTCTTTTTATATCAATTCACTGTGGCATGTCCATGTAATTTGAGATTTCCTTCACAGTGATGCACCAATGGACACAAATTGTTAATTATGCAGTTTGATAAACAAATATGGTCTTCAGCATTTCTTTAAAAGTGCTGAGATGCCATGTTACTTTCCACAATGTCAGGAAATAATTCTGCTGATCAGCATAGACTATTGCTAAGTCTATGAAATTCATTCTTTGCATAATGTTTCTAGAGACAATTGTGGGAGTAAGTTTCAGAGATCTGTTCAAACACAGATTCATTCAAAGATTTCACATTGGCAAAGAAAAGCAAGAAACTGGCCAAATGCTGCCTTTTATTTGTTTTTTTTTTGTTTTTTTTTTTAATAATTTAGTCCCTATTTAGAAAAAAAATCTTTCAAATTTTCTTGTCTAGATTTTCACTATTTTCGAGGTACTATTCCACCTAGAAGTGGATATGTCATGATCAGAAGGACAGGTTGGCCTGGTATTGTGTTCTGTTTGTGGTACTGAGGTATTGGCAGCTATGGTTACCACAATAGAAATGTGAGATTAATTATCTTTATCCTACAAGATCTTGCAGCCAGCTTCAATATGTAATAAAATGACCAGGAAAGAAATACACAGACATGAAGAGTGAAATGAGCTTGAATAAATTAGCCCCTGATTTGATCTAGAAAGAGATATTGTATGTGCAATTGTACATAATGTTTTATGTACAGCTCATAGCTGAAAAAAGCCCCAAGAGCAAACCAAACTAACCCAACAGCTAGTAGGTAGTGATGGTTGAGAGATAAAGGAAAAGACCACCGCTAAAGAGTGTTTCAACTATACAAATTTTGTTGGCTTCAGGTTCTGAAAGGCAAAGGTATTCCCCAGAGAGGCTTAACAAGGGATCTTCAATACAAATCCTGGCAACTTTTTCTTGCTGTAGCAGAGTAAAAGAAGGATGGGAACACCCTATAATAATAAATATTCTCTTTATGAAATAAGGATTTGCTGAACTGAGCAGATTAAACAGGCAAAGGCATGTTGCAATGGTTTCAGATTTCTCAGAAGCAGAAAAGCAGGACCATGTGGGGTTGAATCAAAAATTGAAAGCAAAGACTAGGGTCATATTTATGTATTCATGTGACTGGCTCTTTTAATCAAATACAGGTTTTGATTAGTCTGTCACATCATTCTGATCATGCTAACTATGAAATGTCATTGTTTGCCTCTTCTGGTACGTTATTCTTCCACAAGAAACTATATTGATCTTTTGGTTTTCACTAAGTGATCTAAAATAGACAATTTTTCTAAGAAAAAGCATTTTAAACATCTAGAATGTGAAGGAAACAAAACTAAACCAACAACCAAACAATGAACAAATAAACAAAAAAATAACCACCCCTGACTGTCAAATACTATTCAAATAATCAAAATTGCAGATAGTTCACAAAATTTAAATGTTCAAAAATTGCCATTGAACTGTGGAAAAATTATTTTTGTACTGTATGTTTTAGGAAAACTGGGAAATTTTAAGAAAGGGCATATTGGAGTGGAAGTTAAAAAACACTCTCTGGCTGTGTCTCTAACTTTTCCAAACCCAGGGGTAAAATAATATTTTGCCAATTTCAAGGATTATAAATATGTTCTGGCTCAGTTGTTAATGGTGTTATTAAACTAGATTTTGGGTTTGAACCACCTTGCATTTTGTACCTTGATTTAACCCATGGAAATATCTTAAAACTGTAAATGCTACATCAACCTTTTCATTACTGTACATCTTGAGTTTTTCCATCCTGAGGTTAATTTTAATGGCAAATTTTATATTTTCTCATTTAAAGTCCAATCAGAATTACAATGGGATTGGATTGAATGGAGAATAGCATAGAATGCACCTGTTCTGCTTGAAAAGCTTTGAAATGGATGTTTATATATCTAAATTGTATCAGGTCTTTCTCACTTTTCTTGGCTTTTCCAATGTTCACAAAGGCTCACACACTGCAGAGGGACAGGAAATTAAGTTCAGTTAAACATATGCTGATATAGAATTTAATGCTTTAATGCTGATGCTGTTTGAAAAATATCACCTTGCTCTTCTGAAGGAAGGCATTTTGAGAGGTCAAAAAGTTGTATCAGCTTTCATTGCAGATTGCTAGTGCGTGTCATTGTTGTGAGATATGTATTTTACCATCAATGTCTATTTCCAAACTTTAAGGGCATAACAATAAAAAAGTAGTCTTTCAGTTTAAAGCTGAACACACAAAGAAGTATTTCCCAGCTTCATAGAATCACTAATGCATTTGTGAAATGTGAAAACTTCTGCTTTGGAGCAACTCAGATGTTCTGTCAGCTGTAGCTTTTTTAGTCTAAATGGCAGCCACACTTGCAAATTAACAACACTTTTTAATCAGGGATTAATTAATATATAATAAACTTTTTGCTTAGCTTTTTTTATGTTTACAAGTTATAGAGGTTGTCAATGTCAACATGCAGCAATATGTGATCACCTGACTTGACTTTGAAAGATAGAACGAACCTGTACATAAGGTCAAGATTTATAGCTAAGACAGTGGAACAGGTGCTAGGACAGTGGAACAGGTTCTAAAACTGTGCCATTGGGAGGAATTCAACTCAAGATACAATTTTTTTCCTTAGTGTCTTGACAGAATATATATCAAATATGTCTTCATTTTCTTGAGGCTAAAGCCTCTGAGTTTTGTAGAAAAACTTGTATGGGCAGTAACCACTCCAGTCTGTTGGGAATGACTTCCCATCTGTGAGATGTTCAGTGTTTGAAATGTGTCACTACAGTTCTGGCTGTGCATGAAATCAATGTCCGCCTTTTACTTTCTCCTAGCCTGCTTTAGCAAGGTGTTGATTAAACTATGATGAGAACTGCTGTTGCAATTAACACTAAATAAGATTTGTTAATTGGCTTCTTTTGAAGCAAACTAGGGTTTTTCTTGTGCTACCCTCTGTGCTTCTTGTGAATTGATCTATGGAGTAAGGGTATTGAAAATTGACTGTGGAGGTAGTGACATTTTAAAATTAAATCTAATTATGACAATTACAGCTGGCACTAAAATGTAAATAAATGAAAATTAATATGTAAAAAAATAAAGAAAAAATAAATAAAATTAAAATTTAAATAAATGAAAATTAAAAGATGTAAAATACCTAAGCTAATGATTACCCAAAACATCATTTGCATAGTATGTTTACTTTTTATTATTTAGAATTATTAAAATTAGAGTATGGATTAAAGAAAAACAGACAATCAAACAAGGGAAAAACAAAAAACCAAAAAACAGTTGTTCTTGTGGGCCCACATCTCCAGCTTGTCCAGTTTTCTCTGAAGTTCTCAATGACATCCCTTCCTTCTGTAGTGTCAGCTGCACCACTCAGCTCCTTGTTATCTGCAACCTTACTGAGGAGGCACTTGACCTCTCTTTGTCATTGATAAAGATACTCAAGAACAGAGTCCCAAGACAAAGCTCAGAGGGACACCACGTTTTATCAGTCTCCACCTGGACAGAGTCACTGACCAGCACTCTCTGGCTGCATCCAGCCAGCCAATTCCTTCTTGAACAGCTCACCCACACTTCAAATCCATGTCTCTCCAATTTGGAGATAAGGATGCAATGTGGGACCGTGTTGAAGGCCTTACAGAAATGGAGTTAGGTGACATCAGTCAGTCTTGCCTTGGCAACTGTTACAGTCACTCCATCATGGAAGGCCACCAGATTGGTCAGAAGCAACTTGCTCTCATCAGAGCTGTGCTGACTGCCTCAGAACACCTCTTAGTCTTTTATGTGTCTTAGCATATCTTCTAGGAGGATCTGTTCAGTGATCTTCCCAGGCAGAGGTGACACTTACCTCTCTGTAGTTCCCAAGGTCTTCTCAAGGAAGGAAGCAAGACCAAGGAGAAGCCAGAGCTAAACTTGACGAGGGACACAAAGAACAACAAGGGCTTCTGTAGGTATGTCAGGCAGAAGAGGAAGGTCAAAGAAAACAGACCTCTCTGATATATTTGCCAAGCCATTCTCCATGCTATTTGAAAGGTGAAGGCATTCAGGTGAAGGTCCCAATAACCAGATGATTAACATTATGCCATCTATAAAAGAGAAGAAAGGAGAATCCTAGGAACTAACAACCTGTCAGACTCACCTCTGTGCCTAGGAAGGAAGAAGAGGAAATTCCTAGAAGCTGTGCTAAGACATGTGGAGAACTGGGAGGTGATTTGAGACAGCCAGCATGGCTTCATTAGGGGCAGGGTCTGTCACACCAACCCAATACCCTTCTACAATGGACTATTTCAAGTGGACAAGTGATGGGCAAAGATGTCATTTATCTAGACTTCTATAAAACCTTTGACATGGTTCTTCACAACATGCTTTTCTCAAAATTGGAGAAAAAAGGATTTAATGGGTGGATTGTCTAGTGGGTTAGGAAATGGTTGGACAATCACATCCAGAGGATAGTGGTCAGTGGCTCATTGTCCCAATGGATATAATTGACAAGTGTTGTCCCTCAGAAGTCCCACAGGACCAGTATTATTTAATATCTTCATTAATTGCATTGATACTCTTTGATTCTATATTTATGAAGGTGGTCACCTAATTTAATGGAGTTTCATATTTCGATTGCATTTCCACATTTTAGCCTTTTTCTTCTGTGTTTATCTCAGCCATATTATTCCTACATATTCCATTTGCAGGACCAGCAGTCAATCGGATTGAATTCATTGAGTCTCCAAAGAGCATGACACTCAACAGCAGAGAAAGTTTTTCTATGCCATGAAGAGGATTGGACAAGATACTTTTGAGGGTCTCTTATAACCTCAACTATTCTTGGAATCATAGGAAGATAATTCAGCTACAGGTAAGGAATGAAGATACCCTCAAAACTGCATCAAAACCCAATAATAATAACAAAACTCTAAGAACTTAAACATTGCTAGAGACTACATTTTGAACTCCTTTATACATTGCTAGGGATTTTACATTTGCACTCCTTTAGATCTGGCTAAAAAATTTTCAGATAAAAGGACTTATGAAGGTGTTGTCATCTCAGTTAATAGAACCCACACTTTTAAAATAAAGGATCTGATTCCCTATGTAAAATTTGACTGTAATGATGGGAAATAACTTCAGATTAAATAAACAGTCCCACAGTGAACTTTAGAGTCTGATTATTATACACAAAATATCAGAAAATATGTAAATATTTAATTACTGTTACAGGGAAATAGTAGCTAAGGGGCTAATATCCTTTCAGAAATTTCAGCCTCTTTTTTACACCTTTCTTGATGATTAATGCCTTAACTATTGAGATATTTTTGGATATTTCAAATTTAATTATACTTAATTCCAATAATACTACAAGAAATAACTATTAGGAAAATGTTACTTTGGAAGATTGCACAAAAAATATTTCTTAGTCTCAAAGTTTCTGAGTTGTTACATAAAATGGCTAATTCTTAGTCTTGTCTTAACAGGCAATCTAACACCAAAAGGAAGAGGTAGAAATGATAACGTGCCAGCTTGAAAGGTATCTAGTGTTAGTAGTATAGTTAATAGTATGCTCCAATTAAAAAATTCAATAGATTTTTTTCTTCACAATTCTCATATGTAAAAGCACAACATCTTTTCTCTCTTCTTTTACAATCCATGCATGTAATGAGATATCTTTGTTTCTAAAACTGGAAATCACTACAGTAACTCATGTAAGTATTATAAGGAGAATTCCATTCTTTCACAATCTCTCCTACATGTACTTGTTTTGCAGTTTTCCCAGTGTTTTACTTGGATTGCTGTGCTGCATTTGAGATTCCTGTCCTGTGATCTGCACATACTTTGTGCACACAATTCTCTGCCTCCAACAAACTCAATGTGGAATATCTCTGCACAGCTTTTTGTGNAAAGGTTAAGATTTCTACAGTGTAAAAATATGACATGTAACCACCATATTTGAAAGTGGGACTGTAATCTGTGGGATTCAGAAGTAATAGACTTTTTTGTTGTTCAATTAATTATTAAGGACTTTGATTTTTCCTAATAAGATAAATCTTTTCTAAGTGTTTAGAAAACAGAAAGTGGTCTCTTAAGATATAGAAGACAGTAGTTGGTGAGATGGATCCCACACATATTTCCACTAAATACATTTGAAGGACTAATATGGAAAAACAGGAATATGAAGTACAGAAAACTTAATCAGTATTTATTCTTACTAAAGTAAACAATAAAAAAATAACAACCAGTCTTTTTGACAAAAATTATTGGATAGTATAATTGAAGTTGCTTAAAATAAGAGATTTGATAAATTGAAATCTGTCATAGACTGAACCTAAGCTCTTTCTCTTAAAGACATATAATTGAGATTGAGAAGATTCAGTCAGCATATATTGGTACATGCTCCTGATTGCTGTTTTAGAACTTAAGTTTTATATGAAAGCAAAAGAGGTCATAATTTTTACTTTTAATATGTCTTATTGCAAACCTAAAAGGGAGAAGAAAATAAAATCCAATAACAGCATAGAAATTACCAAAGACAACAGAAAAAAACCCAGTTTTTGCAGAACTGCCTTCAATTCATGCTAAAAGAGAATTGCACTGTAATCCTCAACTAAGGAATAGGGTCAAAAACTGTTAAAAATTCAAACTAGATATTCTGTAATCAAAGTATTCTACATTTAAAGAATCTAAAATATGAAGTAAAGGTCAGCAAAAGAATAGTTTGTTCTGAAATGAGATAACTTGGATTAGGTTTCTCTAATCTAGAGATTATTCAGGGAAGTGACTTTTTAAAATTAGTTTTCAGACGGAATTATTTCCTTTATTGATTTTTTTTTTTCCAGATAGAATGAAACTAAACAAACAAGAGAGATTCCTCAGCTTACCAGTGATTTTCAGAGCTATGGTTCAGGTAGCTGCTAATCTTGTGTAGGGAGGTAATTATGTTTAACAGTTTCCTATGGTGGGAGGGGGGAGAGCCTGGAGGGTGGGAAATATCAGAGACCTTCAAATTCTGCCCTGGCCATAGAAATACCTGCTCCTTGGGCATGAGTGCCTTGCTCCTACCTTCCCTCTCCAACTCAGACCAAATGGCTCAGACCCAGCAACCTCTCCCTTCCCACCTTGAACGATGTGGTTGGATGGACTTTACTTCAAGACTGTTGCTTTTGCTGGTACAGACTGAGCAGGAGAGAGACAATCTGTGAAGTCATTCAGTCTAATGTTTCTGTGATTCTGGGGGGAACTGTTGCTGCCAGGAGATCACCAAGTAAGTTCAGATAGGGTAGTTTCCTATTCCTACCTCATTGTCCCAGGGAATAAACTGAGAGGACTAAGAAGAAAGAAAAGTAAATGTTATTAGACAAAATTGAGATAATTTGAATTAGGTCTTTTTTTTTTTATCCTTTAGCTTCCAACTTTCAAGCTAATAAAATAAAGATAAAAAAGAGAAAAAAAAGAGAAATGTAGATTTATGTTACTGTGAGAAATACAGGGTAGGTGAAGAAAATGCAGAAATAAATTGAAAGCTATATTTAATTTTCCCCAAATCGGATACTATTATTTATTCTGTATCAGAGGCACAGAAAATAAAAATACATAACTTTAAAATTAACAACTGCCTTAACCTGTAAATTTCAGATATTATTATGGTTGACATATTTATCAAGGAAGTAAATTACTTCCTAAAGTTTTTAAAAAACATTATATTCATGAAATATGGTCTGTATTTTTTCCATATAAACTTCTTGATTTGCAAGTATATAGTATTTTTCTTATCCTCTATGTTTTGTTACAGCAGTAGCTATCATGTGAGCTGGCCACCTATTCTCATTCAATGAAATCAGAAGAGATTTGATGGTGAATAGTAAAAGAATACAGAGTAAAATCTCATTGATTTAGATAGAAAGATGGTTTTAACAGCTGTATTATCAATTCAGAGTAATGTATGCTACTGTCAGTGATTAGGAAACTAAGCAGTCTTCTTACTTCAGTGAAACTGAGCTTTTTGCTTTCATCCCTGATGCAATTTTTGCCTATTATGTTTAGGGAAATTATCCACAGAGTTGTATGTTAGATATAAAAAAGATCCATAACAATTACAGGATGAAACAGGAGCAGCACAGAATACAGCAGCCATTAATCTGAGCAATTTTATATATATGTAAACAAATAAAAACATTGTTCTGTATAATTCTATTAGTCAGATATTTTTCCAAATTTTCGCTGTAGAACAATACATTAAAAGTATGTTGTATTAGCAGAAGAAAATGACTGAACAGTGCAGTTTTATTTGAGACTGAGATTTCTGAGTTCTGAAGTGATACCCTGTGGGATTATTTAAAAGAAGCAGTATTTTTATTTTAAAAGAAAAAAACCCAAAAAGTTCTTATATTAACATGAAAGACATTCAGAGCTCTGTTTTAAATAGATTGGTGGCAATTTCCATTTGTTGATATTAGATAATTGTTTTATAAATTTTATAAAGTTTAGGTTTTATTTTTTGAAAGGTGGGCTTTTGAATTAAGGAATGGAGTTGTTCCATCAAGGAAACAAACAATGGCAATTGTTAACACCGGTGTTAATCACTGACCCTTAAATCTTCTTTCCTTGAGATCATTGGATTATCTGACACTGATTCCTTTAGTGAGTCTTCACTAATAGTGAGTTATAATGATTTATGGAATGCTGTAGAGCGAGTGTAAGATCAAATACTCCAGCTGTGTATATATTAGAGAGACAACCACACTGTACTGTGTCATTAATCTGCTTTGTTCAGTATTCTGTGTCAAACTAATCCCTCAAAGGAAGTTAAGAAATGTTTCCACAATGTGAGAATTCTGTCTAATCTGTCCAAACAGGGAAACACTTTTTTTGGGTTATCCTGAAGTCTGAGAGATTCAGGCTGAATAATCTCTACAGATGAATAGTAATTGTCACTGCAAATGTCAATGTTTTCTACACTTTTAAAAAACAACTTTTTTTTTCTATATTCAGTGAAATATCAAAACAAGAATTTTCACAATACTATTGTAATTTTTAAAAGATGCTGCTGTCTTCCTGTTCACAACTGTGATGTAACTGTACTTTTGTTGTTGTTGTTTCAGTTTTCTTTACACCTCCTTTTGCTGATTTTTTTTACCATTATGGTATTACTTTTATTTTTAGGTGCAGCTGTTATTATTCCTCAAAGAAGAAAGATTTCAAAGCCTGTTTACACACGTTGACAGAAGGAACTGTAGAAACAAGGAAGCAGAATTTTTAACGTCAACTACATGTACCTAAAACTCTTGTAATATTTATATCTCTCAAGTATTCTCTCCAATGCTCGATAGCCATCTCTCTTTTCTGTCCCAGAGAAAGAACAGCATTTCATTTTTAATCCAAAGAAAATAAGGGATGAAGACAAGATCTCTTCAACTGTTTAAATTTATGGGTTTTGGGAATCCACTGAAACAAGTCCCTTTGTAATAAATAAAAGGACCATAGCTGAATAACCACAGTGGGTAACAAGTTGTGTTTGGAGCCTGC
>VWYE01025630.1:83127-172011 GCA_013398995.1 Alaudala cheleensis | reverse complement strand
ATAATAATAATATATATTATATATAATAATGATATATATAGTATATATAAGAATATATAATTTAAAAATACTTGAAGACAACATAAACCATATCTACAAAGTGCCTCACAACACTGCACTGAAAAGTTAATTTTAAAATACATGTTAATATATTGAAATCAGCTTCATCTTTTTTACAATTTCATTCATCAGCTAATGTTCATTAACCACTGACAGAAAAATGTCGCAAGGTAATTGTAGTAAAGTAATTGTTTCTTAAAGCTTTATTATAATAATTGTTTCTTGAAGCTTTGTTATACTACGAAGTACTTTGTTACAGTCTGTGAAAGCTCGCTGTGCTTAGACAGACTTGTCATTAGAAGAGAAACAAAGAGAGCATTAAACATAGAAACTCTTTGAGAAAGACTGAGTTAGAATATGGTTTAGGTGTTTTTGCTGGTACATAGGCTGAAACATTGACATTACTCCATCATATTTTGTCCACACAATTTCTGCATGTGTAGATAAATAAATGATTGTGGGAATGAATACGATTCAGCTTTACAAAATATCACATAGAATTTATGATATGGAAAAGAAAAAAGAGAAAGCTGTAATCATGATGAAGAAGTGCACAGCTGTCAGGTATAACTGAGAAGCTGGATGAGACACCAGCTTCTGGGAGGCAGAATTGCTCACTTAATGAAGGGACTTAAATTTGCTGTAAAATAGTTAATTCAGTTCAAATGCCTGCTAATCAGAAAGTAGATATGTCATCAATGAAAAAAATGTATACAATATCATAATTTTTATGGTCCCATATTGTGACTGAAACAAAGCAGAAACTGAAATTAGACAGTGGACTGGTGTACAGAATTTATGTTTTAAATACTTTCTTTTAGTGTGGAAGATCCATCCCTGGTTTACCACTTAATATCAGCAGGGTCTGAAATATGTGATGTTCACAGACAATATCACTGACTTATTTTGAATGAGGAATTAGATCTTGGAATTTTAACTACTATTTTGCAAAATTAAGTTAGTTTCTACACTGAAACCTTGTTTAAACAGAGGCATGAGTGAGCTTGAGGTCCTAACTGTGAACAAGAACAAAAGGGAGGCTCATAGCTTAGTCACAAATCAGAGGTCCTTAAGATACCTTATTACTCCCTCTTCTCTAATGAAGTGTTTATTCAGAAAATTCAGAAAGTCCATATGCTTTCCTTCTGCTAAGCCAAAAATAACTGTATCAAGAGGCCTGTATAAGTCTTCCAATTAAAAAAATAAAATAATCAAAACAGTGGTACTGTGCATCAGTGAAACTCTGGTGACTGACCATCTAACCAAGAGTCATGGAAAAATGGAAAATGCCAAATCCTCTGTGTATGATGTAATGCTTCATTTAACAGTCAGACTACAGTCTGCACTAAACCAGAATTAGATTAGAACTCTGTCTTCCTGAAATGGTGAATTCAGCTGCTGGATGGTGTTGGAAAAGCAGCAGAGAATATGTCTGGATATTTTTAAAATGCCTTTAAAGTAAGAAAATCCAAATGAAGTACTTCTTTCATATGCAAGTACATTAATAAAAGTATCTGAGGGAATCAGACAAAAACTGAAAACAAGAGGTATTTTTAAGGAAAGCTGAAACAAGCTGGTATTGTTCTAATATCAGTTAAATTTATTCTACATTTCAGCTAAAGGCTTTGATTCCAGCAGGTATCTAGCTGCCTAATTATGAAAATCAAATTATATCTGAATTATACCAAAACCAAATGGGTTTCCTTCAGCCATATGCAAAAGATAAGATTTGAAAATTTGTTACTTTCTTACTCACAGAAAAGTACAAATGTAGCTTTCCACTTAAACTACCCTCAGTCTATCAGTCTATCAGTATTATTAGTAGGTTCATGTTTAATGTATTAGTATGTACATGCTTTGTGTACTTTTTTTTTTTCCTTGTTAACTTTTCTTTTAGGGATCATCTGCTGATCTCTAATAGATGTCAAGATACTTTGTTCCCTTTTCTGAAATCCTACTGTAATTCCAAAGAGATGATGAATCTTTTTGGAAATACTATTTCCTGACTTCGTACCTTGTAAGTTGAGCTTGTAACTCCCTAGTAATTGAGGTTCCTCCCTAGTAAAAGAAAGAGATTGCAGAACAACCAAGTAGGATTAATGTTGCTACTGCATGTTAGGAGGCTTCAGGATTGATCCTGAGATAGACACCATCCCACAATGTCAGCATGGGGCTACTCAATAGAATAAAATCGGTATTGGAAAACAAGTCAGTGGAAAGGCAGCTCTATAGTTGACCATGGGTGTCCCTGCACAGATGTTCTTTAAGGTCCCTTCCAACTAAATATGATTCTATAAAGGAGTTTGTTTCTGGTTTGTTAGTTTTGGGGATTTTTTGGGCAGGGTGGGGAGGAGGGAGAGCATTTTTAACATGATTTCCTACTTTAGACAGGAGACCAAATGGTAGGGGAAAAATGTCATTTAAATGATAGTTTATATCTTCTGATGATTACATTGTTACAAAAGAGATTTCACTGACAAAGTTAAAATAAGGCATTAATCCTAACTCCTCTTAGTAATAATCATGAGTAATTCCATATCAGAGTGTGGTACTAAAATGCAGTACAATGTATAAATTACGATGCACAAAATATTACTTCAAAAGGATCAATTAAAGCAATTATACAATCACTTCATTGTAACTTCCCTGCTGGTCAGTTGGTAATGTAATTAATGTTTTCAATATTTCATTTATGCTGAGGAAATTAAAGTATTTGGACTATAAGGTTGATCATAACATCCACATAAAGATGCATATTAATACATCTACTTGCATACAACTTCTTTTAACTATTTTCTGTAGCACTAATAATTTTTTCATGTAGCAGAGCCTTGAGAATCTCTCAGAGGTGGATATTGAGCAGATTTTTCAACAAAATACATGCTTCTTAAGTGCCAGAAAAATATAATACAATTGACCTTAGTTTTTAGCAAACAGGACATAATATCTATTCAATCTCAAAAAAACTGGTGTGCAAAGTTACCCTTTTATATCAAAGAAAACAAAGAGTTCCATTTCAAAACAAATGAAATTTGTATGTTAAAATCTGTCATTTTGGACACTGTTCTAAAGAATTATTTTCCTTTGAAATAACATAAAAAGAACACTCTAATTTTAATAGGACAAAACAGATTATTTCCTATATTACAAAATTGAAACAAAAAATCATTTTTAGCAATTATCTTTAGGAAAATAGAAGTAATACAAAATTCTTAATTACTAAAAATCTAAATGTGGGCACTCCAATTTGTTAATAAAAATTAATTTGGCTGGACAAGAAAAGTAGCTTGAGATCTCCCACTTAAAAATGGATTAACAAAAACTGTTAATACAGGAAGTATTCCAAGTGTTTCTGTATATCCTCAGCTCCCCACAATGTTTTCTAACAAGTGTCTGAAGACTTCTTCATCTGGATTGTGACTTTTGTTAGACCTATGAGAAAAAAATTCAAAGTGAAAATAATATAAAGTAGTCCAGGCTGAGTATGATGGAAAAAACTCCTTCTTACCATAAGGATAATCAGGCATAAGAGCAGATTGCCTTCAAAGATTGGAAAAACTCCAAAAGTCAGGTAATTTTTAAATTTAAAATGTGTATTTGATTCTGTAGACAATAAGATCTATGTCAATTATTTTTCCTTATAGTATAACAGCTTATAGAATCAAAGAAAATTAAAGTCTTGAAAATCCAGTATATACCAACTCTGTAAAATTTCTGAAGAGAAATTTCAATTGGAACAAAAACTTCATCCACTAAAAGATTAATTTGTCCTTGTAGACACTCTCAAATTGTTTTTTAGTGTCATGGATTAGTGTTAACAAATTAAATTAAGGTTTGTACAAACAATAGCATTAGTTCAAAGGTGCTGGATTTTATTTTATTTGTACCCTGCCAAAATACTTTGTGAGACAATGGAGTACAATTTTGCAGTGGCACTTGAAAAGATTTACTCACCTAAAGATTTGCATCTTAAATCCAAAATGTTTAAAATATCATAATAAGTGCCAAAGGAGTATCAATCTATTCCAAAATAGAATTTCCTTGCAGTTTAATCTCATGAAAACTTACGTTGTGTAGCTTTCTACCCATAATGTGTAAAATTATTCACTGATTTCCAAATCTAAATTGTGAAGTCTTATTTCATATTCAAATAGTGACTGTGTGTCTGGATTTCAGCTGTAAGTGTAAAAGCATAATTATATTCTGAACTTTATGCTTTTTTTATTTTTATTTTATTGGGTGATGCATTACCTTTTACAGCTCTGATCTTTCTGAGGTCCATGCAACTAATGCTTTGCCTGACAGGCAGGTGTTTAAACATTAAGAATGGTTTTAAATTAATGAATTAGGGAGACTGACTGGTAAGTGTCTTTTTACCATCTAATTTAGGCATCACTAAGTCTCTTCTCATTCATTGTGTCAATATCAGCACATGAAGACCAGTGAACTTCTGGCAGTCATCCTGGACTCTGAAATGAACAGATGCTGGCACCTGAGGTAGATGTTAACACTTCTTTGATGTGGGGTACTTCTTCCTTTATCCTATGGCAAATCATTCTAGTTGTGCTAATTTACATTAAAATACCACACAGATAATTCAGCACATAAAATAAATGTCCAGTGCAAGATGGCAACAGACAAATATTTGGACCTTAAAGAACTATCCCTGAAGGGAAAATAATACATTTGATCCATTAATAATGAGAACTTACTCTTTGATCCTTTCTGTTCTTGTTACATCAGAGAAAACCATGAAATAAAACATCTTGTGATATGTGTCAGGTGTTGCCAAAACAGCAAGCAAAGCACTTAGAATCAAAAACCAAAAATGTTAGGCAAGATCTAAAATAGATTCAGTATCAAAACTCCAAAGCCCAAAACAATGCTTCTCAGTGCCTGTCTCCCACGTTTTAGGTCACATAAATTAAATGCTCATGGAAGATAAAAATACTCTCACAAAAAAAAAAAAAAAAAGGAGGGAAAAAAAGACATGGTAGCACTTTCATATTCATATTAAAAATAGGTTTTATTTATTAGGAGAGGAAAATAATTTAGGATNCAGATGTTCTCCGATTCCTTCTTTCAAGCATGGGCCTGTGAGAAGAAGAAATGTACACTGCTGGGGTTAATCTCAGAAGAGATAACTCCAACAAGGATTCACCAAGCAGTGTGATATTTTCTAAGCTGTAGCCAACTTGATGACTGTGTGGCAGAATTGATAAAAACTTTTCATGAACATTTCTTGAGTAGCAAGTGAAGACTTCACATCTATTGGCATGTTTTGGTTTTTCTTAAGACTGGCCAGACACACACATCTGTCCTTTGAACTAGGGAAACCTGAATATTGATCTTGCATCCATATGTCATCAGGACATTGAGCCAATACAGTTAAATTACAGGTCCAAGATCAGCACCAAAGAAGGGCAGCTAAGGGCAACAGAGCCGTAATTATAGAGAGGGTTGTGATACAGATTGTTTGTATACAGCTAAGGAATAACATCAATACTTAACCATAAATTTTACCATAATGGTGTTCATATATTAAAATTTGATATGAAATGTCAAAATGACAACTTTATTTACATTTCTTTTAAGATGTTGGTCACTTAAAAAGAATAATTTTTTTTTGTACAAATGTGAAAAAAATAGAAAATATCAAACTACTGCAGTTTTTTCATGGATGAAAAGCCTTGTCACTGACCATTTTTGCTCATGTTATACCATTCCTCTCATTAGAAATATATATACAAAAATTATTTTTGTTAAATCCATATGGTTCTAGTGATATATATAGACAAACTTATTGTTACATGGAACGTTTTTAATGTACACTTACTTGGTCTTAAAATTCCCTAGGATGTGGCTGTATGACTGGGTACAATGGAAGATATCTTAGTGACTAAAGCTTCCTGAAAAGATTTGGAATAAGGGAGCTATATGATTGAGTCAGCATTATAAGGGCAAAATGGGGCTTTATAGAACACTGTATTAGATTATATTGACCTGCCCTTTGTCACGTATCTACATGCAGACAAATGTGTAAGAAAGATTGATATCAAAGAGAACAGAATAGATGAAAAAATTAGTTAATTCCATCACAATTTTACAACTGTAAATTAAATTTCCTCAGTCAACATGAAAGAAGAATAGGTGTGCTTACATGGTCTGTTTTGTTCTACTGACTCAGTTTTCCATGTCATTGACCCCCAGCCAAGGAGTTGAAACAAATGGCTGTGGAAAAGGAGGAAGAGATTGGTAGCACCTTTAAACACCATCACAGTTCTGAATGAAATACCATAATCTTTCCCCATTTGAAAAACTAGGATCAAAACTGGTTTCTGTTGGATTACAAAAGAGGTCACTGTACTTCATGCGAGAAACATGCAAATTTATGAACTGTCATCTCTTTACCAGAGAATGTTACCAAGATCTGTTGCTTCTATTTCATTAAAGCTACAGTTTTGAAATGCCCAGTGGGTGTAAGATTAGTGTAACACAATTTCTCTCTGCAACACCAATGTGCCTGTTTTCATGCTCCAATTGTCTGTCAGATTTCCCTTAAGAGTGGTAGAAAAATGTCTGTCAAAACTTGGACATTCCTCAAAGCAAATGACTCATAGAAAAAATTGAATAATAATCAAAAGAATAGGTAGTGTGAATAACAACACAGAAGAAGGAAAGCAAAATATGCATATATCTTTAAAGAAAACTGTAGGCAGTTTAAAAATCACTGTAGGAGAATTAGCTCATCTGAAATTGCTAACTAACCCCAGAAAAATCCTATGAGATGCTTAAAAGCTGTACATACTTCATTGGAAGTTTTCCAGCTAGGGATTTATAGATAATAATATCCATTCTTTTCTATATCTCTTTCAAGTAGTATCTAATAAAAATTCAACTTATTGTTTGCAATCTGTAAACAAGCATCTGTATGTTGTGGAGGGGTAAATTGAGGTCAAATAAGAGCTCAAGACTTAAGGAGCATTATACATTAGAATATAATTCAGCTAGAAATTTATTTGTTTATTTTTAGTAAGTTATCATTATACTTTGAACAAAGATCCATATTTCTTACATTTAATGTTAAATTCTACAGAAAGACAGAGACAGAAATTAGAGGACTGATGAACTATCAGTGGATGTAGAGAAATATATGCCTGTCTCATGCTGTAGAGATACGTGCCAAAAAACTGCACTAATTGGGGGTGCATTTTCACAAGAAGTGAATTTTTCTTTCTTATAGACATCAATTTCCTGCAGTGGTCCAGGAACTTTTAGTTATCATTATCAAATGTGAGATTTTCAAAGTTATTGAAGGCTCTAAGAAGAACAGACTACAAGTTTGCCTCATGGCTGTAAATCTTTATTCAACAGCTTCAAATGATCTCTAATCAACAGTTTTTAAATAATAGGTAGTCTCAGATTTGATGTTCCATTCTTTATTTAAATTTGTCATGGCTGAATCCTTTGACTTCTTGTTAGCAATACCATGTCCTAACTGTAAAGTCACAGCTTTTTGAGGTTTTTTTGTTTGTTTTAGTTTTGTTTGTTTGTTTGTTTTTGTGTGTGTGTTTTTTGTTTGTTTTTTAAGAAATTTTTAATAAAATATCAAAATGAGCCAATCTTTTTAATATAACAACTGTTCATTAAAAATGATGCATTGTTTGGATAGAACTGCAATCAAAATGCTAAGTAGATATCTGGTAATATAGTGACCCATCTAGTTTGAGTGAACAATTTTTTTGCCACAATTAAAAGTATACAATTTCTTTTAGTATGGTGTTAAACTTAGGACTAAGGGAGGATTCAGAAATTAGATTTTGGCAATAGCATATTCTAAGAGCAAGACTTTAAGCTGAAAGCCTTTGAGCAAAGGTGCAACATTCTGCAGGGTTTAAACTACAATCTTAGATTTGGAGGAGGGTAGCAGTTTTTTGGGAGTGTGAGCAACATGTTTTTTGGGCAATGAATTATTGTTAATGCAGTTTGCATTAGAGGCAGAAATGGGAAGACAACACATTCATCCCTAGTATATAGATGAGCAGTGATGCAAGCAAGGAAAGCAACTTCCACTTTAGTCTCAATTAAATATAGGTTATTACATCTGATGTCAACTGAGGATTAAAAAAAATGGGTTTGTGAAATTTTTCAGACTGCATGGAATACTGCACTGATGTATTACTGCTTTTAGTGTATCTTCACCTCAATCATCCCAAAGTGTCCACAGCCTCCTCTGAATTGGAGAAGTCTGTCTGACAGCTGAAGTGGGTTCTATGTTCCAGGGCCATTAGTAGCCACTATTGAGTCCCTCAAGACAATCACACTTCACTAGACAAAATTTAGGCATTGGAATCCATGTTTATAAAGATAAGTTGTCACAAAGGAAATATTGAGATGAAAGTTTCAGCTCAGTTGGGAAGAGCAGAAACTGAACAAGAGTTTATTTCTGTGGTACTTACTGTCAGATGGTTACGCTGAAAACACAAACATAATAAGATGTTGATTTCTATGCATAAATTAACACACTATGTTCGATTTCTAAACAAATTAATAAATGGATAGATTAAATGCTTCAACACGAATCAGCTGGTAGCTTTATAGCAAGGGAGAAAAGACATTCACAAGTGATAAAGTCACTGTGCTAATTTTTCAGAAGACTTAACTTGATGGCTATATTCCAAAGATGGTGTTCCATTTTTAATCTTCCAAATCTGAATAGAAGTGTAGATAGTGAAGTACTGACCAAAACACTTAGTTATTATTCAGCTTGTCTAAACTCATAGTTTTAAAGAAAATCAGCCTGAACTGTCCTCTGATCTTCTGTCCAACTGCCAAATTTTGGCTCATGTCTGTAAGGCTAAATTTGCTTCTTACATTGTAGCATGGTCTCATCTATACTGCTGAGTGTGACCAGCTGCTGGCCTGTACTATCCTTCAAATCATTCCTGGGAACTGTTTGGAAGAGGACAAGTTTCTTGGGCTACAGAAATGTTAAGGAAAATGTTGAACATGAAAGACAAATCCCCATTTAGTTTAGAGCAAGAAGACAGCTAATCTTCACTCTTTGTTCAAATTACACATGTTAAAATAATTCAGATATATTTTCCTTCTGAATTGGGTGGTGGGCTTCAAAGCAAAATAAAAAAGGTGTAAAGTCTGCCTAAAATCTTCAATTAGATGCTTTCAACTGTCTTGACTTCACCATTTTTCCCCTAGTCATCTAAATTTTCTGCTTATTCAGCACAGATCTATATGATGAATTATGTCAAATTCTGTCACAAGAAAGCAGCCACCAGTTGCATATTATATGACACATTTTATGGATGTGTTTGGCAAGCTCTGGGAAGTCACACTGGATGGATGCCGGAAGGGTATAGAGAACAGCTCCAGGAATCTATGGAATAAATGTTCAAAACTGAAATACATGGCAACATGAAAGGTGACTCAAGAATCAAACCAGACCTGATTGCTTGAGGTGGCTGTTCTGTTCCTCCATAATTATGGATTTTGTATTCCCAGTGTTATTCTCACACTTCAAACTGCAGCCTTGAAGAGATTTGGAGTTCCTCTGTTCTCAGGCAGGGTCTGAATTGTATCACAAGGTTACATTTAGATGTGATTTACGCAAATAGGTTTTCAGGGAGTTGGTGAAGCATTCCTAATCTGCTCTCAGGGAAGATACACAGTGACTGCACAAGAAAACTAAAATTTATTCCTTTATCCTTGTAGTTGGTTTTTTCAGTATTTGAAAAAGAGCAACTGGATGATTTTATGTATGCTGTTGTTTGTATTTTACCTGTTCTGCTGAGAGTTATGAGTTCTTAAGCAATGTAAAACATGATATTCTTTACTAACGAGGTGCATTCAGGGAAAATAAATTAGAGGCCTGGCTTGGCAATTGCTAAGCAAATAATTTGCTGTTCATAGTGGTCACTTAACTATCTGCCCAAATGGCTAGTTAAGACAAAATCTGGGTCTGGCTAGAATTAATGCTACTTGCCACTCTGAAGCCATTCTTCTCTTACACGTATGAGCCAAGACTTATGATTTAAGATAGAAAAAACACTGACTAGTCAATGGTAGTGATGTATATGACATAAATCCAAAACACAGAAGTCTTTCTCCTATGACATTATTATTATATAGAAACTCCAATCAATTCTTAATAAAATACTTTCAAAAAGTGCGGCAACTATAACCATTAGCTGCTCACAGACACTGTAACAGGTTGTTTAAAACTTTTTAATTTTAATCCAGAAAAATTGCCAGAGACCACAAAGCTCTCTTCAATTTCATAAGTAAAAGTAATATAAAAACAATTAGAAAGTGCCTTCAAATAAAACTCTAAAAAGCAGCTGGCAGTTCTGACTGTTGTACATGCACTCATCTCTTTTCTACCATCTCGTTTTTTGGCTTTAGCCTTGATTTATTAAATCTCTCCTATTCTCACATATTTTGTGTCTGAACATACTGCTGTCTGATATTTTTCTGGCATCCCAATAGAACAAAAGAACAGAGATCAAATAGAGCTGGTAGTTTACATCCCCAGTTATTCTTTAGTTAACAAAAAGCAAGCAACTGCCTGATGAATGAAAAAAAAGTCAAGAGCATTATTTCGCTACTCTTAAATAGATTAACTTAAACTGTAAAGGTCTGAAATCATACTTCTAGCACTGTTCTTACTAGCATCTATAAAAATATAAAGTGGTTAAATGTTAAACATTATTTACTGTTCCTAACTAAGTCAATCTACCCCACAACAATTTTCTATCAGTGAAATCTGTTTAAATTTAAGAAAACCACAACAATTTAATCCACAACACACCGTGTGTTTATTACTGCTCCTAATCACATTTATTCATCTGCCAAAATCTTAGACATCTCTTAATGCTGAGAAGGAACCATCTGTGCACAAATGAAACTGGGATTGAATTACAGTCCAGCTTTGAAAATTACAGAGCCTGAAATCTTCATTTACACAGAAACTCTCCAGGCATGTGGAGTCAGGAATCTCTTCACATTATTCTCATTACAGGATCAGGATCTTATTAAAGGCATTATTAGATATAATTGATTCTTTTATTTCCTCTCCTGTCTACTTTAGCTGCTATTTCTTCACCAAAGAATTGAGAATTCTCATTTTGGCAAACAGCTGGTGGGTCAATGTTAAGAGTGTAATAAACAGTCAAAGTTTTATTCTAGTGAAAGATGAAAATCTAAGTTTATTGATAAGAGTAGGAAATTGCTAAAATTGTTATTTACATTTTCTCTTTCTTAAAAGTCTGTAAATCTTGAATTAAAAATAACACTTTTTTATAGTACTGAACGTCTAAGGTTTGGGTTTTTAAATTTTAACTTAACTGGTAAAGTTCTGAATATAAACAAAATATCTTGAAACTATATCTGGAATTAAAAAATTCAAAAAAATCCACAAAAAACTTCAAGAAAAAATTATTTAAACCCCCCCCCCCTTAAAATTTTTATAAAAAGCTGGAACAACAGTTAAACCAATCTGACTATATAATTAAGCATTCTGGGCTACAGTTGAATTTATCTTTAAATTTATAAAATTAATTAATTTTATTTCAAATATATTAACAGAAATTCTTCTTGAAAGCAACTCATACTGTAATATTACAGTTCAACCAAAAGTAGAAAGAAAGCTTGTTATTTCAAGTACTAGATGTAAAACATTCATAAATCAAAAGGAAATATTTTATTACTCTGAGTGAAATTTACATGTACTAAAGACATGTATTATTGATGTGCCTTTCCACAATTTTTTATGCTTTCTCTCTATATCAGGAGCAGAACAATCTAAATATTTAAGGATAAAAAGTTTGAGAAAACATATATATTTATTTTGAAATACTTTGGAAAATGTAACAACATGAAACTTTTATACAAAATTCATATGCAGCCCAAAAGATGATGAGTGTCACCTAATGTTACAGCACTCAGAGTCCTATTTTCAATAGGTATTGGCATTTGGTGTTGAACAAAATACTGTAATGATATTCCAATCCCCCTAATGACAAATAACTTTCTCTCTCTGCATCTCTTAAAACAGCTACCATCCAAGTCCGATGACACCAAGAAGTCCTTAAGATGGATTAACCACAGAATGAAGACATCTGGTATTTAGAAAACCAGGGACTTTCCAAACACTAGATGTCAAAAGAGTTTAAAAAAACAAAAAACAAAAAAAAACCCAAGTACAACGTAAAATGGGTGCTAATCCCAGCACAACTTAAGAGCTGACTACACTCAAACAAATTGTGCTCCCATTCCACTCCAGTCACAAAGAAAAAAAAAAAAAGTACATTCATTGATGAAATACTGTATTGTTAAATTCCAGTCAGGAATTTCCTACAAAAACTTTATATATTAAATCACTCCAGAAGAGTTAAATGCCATCTGGCACATTAATTAAAATATTAACAGTGATTTTGATTTTCATAAAAGAGAGGAATATGTATATGGTTTCCATAATCACTCCAAATTGTACTGAGATTTTCTGAATAACAAGTTCAGGTTTTGAATGAGTTCTACAATATATTTTCTTAGCGATCCTTCATTACTTTTTATATCTGAACCACCTTGATAGATCATTTTCAAGATTGGCTGATATTCAACAAATTATGGTGATTGAACAGGCAGATGACACCATATAATAAAGCCTGCATCCAAGCAGAAATATGCAACTATTATGCCAGGATGAACTGAAAAAAATTGACCTATTACTGAAAAATGTTGAGCAAGTATTCTCAAAAAAAATGTCATGTCCTTGCATAGTTGCAGAATGGTCAACCCATTAAAATACAAAAAGAGAAAACATCAGCTGTCTCCTGCTTACTGCTTTAACAACTACTTTGCATACCAGTTAGAAAAGTAGAAAGCTGATTTCCTGGAAACCTGTGAAATTAAAAAATGGGTATGATTTCATATATCTTTTCATCTAATATTTCTCTGTGGGAACTAAAAGCAAGAAATGTCACCATTCTGACAGTTTCACCATAGAACCTTCACAGCAAATAGTGAAACATCATGATTGATGATTACAAAAGCTTCCAATGCATTTGAAAAAGTACCATAAATACCACAAGACCATTAAAGCATTAAATCATTAAGCATTAAATCTAGATTAATCTCTATATTTGTCCAGATTGCAAACTTAATTTGGACCATAAAAAAAAGAAATTTACCAGATAATAAATTATCTTAACACTTCTTTCTTAATAATGTTGGGAGTGGAGAGAGAAGAGAGAATGAGACAAGGAAGTAAGAAATAAAATATCACAGTAGTGAAATAACTCAGCATTGGGACATTTTGACATGCAAAAGCTTAGCAGTATGATGAGATCTTTGTGAGAAGTTGAGATCTATGGTCCATCAGTTAAGAAGACAACAATGATCAATCTACAGGCTTAATTGCCTTATTTTGGTTTTACATGTCATTTTGGATTTACTTTACACAGGCCATCTCAGAATTAACAGTCTGAAAAGATGATCTCAGCTCATCACTCACAATTTAGCTTACAGTACAGTCGACTCAGAAACTAATAAAAATAAGTGAATCAAGACACACACCTTTAAAACATGCATGCCAATAGACAGACTTCAATATCAACAATTTTAGGAGGAAAAGACTACAACACAAAATTAGTTATTTACCTTTCTAAGGCAAGGTTGTTTGAATTCTGGTATTGACTGTTGAACATAGGGAAAGTTTTCATCAGCTTCTCACAGTAGACACCTTTGCGGCCACCCCACATCCAAAAGCTTACAGCACAAACACAATAAACTGCTTCTACTCTGGGGAATGGGTTGGACTTTACCATTTTAGAAGTGACTTCTAGTCACACACCGCTCCGTGTGACTTTTGGAAAGCTGTCCATCTACTAGTGGATCACTGCTGCTAATGGCAAAGCAGAATCCTGGGATGAAAGCCACATGGTAATGTTGCTGAAAAAGAAAGGACTGCCAGATGAAGAAACCTCTTTGCTAAAGGTGAGGATTGTACGTGCCTATAAATGTTTATCTGCCTTAAGGATCTCGTTGCCTTCTTGTACCTTTTTAATTTGCTCTTAAATACATACTTAAAGAATGGTCCTTAATGTGAAGTAAAATTAAGAATTCAGTTGAAGTTTTCTACACTACAAAATAATAGTTCTTTTAAAAGTAAAAAAAAGACAAAACACACAAACACAAAACCCCTAACATTGCAATTGTATGAGGTTTGGGGGTTTTTTTAATATAGATATATCATAATTTGTTCCTTTCCCTCTTCACAGGTCTGTTGTTTTTTGTAGGGTCTTGGGTTTTTTTTACAAGATACTCCAGAAGAACAATTTTTTCCGGTGACAGCCTTCAATGGAACAGTTCAAATTAGATAGCTGTTAAATTGGGGCAATTATATGCTTTATTACTTACTGATTTGACTAATTAAAGATAGGTAATTTTTACACTCGGACTGAAAATGCTAATATCCAACCTATTTCTGCTACTTCATTTAATAGCAATGAATTTTCACAACCAGAGTAATTTATTCTAATAAAATATCATTATTAGTCAAAGATATAGTTTTCAATGTCAGAACAAAGCAAATAATACAAATTATTGAAGACTACTAAGAAATAATAGAATCATAGAATTATAGAACAGCTTTGGTTGGAAGGGACCATGAATATCATGAAGATAGAACCCTGCCCTTCGTAAGGAGGGTTAACACTCACTAGACCAGTTTGTCAGTCCATCCAGCCTGGCCTTGAACACTGCCAGGGATGAGGCATCCACAACTTCTCTGGGTTACTTGTTACAATGCCTCCCCAGCTCCATGGTAAAGAATTGTATGCTTAGATCTAATCCAAGCCTACCCTCTTTCCGTTTAAAACCATCACTCCTTATCATGTTACTACACGTCCTTGTAAAAAATCCCTCTCCAGCTTTTGTAGCCCCCTTCAGGTACTGGAAAGTGCTACAAGTTCTTACCATAGTTTTTTCTTCTCCAAGCTTAACAACCACAACTCCTTTATGGGAGATGTTCTCCATCCTTATAATGTTTGTGGACTTCCTCTGGACTCGCTCTAACACGTCTTTGTCCTTCTTATCAGAAGGCCAAAGACCCCTAGGTGGAGTCTTAGGAGAACTTAGTAATAGGGGAGAATCACCTCCCTCAGCCTGCAGGCCATGGTTTTGTTGATGCATTCCTTCTATGACTGGCTGAGAGTTCACATTGTCAATTTGTATCAAGTTTCTTATCCACCTAGAGCCCCAAGTCTCTCTCCTCAGTGCTGCTCTTAGTCTATTCTCTCTCCAGCTTGCATTTTTGCTTGGGATTGCCCTAACCCATGTGCAGGACCTTGCACTTGGCCTTGTTGAACTTCATGAAGTTCACATATGTACCCACCCTTCAAGCCCATTGAAGTCCTTCTGGATTCCATCTCTTCCCACCCGTGTGTGAACCCCACCACACAAACTGATGTTCTCAGCAGACCTGCTGAGGGTGCAGATGATCCCACTCTCCATGTCTCTGACTAAAGTGTTAAACAGTGCTGGCCCCAGTGCTGACTCCTGAGGAACACCTCTTGTCACAGGTCTCCACTTGGATGTCAAGCCACTGAGCACAACATATTGAGTGTTACCATCCAGCCATTTCCTTGCCTACTGAGTGATCCTTCCATCAAATCCATGTCTGTCCAGTACAGAAACAAGGATATGATGTGGAATCAAATGCTCTGCAAAAATCCATGCAGGGTATGTCAGTTACTCTTCCCCCATTCGCCAATGCTGTAACTGCATTGTAGAAGGCCCTTGTGATGACATGCTACCTGCCATCCATCACCTCCCTATTTTTCCACATGCCTTAGCATATAACCAGAAGAATCTTCTCCATCATCTTGCCATGGGCCAAGGTGAGATTGACTGGCCTGTAGTTCCCCAAGTCCTCTTTTTCACACTTCAAAAAATGAGGATTATATTTTCCTTTTTCCAGTCAGTGGTACCTTCACTAGACTGCCAAAACATCTCAAATATGATGGATATCGACTTAGACACTTCACCCACTGGTTCCCTCTTTCCTTGATACATAGTGGAAATTACTCACTAATATTTAATGCATGTACACACAGAGATAATTTTTTATTCATTTGCTAGGGAAGAAATGAGAAGACACTTCACTAAAGCTGTTCCTGAGATTTGAGAGAATGTTCTCTCCATTTTTCTTCCCTTTTCTCAAGATGAGTTATACTTCTAATTTCTTTTCAGACTTAAATGATAGCTGGAGATTTTGGACATGGCAGTGTACTAGATCACAGAACATTATGTACAAATATACTAGAGTCTAAATTGTGCTTGTTTCATTTTGAACAAATGAATCATTAAAACAAATATATAATTGTTAAAAACAGATTTTTTAACTTTGAAAGCATAATGGGTAAAAGGCAAACCTATGTGTGTAGATATGTGAATTAAAAAATATTTTCCTATTGTCTATTTTAAATTTTTAGAACTGTTCCTATAATCAAATACTCACAAAAATAAACTGCATTAACAGATTTTCAGAAAATCTTCTTCTATAAAAAATAGCATAAATTATAGGAAAAATGAATAATAGTGTGCTTTCAAGTCTTCATTAGCAGAAAGTTTTTAACTTGTAGAGTAATGAATTATTTTTATGGTTTAAAGCATGAAGTACTGACTGCTAAAAAATTAATATGTTTGTGAGTTTTTATAAAAAACACGAACTACTTGTAACTTGGATGTCAAAATTGTTTTTTTTCTACCTCAGGACTGCATTCAAAATACAAATACTATTTTCCAACATAAAATTCCCAAGAAAATTATTTCTGTTTCTTACAATGTATTGCATTGCCTTGGTTTGAAAAGACAAGTATCTGCCAGGGAAAAGCCAGCGCCTCCCTTGCCATGGAGAATGCAAACCGCCCCCACCTTCCAAATTATTATAAATTTGAAATTAAGAAGAGGCTTTCAGGCAAAAGACGTGGGAGCAGGAATAACAATTTTTTACTAGGTATATTAAAAAAAAATGTAGTAGTACAAAGCACAAACAAAACAAAAAGAAAACACTGACAGAGTCAGAATACGACCTGGCACCCTGCTGGTCAGGGTGCTGGTAGCAGTTCAGTTAAGTCCTCCTGGAGTGACTGATACGGTTTTGTTGGGGCAGCAATGATCCTGTAGAACTGTGTAGTTTCCTCAAGGGTCCAGTAGTGATGAGATGGCTCCAGTCTTCCTCTGGAATCCAGTGGAAAAACCAGTTTCTGTGGTGTTTTGAGTCCCAGGTTTTTATCCAGGTGGGAATGGTTGGCTCCTCCCACTGGGTGGAGCATCTCACAATGGGATGATGTCATTTTTTCAATCATATGGTGAGCTTTAAATGGCCCTATTAACAGCAGATATCTCCCTGGAGGGAGGATGGGTCCTGGAAGAGACAAAGAACGCTGCCCCACCTGGTTTTAATAGCTGGGCCATTAACATCTTCCCCCTCCCTCCTGGAGTTAGAAGAGATAAAGAAAAAATATCTCCGCAGCTAATTTCAACTGATGGTAAATAGAATAAATACTTTTTTTTTTTTTTTTGCTATATTGTTAGTGTTCAGGAACACACGTAATCAAAGAATTATTATATATGCAGGTGCTTTTATTGGAACTCACGGGGAACCTGGGGTAGAAGAAACCCAAATCTGGCTCCGACACTGGGTTTGAGATGAACATGTTTTATAACCCTTTTCATTATATAACCATATATTAAGTATTAAACCCATATTGTTCTATTCTATGCATTGATTCTATCCAGGTATGAATTCCCAAAAGCCTCCAAACATCCTTTTTCATTATTCTAGTTGTGATTACATAATTTCTCATGGTTCTTATTACGGTTTAACAATCATGTCATTTGTCATATGATGATTACGCAGGCACAGTTTCACATGATCTGGTAAAGACAAGCCTGTGTAGGCCCAGTTCTCTTTCCCAGGTCCAACCTTTCTTTCCACCCTCCCCAATATTCCCATGATTTTATACCTAAGCTACTAGAACTTAACTCTATCAATATCTTGCAACCCAATACATGCGTGGGCAACAACAGCTCCATACAGTGTTCCAAGCAGAGGGAAGAGTGGCTGGAAAATGTCCCAGTTGAAAGGGACCTGGAGGTGCTGGTCAACAGCCAATTGAACACAAGCCAGTGTGTGCACAGAAGGCCAAGAAGGCCAATGGCATCCAGCCCTGTACTAGCAATAGTGTGGTCAGCTGACCAGGGCAGTGATTGTCCCTCTGTACTCAGCACTGGTAAGGCTACACCTTGAGATCTGTGTTCAGTTTTGGGCCCCCCTCATACAAGAAGGACGTTGAGGTGCTGGAGCATGTACAGAAAAGGGCAGCAGAGCTGGTGAAGGGTCTGTAGCAGAAGTCTTATGAGGAGAGGGTGAGGGAGGTGGTATGGTTTTGCCTGGACTAAAGAAGGCTCAGGGAAGATCTCATTGCTCTGTGTCATGGTGGAGACTGGCCCCTTCTCCCAGGTAACAACTAGAAGCACATGAGCAAATGGCCTCAGGATACACCAGGTGAAGTTTAGATTGCCTATTAGGAAAAGTTTCTTCACTGAAAGAATGATCAAGCCTTAGAACATATTGCCCAGGGAAATGGTGGATTCATCACCATATCTAAAGGCATTTAAAAAACTTGCAGCTGTGGTATTTAGAGTTTATTGGTGGACTTGGTAGAGTTGAGCTAGCAGTTAGGCTTGGTGATCTTTTCCAACCTAAACAATTTTGTGATTATTTTTTTGTTATTATTTCCCCTGGTTTCAGATGTCTAAAATTAAGCTGAATTTGACATAGCTTCTCCCATTACTGATAGAAAGAAGCAGGCACCTCTGGGAGCATCTAAGACAGATTACATAAGTTGTTCCATTTTACGATTATGTGGTTTGTTCTCTAATAGGGACACTCACTCCAGCTTTCAGTTATAGTAAGTGATACCACTGAAATAGTTCAGAATATGAAGCTACACATTCTGTCAGTTTCTATGAAAGGAATGAAAGCACAAAAGGAATGCTTCTCTATCTTCTCAAACCACTAGGCACAGCAGCATGCAGGAAAGGAGTATAAAAATACAATCCGGGTGTTTTCATAGGCTTGTGTAACCCAAAATCTTACCTCAGGGTCACGAAAATACCAGAGAGGTACATAGGACTAGGACAAATCTCTACTACTTCCTCTCGACTATGTTTCAAATATTTTCACTTTTTTTATTTCTTGAGCTGACTTAGTCAATTATCTCACTTCCTCACTAATTTCTTATTCATACTTTTTTCAGTCTCTTTTAAACTGTGTAGTTCAACAGTCCTTGACAAGGTAACACAACTAAATTGTTCATTGTTTTTTAAAATAAATAATCCTGTGCATGTAAAGTTAAAAAGAAAAAAAAACAACAAACCTCTACAAGAGTTAAAACCTAACAAAACCAGTTTTTAATTGAGAAAGGAAAAGTATAAAGTTTTAAGGTTTTTTGAAGAATTTTAAAAGAATTTTTACTCTGTCCTTTTTCACAGTCAAAACTAGATGGATTTCCTACTTTAATTTTGATGTTTTCTCAGAAATAGGAACTATTGGCATAAAAATGCTTTGGAACTCATCTATACTCCAGATCCTGCTTTGCCCTACCTTAATTTCGCAGCTTGAAAAAGACATTTAAAGACATGTCAGTTATCTTTCTTCACTTTTTCATGTGTAAAGGTACAAAATAGCAAGGGATATGCTACCCTGCTACCCAATTCAGCATCTCATTTTCTTCTTGCATAAGGCTTTTTTCTTCTGGAAAAGGAAAACAAAACACTGTTCTTCATGTGCTACCATGAGGCATTCATTTTCAGCAGGTAGAGACAAATTTTAAAAAGCCTTAAATAATAATATATTTTCTTGAAACATTTAGATTAATTTAATCCAATTAAAAAGTAATGAAGTAACACTTAAAATGTGGTAAAGATTTAGGTCCAGTAACTCTTTTTCTATAATAAGCTTATGCAAGATGTCTAAAAACTTATAAATGTTAAGTTGACCTATGCATGCTGCAGTTGATTGAGTTCTCAGCCCCAAATTAGATGCTCAAGATGCTCTTTGAAGTATGTGAGGGAATTAGAAGTCTAAGGAGATCTCAAAGACGGTTTGGTATGGAAGTATCTTTGCAAGTTTTTTGCACAGAAAATATTGAGAAATATTTGTGCACAAATATTTCTTCCTTAGATCCATAGAATATGACATAAATTGATGGGAAAGGTAAGTCTTACTTTAGGGGAAAAGTAAAAATAAAAATTGGATAGAGAGAGAGAGAAGTTAGAAAAAAATGACAGTAAAGAAAACAATAGACAAAATTCAAAGGGGAAAATGAAGCTCATCCCAGTGGCCAATGAATAAGGGATGCAACAGGCAAGCCTCCCTGCTGGACCACTCTACACTCTTAACAAGTGCTTGCCCTTAAAGCTTTTTCTGTAATAACTTTAAGGTTTTTTCAGGATCTACCTAAAATCCCTCATGATTATTTCCCTCATGATCATTAGTGATGTTTGGAGCATGGTATGACACAGATTTGAAAGGGCAAGGTTTTTGTAGAATGGCTAAGGTTGTACAAAGAAAGAGAACTTAAAAACATCGGTCTCCAAGCCCCCCTGCTGTGGGCAAGGACACCTTCCATTAGTCCAGGTTACTCAGGGCCTCATCAAGCCTCCCTGGGCAACCTGTTCCAGTGTCTCACAGTAAAGAATTTCTTTGTAATATCTAACCTAAACCTAAACTCCTTCAGTTTCAGGGCTATCACTACATGCCCTTGTCCTATCACTACATGTCCATGTGAAAAGTCCTTCTCCAGCCTTTTTTTAGGTCTCCTTGAAGGCTGATATAAGGTCTTCTCAGAACCTTCTGTTCCCCAGACTGAACAAACTCAGCTTTCTCCACTGCTCTTCGTGGGGGAGGGGCTCCAGCCTTCTGATCACTTTCCTGGTCCTCATCTGGACCCATTCTGACAGATCCAAACATTTCTTACTTGTGTGGACCCAGAGATGGACACTGCACTCCAGATGGGTGGGTGTCACAAGAGCAGAGCAGAGGGGCAGATACACCTCCCTTTACCCTCTGGCCACACCTCTTTTGATGCAGTCCAAGGTGTGGTGGGCTTTTTGGGCTGCAAACACACGTTGCTGAGTCACACTTAGCATGTCCCCAGGGTCAGTCTCAATCCATTCTCCTCTCAGCCCGTACCTGTGCTTTGGTTTGCCCCAACCCAGATGCAGGAACTTTCAATTGGTCTTGAGGTTATGTCATGCTGAATGGTCAATAAAGGTTCCTGCATATTTTTTGATAAAACTGAAAAACAAGGGATAAGAAAAAGTCAAGGTAAAGTTGACGCAATACTCAAGCCTGTGACAATATTTTCATTAATGACGAACTGACATAGCAATATCAGGCTTTGCAGATCAGGCCAGTAGCAATATTAGCACAAGACTAACAGCACGAGAAGACTGGAAAATTACCGAGGCTTTGGAAAAGCTACACCAACTTGTATGAAAGATTACAAGGCTTGGAAGAAAGGCAGACACAGAACTACACATGGAAAACCCTGAGCATTACACAGCTGAAGACATTTAAGGCACCCTGTGAAGAAAAAGGAAGACCACAGGTCCCTGAACTTGACCTAGCCAAGGAAACAAACTTTTTCCATCCTAAGATGTGTTGCTTAGGGTTTCATAAATTCAGTTTCATGAGCAGAAGTGCAACTGAGATTTTCCTGAGTTCATAGCAAATGCAGATCTTTTCTGCTCTTTGGTTTGGAGCAAAGAGAAAGATGAAAGACAGCTTATGAATAATAATGGTAATTAATTTTTCTGTATGCTGACTACAAGAAACATAATCTTGAGATTTATTTGCTTAATGGGGTAGGCAGCAGTTGAGCAGCATTTGTCAATAGCTCAGTAATATCTAAAATTTGAGATTAGATTTGTCCAGTAGCATCTTTACCAATTGATATACATATGAAAGTACATGCATGTGTTGATACAGTCTTTCAAAGTGACTGAAGGTGGCTTGTTATTTTTTTTTTAGGCAAATTCTTAACATTCCGAGCAAGTTTTGAAGTCATCATTAAGAAACATATTTATGTAAAGAAAATGACAGAGAGTGAAAATATTTAATTTGACGAAGAAATAGATATACCAACTATATGACAAGACCTTATCACCTCCTTGAGTATGGATAAAAATGAAAAAAAAGGAAAACAATTATGGAAAATATGCTGAAGAGTATGAAAATATTCCTTTCCCCCCCCCCCCAAAATTAATGAAAGAAATTATTCATCATGTTAATCCTGAGCTATTGCTCAAATTTTTGAAAAAAATTTATTGATTATGTTAATCCTGAACTATTGCTCAACTTCTTGAAATGTAGATTTTTTTTTTGTCCCATTTAACTCAGACAAACTTTTGAAAAAGCAGGCTCAGTAACGAGTAGATTCAACAGTCATCATATAAATTTCAAGCTAAAAGAACTGACTGTTCCTGTTTTTCATATGGAGATGAATAGAATATTTTCCACATTGCTGCAGTGTACTACAAACATACCTTCTGCAATTCTCCCCAGAAGGAAACGAGCAATCTCACACAGCTGATGTGTAATTGGGAAAGGAAGCAGAAGGAGCTGAGAGTACATTACTAGAGTTTACAATTCATGTGTAGAGATGCAATAACAGAAGGCAGGACTTCTCTCAGTCTCAGCTAAGCATGTATAATATAATAACTTCTTGAAGCATTTGGAAGTCCTATGTTCCCCTTTTCCACCTCAATCAGCTGGTGATAAAATCCTAGTGCCAGTACCTGTGATGAACTTCATAGTCTAGGCAGGGGCTTAAAATGATGACAGATAATATCAGATGAGAAGGCTGCAAGAGAAGTATAAAGCAGAGTTTAACTTTTGAAGAAAACTAGCAAGGCAATTGGTTGAAATAATTTTGTGTAACAAGTAAAAAGCCAATACAATCAATCACTGAGTTAAACAACACATTGTCTCTTTACTATCTTTGTTGACTCAAAAATCTGGCTTTTATCAGACATGAGGAATAGATGAACCATTTGGGAACAGAATTACACAAAGGGACACAGCTATTCTTATAATAATTCTGAAAAATATTTAATTACACAAAAAACATTGAAAACTTGCATATGAGTTTGCTAGATCACCACTTACCACACTTTGCAAAGAACAGATTCAATTCATTATTGTGAATCCCTCTAAAGCAAGCAGAAAATTAAAGAGCTGGGACAAAAGCTGTTTGTGTGTCACCAAGGACATAGGGTTAGTTTTAGAAGCATCAAAACACCAGGGAGATATAAATCATTATTATGTGTAGGTACAAGACCTATGGGTTTCCTTGTCTTTGGACAGATTACAAGGACCATCCTCTTGGAAGGAAATGAGAACTAAAAATATTTCATGCTAGCTTTGTCTTCTGTTAATGAATGGTGGGCTATTTCTGTCTATAGAATCTCAAAAAGAACTGCATTGTCCATTAGAAATTATAGTTTAATTATGACCTGAAAGTATAAAAATTGTAGTTTAATTATAAGGACAATGTTGGATGTGATCACATGTATACAGCACTATACTGTTAAAATCAGTTCAGGTGTGCTGATTTACACTTCAAAATCTGACCTTCTGTCTCTGGAACAGAGGTGACAAAAAGTATAACTCCTGAAGAGGTGTGATATGATTTTCTGATAAAACACTCTTCTGATAATATTTAGACTGAAAAAGAAATATGCTGTAGTCCTCTCTCTGTTACAAAATCAAGTCACTTAAACTGCTTGGTTGAGATTCACTTCTATTTTGCAACATATTTATGCACCCTCTGAGACTGAACTTGAGGAAGTTAGTGATGCACAGACGTGAGTGAATTCACCCTCTTACTCAGTTCCTTGTCTGGAAATCTGGAAGAACACCTTTTCTACCTGCAAGATTATTTTAGCAATACTTTTCATCCTTCACACATTGGAGAACATTCTTTGTGTAAGATTTCTGTTCTTCTACAAAACCCTGTGAATAATATAACTGATTCATTTATTTTAATGCAAATTGTAACAGAATGTACTGCTTAATTAAAGTAGTTTTATCTTGAGGCTGAACATCTCTATTCTTTGACTGTGGATACAACCATGCTACTCAAAGCATTTTAGTAGTATGTTTTTGTTAGTGAAATCTTCAGTATTGTGCAGCTAACTCACATGCACTCTTTCCAGGCTGAATTGATACAATTTGTGTTTCTCTCTTCATGCTGAAGCATTGCTTGAACTGTTGTGACTTGCCGAACTTTAAATATTCTTTGTCTTCTCTGAGAACAATTCAAGGCCATCAGATAATGTGGCAGCCATTCATTCTGTAACAAAGCACGTGGCTTAGTTGCAGAGATGGAAGATTTAGCACAAGAAACACTCCTCACATTCTTGAGGAGTACTAGCAGCCCACTGCTGATATTACCCTGAAATGAATGTGCTGTCTTTCTTTATTCATTATTCACTCCTTTTCTCCTTTTAACTAAAGTCAGTTTGGGGTGGAGTGTGTGGGGGGAATAATAAAAAGAAAAGACCTTGATAGGTCTTATTTCATCACTGACAGGCTTTGACTCAAACCTTTGTGTTACGAAGTCTGTTATTTTCCATTTGACTTAAACAGGATTTTTGCTGTAACCTTATTAAGAATCCTTCTGAATTCTAAACTTTTGACTTAATGCTTCCCATGAAAATGAATTCTGTAATCTGATTTTTCACACAGGAAACATATATTTTTCTGTATTTGGTAATTTTTTAGTGTATTCAAGGATTCTGTTGCTTTTAATATTTTAGAATATTACCCCATCTACTAAATCTATATATCCCCATATGCAGTCTTTACTGGATTACTTTACTAAGTTGGGTTCAACTGTTGCTATCTCTGGGGAACTCCTGTCCTTATCTACTCCTACCTTGAAGAATTTTCTTTTCATATCCAATCAAAATATTCCTTTGTGCAAGTGTATCCATTGCAATCTGTATATTTTAGAATGAATTATTAGGTAAACAAAAACTACAGTAAGATTTCCTTATCTTCTGCAGTCTTAACAAATCTATTTTCTTAAGTCTCTCACTGCATCTCTCTTGCATTTAGACAGAATCAATAAAATTTAGGAAAATAACTTTGATCTCAAAATAGTATCACTGCCATGGATAGATGCAGAGAATTGCAAAGTACCTGCAAAATTTTAATCCATTATGCATGCATGCACACAAATGTACATATGAACACAAACTCTTCTAGTGAATTTGTGCTCTGTAGAATGAATTTTCAATGACTATAAAACAACAATGTATGTATGGTCCAATCATTGAAGAGTATGATACTGTAATTCCCTGGGGCTACCTGAAAGCCAATCCTGGGATAGCAAGATAAAGTATCCTAAAAAGAAATGTTAAGACATATTTGAGAAATTTGAATGTGCTATCAAGGAATTAAATCTTCCTGGATGCTAAAATAAAGGAGACATATACAGAAATAATATCAGAGAACCATATCTTGAAGAGTGCAGAATAAAAACAGAAACCTATTTTGGGAAAGTCTTTCTACTGTTGTATTGGTATTTCTCAGCAAGATCAAGTATATAATAAATATTAGATTAGTAAAAATAATTAAAATATTTATTATAAAACATATTGATAATAATAAATAAAACATATTATTAGAGGTATATAAACTTTTGATTTTCCAAAACTCATAACATAGATCAGTTTTAGATTGCCTTTAGATACTTACATGAGATTGCAAAATAAACTAGTAACTGTCTGGATTTTGCTGCTCCAAGACAGAGTAAGCAGAGCTTATCATTATGGTTTCCTGTAATTTTACCTGTGTAAGTGCTATCTCAGAGGAAACACGTTTATTACTTGGTTTTTATCTGTTACCTTAACAGTTTCTTGATTGTACTTTTTTGCAACTCTTACATAATCCAGTTTCCTTTACTTCATGTTTACTCTCTGCAAAGTCTGTCCATCTTTCTCGTTCAATTTAGGGCCCAAAAGTGAATACAGCATCCAAGATGTGGTCCAAGAAGTGTTAAGTAGAGATAAATAATCACGTCTGTTGATCCTGCTCCTGCTATTACAGCTAATGCAGCACACAGCCAGCCATCACTGAGAGGCTGTTGCCCAGATGAGATAGATGCACAAATAGATAGTATTTTCTGGGAACTCCCTATTAATCTGTGAAGGCCTCCTAGCATTTTCACCTGACTTCCTCTTTGTTGCAAATTATTGCTCCTAACCTTTGTATATTAACCAGAAGCCTTCATGGCTTTATGCCAAGTAACTATGAAGCAGATCCCTAAAGAGGCCAAAATCTGCTCTCCTGAAATCCAGGTTAGTAAACTCGTTCTGTGCTCTCCTTGCTGCCCTAAGGTGCTTGAACTCCACCGTTCCATGGTCATTGCAGTCAAGGCTGCCCTTGATCTTCATATTCCTCATCATTCCTCATGATCTTGATAGCCAGAACAAGGTCCACCTCTCCTCATTGGTTCCTTCATCTCTTGGAGAAGCAAGTTCCCACCAACACTTTCCAGGAATCTCCTGGATTGCTTGTGTCCTGCTGTGTTGTCCCTCCAACAGATATTGGGGTGGTTGGGATACCCCATGAGAAAGAGGACTTACAAATGTGAGGCTACTCCTATGTTTCTACAGAGGGCCTCATCTGATCAGTTTCCTGGGCCATGGGGCCTGTACCAGACTCCCAGTATAATCTCATTTGATTCTGCCCTCCCTTTAATCCTGACCCTTAATCTCTCTGTCAGCACCTTTTTCATTCTCTCATGCAACTCATTGTTTTCCTTAACAATACAGTGACTTCAGATCAAAAGTATAATGTTCAAATCCCCTCTCTCTCTCTCTCTCTATATATATATATATATAAAAACAAGCAAAAAACAATTTCATAGTCTAGAAATAGAATCCTAAGGAATCTTAGGTTTATCTTTTTCATTTACACAAGAGCCAAATATTCCATGTGAATTAACAGTGAGTTCCACAGGTTTTGTGTGAAACGTAAGTGACCTCAATTTTTCCTTCTTTTATTCTTTGTCAGAATAAGTACAATTAGTCAAACCTTTTTTTTTTTTTTTTAAGTGCAACTACCCCTTACCAAGATAAAGGAATTTCCTTTAAAAATTTCTTTTGATGAAAAGAAATCTAAGAAGGGTCAAACTACTGGGCACCAGTCTGCAAGAGGAAAACTAGATCAGTTACTGATTTGCATTCATGTGCCAACTGAAATCTGATGCTTCAGAGCAGAGTACAGAAACTGCTCCTGATTTAGGATATCTGTACATGCTCTTTCCCAGTAGGAAATTTGTTTAGTAACTCAAAGAAGTATGATATATAAGTTTTCCTAGTGTGACTCCAGAAGTGTAATAAACACTTTTTCAAATAAGGTATTAGTCATCCTGTCTATGGGATTTTTTTTAGGATTTGTATTAAGCATGGGAATAAGCAGTTAAATTTTGCATAATTAGTATACCTTCAAGATCAAGGGTGAGCAAATACTTATAAGCAGTAATAAAAAGCTACATACATTTCCTATACCTCCAGCTCAATCTTTCCTTGCCTGTCAAAAGGGATCAATTTACATTTCAAATAGTAAGCTTTCCTTGCTTCCTGCAGCTCCTGGCAGAAGCAGCAAATTTTCAGTCTGAATTAATAGAAGTGACAAAGAAACAAATGCCATTTTATCACTTTATAATCCAGTGAGTCAAGGATGATCCCTACAATGGGAAACTTTTGCAGATATCTTTGTTGCTAAGGTATGCCCTACTACAAAATAAATTATATTGAAGAGATACAGCTAATTTTATATACCAGATACTGGAGTCTCCTCTAATTCCTGCAGTTTTTGTGCTACAGTTTTAATCCAAAAAGACAAGCAATCAGTCCACAGAAAATGGCTAAAGCTGTGTGTTTAAAATGAAGTTGGCACCTTCCTTAAGATCCACACAGGGAGTTCAGAGCCTTACACCAGGCTTAGTACTTGGATAGATTGATTCCCTAAACTCTTATCCTTCCTAACATTTGTTCAGCTTTATTGACATCAGTGACCTTGGATGGGTTCTTAATTAGGCATTAATTAGATCTGCTCTGAGCAGAATAAAATGACACCATATAAAAATTGCAAGCAACAGCCTCATTATGCTAAGGCTCCAAAGGCTGGCAACACTAGTTAAGGGGAACAGATGTTTGGAGCAGAAGAATCTGAGAAAAGAAAATGACAAAAAAAGCATCCAGTGAAATTGGGCCACAGGTTTGTTTCATTTTTAAAAATATTTTGTCACCTTGTGTGTCACTGAAGTACTGTGCTTCTAAAAGAAGATCTTTCACAGACTGTTGTTTTTTTGAAGCCAGGTATTCACTTTCTTGTGACCTTAATGCATGTTAGAGTTTCAGTAAGGAGCCACATTCTGCAACTGGGGCACAAGAGGATGCAGAAACATTATTGAGAGGTCCTCTTTAACATCACTGAATTCAAGGTCTCTCAACTTCATTTTCACTGTACCGCAAATGACACAAATCAGTGTCACTATGGTACTATTACTTTTATCTCTGATTTTACATGGATGCAATGACTATTAGATAATTCAAAAGTAAACAAGGGAAATGATGACCCTGAGATTAGCTCAGTTAGTCAGAGCACTGTGTTAATAATATTGTGAGTTCAATCCTCTTACGAGCCATTCTCTTAAGAGCTGGGCTTGGTTATGCTTCTGTGTCCCTTTCAACTCAGATGATGCTGTGATACTTCTCTTTCTTGCAGAAGTGCTCATTTTATGTAGTCAGAATAATCTTTTCTGTCATTGTGTTTTATGAGAACAGAGGAGTGAGAGAAGACACAACACAGCATACAAATTATGTAACATATACGTGATTCCTAGCATAAAATGTATAAGATATAATATTCAGTGGGTAATATAATCTGAATATAATGTGCACAATATGAATTTGTATTATATTTTTAAAAAAATAACATCACAACGGTTTAACATTTTTCAGAGAATTCTCTCAATTTCATGCACTTATATTGCTTTTAATGAAGGAGAATGAAACGTTAAATAAAATTTCCTAAGTACCACTCAGTCTTGTTTTCATCACTGAGCTAACTATATTGTGTAGTTAAAAGTACAAGAAAAATATTTTTGTATATTTTGCTGACTTCAGACTTTCACAAACTTCATTGCCACTTATTCATCTTGCACTCAAATAGGACTTTGTCCACTGAAGGCAAAGAAGAAGGGATCACAGTACTGTGGACAAAAAGTAAATAAAACATTAGGACATAAGCCACAGAGTCCTCATTCATTCTGGACTGCATAAATACAAATATATCTGCTTTCCACCTTCACAGAGTTAGCTAACAAGACAAGCACAAACTGCAGATTCCACAGCAAAATTTGTATCAGAGGAAAATGCATCCTCTATTCCATCTCAACATGTCTTCAAGAATGAAAAACTTGAGGACCTCTGTGTGTTGAATACCAGAATCCACTGTGACTTGCTTTTCCATGAAAACTAAGACAGAACTATCCCTTTGTACAATTTAATTTCTCTTCACAGTTGAAATTTTAAAAGTTTGGGATAGAATTCAATTGGAACTACTGGAACTTTCGTAAGGCCACTGGTATCTGAATTAGAGGTATTTTGTAACATAAGAGGATGACATATTTTATAATAAAATTATTTTAATTTTAAATAGAGCTTACATTCATCCTTCACTGATTTGTTTTTAAATGCATTTTCTGGAAGACTTTCTCAAGAACTAAGGAAATGCTATATTTGACTAGATGTCTGTCTAAAGCCATATCTTAAAAGAAGATAACTGTTTCAATTGTAATCAGTATGATATGAACCATATCAAGTTTAGAAAGCCCTTTTACAGGCAGGTAAGATGAAATTTAACCTCATAAGGAGTTTCCTCTGACCATACATCTGGTTTGTGTTTTAAAGAACAGCTTCAAATTTTTTAAAAACCTTTATAAAACATTACTTTAGTTCACAAAAAAGTTTAAGTATCTTTAAATCCTACTAAATTCCTTGCCTCACTGCAACCTTCTGGCAATAGAAACTGCTGATTAATTATGCATTTAGAAAAAAAAAATGCACGTCTTTTATCTATTTCTGAGCAAGAAAATTGCACCACAGGAGTCAAGATCCGAGTCTCCTTTCTCTTCTAACTTCTTCGTATTGAAGAACTGAACACAAAAGATGTAATGCAATCTTTTGTCGTCTAACATCAACAAAAGCATAAATTACAGCCTCATTCAGAAATGGTGACAAAGACAAAAGAATTTTTTGTGGGCCAAAATCTCAAGACAGCAGCACTGTCTATTATTATCTTGAACAATCTAAATGCAGCAGGGAATCCTTTGGGCGTGTTACACTAATCACCTAACTAATAAGGATCCCCTTTGATATCAATATTGCTTTCTCCTGTATTTCCTGTGGCCACCAATATCTTTACCTCATATTGGGCTCATTTTGCTCAGCAGAAGTGTAGGATATCGACCCTCCCAATGAAGATTGGTTTCTTCAACATTAAAGAGCCCTGAGAGAGACCAGCCTCCTGTGTAGATGCACTGTAGCTCCTGAGGCAGAGACGCTCAGAAGGGCAGGCTCTAATTTACCTTCCAGGTCTCCCTACATAGGAAGGCGAAAGGGAGGGAAGGGAAGGAGGGAAGAAGGGAAGGACTGAGGGAAGAAGGGAGGAAGGGAGGAAGGAGAGAAAGAAAATAAGATTACTCTTATTTCTTAGCAATCTTTTCATTTGATCTTCTGATAGGACATCCATGTAACAGAATCACTAGATATATGCAAAGGAAAACTTTTGTTTAAATGGTTCAGAAATAAAAGTGAGTTAATTGTTACAAAGTGCAATACTGTTTGAACACGCATGAATACTTCAAATACCCCACAAAGCGTGAGGAAAGAATATGAAGATTTGAAACAGACTGAAACAACCTGCCATCCCACCAAGGTATAACTATTTATATTACATTTTTCTTCTTTTCTCGCCAAGCCCAGAAGCATTTAATTAACACTCCATGCAAAAGACACTGTTTGAAGTCAGAGCACTAATAAAATCTATGGCGAAGCTGTCAGCAGCTTGGTAAGAGACAAGGTTTCATTACTGGCTCTTCCAGAAGTTCTGAATTACATTTTTCTTCAATTTTCCAGTTTTTGTTGGGTTTTTAAATTGTTGCCATTATTAATATTTTTATGATTATTAAATTTTAATTAATTTTTCTGAACAATATTTGAAAAGATATCTCTGTCTTTCATTATTCATGCAAGAAAAGAAATTAAGCAGGGCAGACTGCAAACATATGAGGAATGTGAGAGCATCTGCTTCATGGAAGTGATCCCATCAAGGACTTTTTCAGTGCAAAGGGTGAAAGTGGTAAATAAGAAGACACAGAGACACAAAGCCAACAGACAAGAGACAGCAGAGTCATTACCGAGGAGAAAAAGTCTTCAGTTACAAGGCAAAGGCCCTTTAAGAAACCAGGCACAGCTTTGGAGAGGAACAGCCTGGACTTTTTCAGGCATAAGAAGGAAACAAGCACATGGGGATCTGTGATATTCAAGGCCTGTGTCAGTGGGACCACACATGACTTAGGAGGGAGCATGTGGGGGAAGGAGGTGGGAAGGAGAAACAAGGTAAGGGACAGACACAGCTGTGTATAGAATGGTCCAGCTGAATGCAGGCCATGGCCCATCAGCAGATTCATCTCCCAGCCCTGCAGCTGTGTTCTCCTTAAATCCTGTGGTAAATCTCCTGTGCCACCTCATCTGTTATCCTGTACAAGTGTAAGAACCAGAGGGTTCAGGTGATTTTAGCCATGTATGTAAATATCTGAAGTCAGGGTGTCAAGAGGATGGAGCCAGAGTCCTCTTATTAGTGCTAAGTAATAGGATGGGAGGCAATGGACAGAGACTGGAACACAGGAAATTTCACCTGAATACGCTAAAGAACTTTACTGTGCAGATGATGAAACAGGTTGTCTAGAGAGGTTATAAAGTCTCCTTCTTTAGAGATATTAAAAAGCTGTCTGGACACAATCCTGAGCAATGTGCTCTAGGAGACCCTGCTGCAGCAGGGAGGTTGGACCAGATGGGCTCCAGTGGTGTCTTGCAAACTTACCCATTCTGTGACTCTATGAGAAGCTGGTTGCTGTGGGTGTGGGTGGACTGGGACCAGACACTGCTGTGAGATGGGTGCACAGGATTCCTGGGATGGTGATGCCAGTGGCTGCAGCCAGTGGAGTCTCAGGGACATCAGCTGGAGGCAGGTGGGGGACTTGGCCTCATCTACATTGTTAAATGGAGTGTTTTAGGAAAATCAGCTCTAGGTGGGCCAGGTGAGTGAGGTGAGTGAGGGGCTGTCTGCCAGGTGCCTGGTGCTGACTTGCTGGGATTGGAGACAAGTGTCTCCCCTAACCTTGGTACTAGGCAGGGCACCAGTCAGAGAGCAGGGCTGAGCACCTGCATGTGAATCAGGATATATGAGGCAAGAAAGGGGTCCCAAGATCCATGAAGAGGAGCCAGGTGGACAGAGGTGCAATATCAGCGCTCAAGAGATCCACAAACGTGTGTGTTCTTGTGACTGGAGAAGGACAGATGTGTGTGTGTGTGCACATGCTCTTACGAGCACTAATGACCTTCAATCCTAATTGTCTGTCTGCACCTGTGTTTGTGTGAGCACTACATCCGGGTGCTGCTGACAGCAGTGCCTTGTCTGAGGTAGAATGTGCAGTCAGACCTGTGTCTGTGGGTGTACATATGTGTCTGTGTGTGTGCCCTTGGGGTACATGCTCAGCTTATCTACTGACTGGACCTGCAAACACCTCCCAGCCTAGGTAGAGACCCTGGCTCCCTAGGCATGAGTTACTGGAGGCAGTGTCAGCTTACAACATGCCTTAGAACAAAGAAAAGGAAAAGAATAATATAGTTGCTAAAATTATGGTTTTTTCCTATTCTTTAAAGAATTTCAGCAAGAAAAATGTACAAATTATCCAATAATAAAAAGCTGTCTGGACACAAAAGATGAATACCAGAAATAAATGTTAATGTGAATACCAGACTCACTGCTGTAACACTCATTTACCCCACATGTAATATCTGTCTCAGAGACATCATCATCATTGAATCATAGAATCAAAGCATGGTTTTTGTTGAAAGGTGTCTTAAAGATTATCTAGTTCCAATCCCACTGCAATGGGCAGAGATAATTTTTGCTAGATCAGATTGCTTAGGGACTGATCCAACATGGTCTTTAAAACTTCATGGGGTGGGTCATCCACAGCTTCACTGGACAACCTCTTTCAGTGCCTCATCACCCTCACAATAGAGAATTTCTTCCTAATATCTAATTTAAACCTGCCCTCTTTCAATTATAAGCAATCACACCTTGTTCTATTACTGCAGAGCCTAGTCAAAAGCCACTCTTCATCTTTTTTGTGGGCCCCTTTAGATACTGAAAGGCCACAACAAAGTAATCTTGGAGCCTTTTCCAATCTGAACAGCCCAACTCTCAGCCTTTCCTTGTAGTAGAGGTGCACCATCCCTTTAATCACCTACTTGGCCCTTCATAACTGCCTTGAATCCATAGATTTCCCCTGATTATTTTCTACCTTAAATTTCCCCCCGAAATTACCACACTTTTCTACAGTGCTTGTCTTTACCTGTCATGGCTTATGTGGTCTCTGCAGTACTTCAGTAAATTTTACCTTCTTTTGTGGTGGTTTTTTTTTTTGGGTTTTTTTTTTTTTGGTTGCTTTTTTTGGTTGGTTCAGGGTTTTTGTTTGGTTTTTTTGGTTGTTTTTTTTTTTCTTTTTGCCAGCTGGCAACCTAACAGGTAACACATAATATTTTCCTTAGGAAGTCAAAAAGTGAAGGGGGGGCCCCCCATACTTTTACTTCCACTTTCAACTTTTTATGTATTCCTGTTTGAATTGTGTTGAAATGTAAAAAATATTGGTAGAACTCCAGCAAAAATTCACATGCAGTATGCTTTTCTGTATTTTGACCAAAATGTCCTCAACTCAAGTCTGTTTTGTAGCTAGCTGGAAAACCATTGTGTTGTGTCATTTCCAGCACATGTAGGCAGGTTTAAAATACAGAGTAGAACTATGACTCCTCTGAGGAATGCCACTATAAACAAATAGAGACAATACATGGAGGTCATGGTACAAGACGTACCTGTTTCTCTATTCTCTAGGTGATATTTTAAAAAGCTGTATATTCACTGTCATGGTCTTGTCTTGATTGAACAACAGAAAAAAAATCAGGTATTTTACATCAAGAGTACTTCAATCAAGAAACATGACAGGTTTGACATTTAAAAAGTGAATGATGTGACAGTCACAACAAGATACAGCTACATCAGTGGATTTATACATTTGCAAGAAGTCTGAATTATGTCTTCTTGAGCAGGTGGTGTTTTCAACCTGAAACTCTTCCAAAGCTATCACTCACATGACAAAAAAATGCATAATTTCATAGCTGACAGGTTTTGTAACAAGTGCTGCTTGAGATAAGGCAAAGACCTGATAAAACATCATGCAACAGGTCATTTCTAGGTAAACATATCTCCAGATATTTACTATAGTAAACTACCAAGCAGTTTTATAAGCAGGCAAAGTAAAGGGTTTTTTGAGTGTATGTCCCAAGTACATTGCAGTGTTTTGGATTCATAATGATAATAATGCTGATAACACAATGATGTTTTGATTTTTTGCTAAGTTGGGTTTATTTTAAGTCAAGGACTGTTTTTGTGTGTCTCATGCTCTTCAAGTGCAGAAGTACACAAAAGAAAAGTGGATGAGAGCAGAGCTGGGACAAGCAATTCAACTGGCCAAAGATATTCTACCACAGTAGAGCACCTTGCCCAGAATATAAACTGGAAGTTACCCAGAAGGGAGACCCATCTGGGTTCAGGAATGAGGTCTGGCATAGGTCAGCAGGTGGTGAGCAACTGTGTTGTGAATCACGTGGTTGGATTTTTCATTTCCATTATTATTATTATAATCAATAATAATAAAGGCTGGTAATAGGGGGAGAAATATCTATCCAGAGAAATTTATTGTGCTATTTTAAGAGAATGATGAAACTTTGGTCTGTCTCATTCCTATATTTTTATATTTCCACCAAGTTTTCTTTTGAATTTAGCTATATAATTTCAGAAAACTTCACTTATGCTTATATGTGTTGCATGTCTTTGTACCAACTACCAATTTTCTATTGAGTACAGACCACTGTGCCCCAAAATCCACTTCCTACTGAAAAAGATAATCAAGTAATGGTAGCATTCCATTTGAAGTACATGGGCTTCCACATTACTCATTCAACCAAAGACAAGAAAATTAAGTAACAGTTTGACACAATTTATTTTAAATCTTCATATTTTTTACTAGGTCCATTGCAATGCTCCTGTCTATTAAAGTTTTCCCTCACTCTCAAAAAGTAAAATAAAATAAAAACAATATATAAATTTTAAAAAATAGACAATTTTTGTATAATTTTGTTATTTCAAGGGAGGAAGATATTTCATCTTGTGCTTTTTTTTTTTTTTCCTGGCCTTGACAAAGCTGAGTTAAAAAAAAAATTTAAGACTTGAACAGGTGTAATTCTTACTGAACCTCACAAATAATTTTGAAATCTTAAGCAAATCACTCAGTATCAGTTTTCAGTATCAGCTGGAGGTCTACTGCATTTTTAAACATGTTAGGTTGAGGTTCATAACCATTTTCATATCCTTGACCCTACCCTAGAGATTTTTTTCTTTTTTTCTTGCTAGGAAATGTGTTTACTTGTGAAATATTAAAGAAAGAAGGCCTACCAACCCCTGCTTCTGAACACTTTAATTGTTTTCTGTCTTCTAGCTTTTTCTTTCCTTTGGGAACAGGAAAATGCACAGCATTTAACATCCTACCACAACACTGACTGCTGCTGCGAAGCACTAGAAGGGTTCAGTGCAAGCCACTGGGGACAAGCAGCATTTCAAGTCTACAGAGCATGCTGAGAAGTACACCAAAATGAAGTGCAGGTGTGTGTTTCATGGATATTTACTTTAACATTTGTGTATATGTTTAGGTTGAAGAGAGATCAAAGGACAGTTTTTTGGTTTTTTTTTTACTGTGTAAATATTTTATTAATTGGGAAATTTTTATCAGTGCTGAGGAAATAACTTCATGCATAAATGCACCTTTTCTATGACCTAGCTTTTTGTATCTTCTAAACAACTATTAATAGCAATTATCATTGATGATAGAGGAGCATTTTTTTCCTTCCCTTAATTCCTAATAATAATCCAATATTTCCTACTGAATGATTAATTATTATTTTTAAAATAGAAAGTAGTAAAACTGTGATTACATAGCAAAATGATTAATAACTAGAACACAAAAGACATTTTAGTGACTGACTGCTTCCCTGATTTCTGTTTGAGGAGCCCACGTAAAAATCTTATCCAAAAGAAAATCTCTGACTAAGAGAAATGCATAAACTGATTTGCCAAATAAATTAATCAAAAAAAGAGAGTATTGTAACTTCAAAAGAAAATATTTTTCCACATGTGTGGTATCAGATGCTTTAAGAAAAGTGGGCTAGAGTAAGTAGTATGTAGAAAACAGCCTAAAGCCTAAAATAACACTATTTTGTTGCTGTTTTTAACATCATCCACTTTCACCAACCATCTTCATGCACCCCCAGCAGGTCAGATAACCTGGTACAGCTGCTGTGGAGACTTTGTAGTGTCCCATGCAATGAATTGCATCTCTCCCCTTTCCTTTCAGCCTCATGGCAAAAACACTAATAATGTCCTGATTTTCCAGAGGTATCATCTACAGTTTTGTCAATTGTAGATGACATGTAAGTGCTGTTGTCAAATAGTACAGAAATTAATAACAAGTTAATTGCAGAGATATGCAAAAGCTAAGCATTTGTTTGAAAGGTGGAGTAAATATGTCTTTTGAGATCTGATTCACTAAATAAAAAAGGACTCAAATGAACAAAAGGGCAAAATCTGTATTATTTACTCTGATGAGAATGAAAGTTTGGAAACACAGTGAGCAGAGATTATTTCTTCACACCACAGAGCTAATATGAGGATCAAAATTTCATTTAATGTAGACATTTTCATTATTGAAGTGCTAGTCTTTTTAATAAAAGCATTTCTTCAGACTTTCCATTCTTAGGGATCTGCAATTTGCTTTTTTAAAATAACAAGCTAAAATGTGGTATTAGAGGTCTCACATCAATCTGGTTTTTTACCTGTTTTTATTTTTATTAACTTTTTGCTATGCTCCTAAAAGTTTCCTGGTATTTTCATTTCCCATAGGCTCACCTTGAATAGACTTTGGTAGTCTTGAGTTTTTGTGAGAGAGAGGTAAATAAATATTGCTCTAATTTTCTAGCAAAACCATTCCTTGTATTTGGCAGGACAGAAATAAAAGCAGATACTTTTGCATTAATTAGATTGCTAGTACAACAGTAGATAGTAAATACATCTACTGATATGTTTTTAAATATTAGGTTTAGAAGTTTTTCTGGAGTCCTAAATAAGAATCATCCTTATTTTTCAGTATTACCCACATTTTCTATGACATTGAAGTGTAATATTGTGATATTGGTATGAATATGAGGAACTCCTTTGCAAATATTAAAATTTAAATCAGAATTCAGCCAAATGTTACATAATCACTAGTATTATTAGCAAAAGAAATAATCAGGTATCAGATGCTTGATGCTTGAGGTAGACTCACTTTAATGTCATAATATTGAATTCAAATTGCTTTCATTAATTTTTTTCTAAACACTTTTTTAAAATTAAAGATATACATGGTTTGTATGGAAAATAATTGAATTTTATTTAAGTTGTTTTTAAATTAATTTGGTTTTAAATTAAATAGTTTTTAATCCTTCTGCAGTTTAAACTGAAACACAAATAACTATGAGAAGGGGGAAAAGGGATCCTATTTTTCTGCATAATATTTTAAAAATTAAAGGATGGAAAATGGGATGGATGCCAGCTCAGGTCCATCTTAGTACACCAATTGTCCTTTAGACTTCCTATATTGTTGCTTCACATGGCAACTAGAAATAATAGAAATATTAGAACATTGCACACTTGCATGATTTCTGTTGGTGTAGCCCAAAGGACTTACCCAAACAGCTGCCACAAAATTGTCTTTCCTCATGACATTCTACCTATTTAAAAGATGATTCCTACTACCATTTTCCCATATTTTTCTACCTTTTTCTACCTTTCATTTAGTTCACCTTAGACCATAAATATTAGGATCTATAAAGTGCGCTTCTCATTTTAGTTGTACATCATACTCCTGTCTCTGCTAAAGAGGTCTTTTTATTGCAATGTTTCAACTACGTGAATTTTTCTTCCCTCCTCCTCTAAATGTGTGGGGGCCTTCACATGAATCTCACAGCTAGCACAATCCATAGCTGTTAATTTTTCACTTATTTAATTTGTTAAAACTTACCACAACCTTTGCACATTCTCCAAGATTCCCAAAACTGTTCCAATATTTCTTCTACATCTCATTTGTCTGCAAGGTGTCATTTTAATGATCTTCAATTTTAAAACACCAGTGAATTAGACTAGTGAAATATCTCTAGTGCTTGAATTCTTTGAGAAATGCGATACGTTGAAGAGAGAAAGTCTAGGATTTAGCTTTCTCACTGACTTTTTGTTTTTGCAAACCTGGCTTTTCCTAAGTGCTTACATCATCATGGCAACTATGCTATTATCAACCTACTGAAAAATATACTTGGAAAAATTTTTCACACTTATAAAAAAATTGAGTCAATTTCATCAATTTATATTTCAACTATTTATATATAAAAAAGAAAATATCTTGCCCTTATAAGCCTCCTTTTGAAGGTACTATATTGGAATACCACAGTGATCTGCAAATCTTCATGGCCAGAGTAGGTGAATCTTCATAGTGATCTCTTCAGAGCATAAGATAAACCTTGGAAGTCAAGTTTATTTGTCTTAGAGAAAAGATGGAATTTGTCACAATCCTCATATAACATGATTTATGGCACCAATAAATAATCATATTAGGCCACTGAGAAATCCCTGAATTTTTAGATGGTTAATTTTTTCTTTTTCTGTCATAAAGACATTTAACAATAAAATGAATGTAGCTTTCTAATGAATCATCCTTAACAAAAATAATGCAGCTGTTTTTAAAATTTATTTTCTAAGCAAAAAATTCATAGGAATTTTTGTTTTTTCCTTTTTTAGTAGGTAGTGGAAATTTTTTTTTGCTTTACTTCATAATTTAGAAACAAGCAAATCCGTTATGTATTTATATAACAATTCAAAGAAAGAAAAAGTAAACCTTACCAGGGCCACATCTGGCAAATCGTTCTTTTTCTTCTGAGTACCTGAGTTGCTACATATGAGTTCCACAATCTGACTATGATTATACAGTTTTGCTAAATGAGACAAGCCGCATTAGTAAAGTATGTGGTAGGCATGACTAAATACTACAGCATGGTAAGATAAACCAATATCATGTAAAGTCTGACGCTTTAGAGCAGCTACTCAATAAGTCTCTCTACTGTTGCACCATTTCCCATTAATATGTTCATTCTTTCTGGTCAAGCAGTTAAGGCTCTCCTTTTCAAACAAGGTAAAAGAAAAACATATTTAGTTTTTTGTTGGGATTTGTGTTGAAGGGTTGGGGTTTGCCCTGTTTCCCCCTGTTTTGGCTGTTCCGTTTCACCCCTGGGCATCCCGCTCCCACCGGGGCGCGGCCGCACCGACGGGGTGGCGGGCGGCGGGAGCGGGTGGGCCCGGAGCGGCGGAGTCGGCGCCGGTGGGCAGGCCGGGCCAGGCTGTGCCACCCCCTGCCCTTGCTGCCTCACCACCGGGGCTCGCCGTGCGGAGCGGCGCTGAGCCGTGCGGGCTGGGGTGGGCGCGGCTGCACAAGCGGGCAGCGGCGGCCCCGGGAGCTGTGCACAGACCCACCAGCACGGCGTGTGGGGCCCACGCGGGGCCATGCCGCGGTGCCACACCGCGAGCCAAGTGGCGGCAGCGGCCTGGGAGGAGCCGAGAGGGAGAGTCTGCGAGAAGTCCCGCGGCACCTTCCCGCCGCCAAGCGTGCCCCCTGCTTCCCCCCCGCTGCTGCGGCTGTCCGTTCCCATTTTCCCACCCCGGGNTTTTCACATTTATAAAAAAATTGAGTCAATTTCATAAATTTATATTTCAACTATTTATATATAAAAAAGAAAATATCTTGCCCTTATAAGCCTCCTTTTGAAGGTACTATATTGGAATACCACAGTGATCTGCAAATCTTCATGGCCAGAGTAGGTGAATCTTCATAGTGATCTCTTCAGAGCATAAGATAAACCTTGGAAGTCAAGTTTATTTGTCTTAGAGAAAAGATGGAATTTGTCACAATCCTCATATAACATGATTTATGGCACCAATAAATAATCATATTAGGCCACTGAGAAATCCCTGAATTTTTAGGTGGTTAATATTTTCTTTTTCTGTCATAAAGACATTTAACAATAAAATGAGGGTAGCTTTCTAATGAATCATCCTTAACAAAAATAATGCAGCTGTTTTTAAAATTTATTTTCTAAGCAAAAAATTCATAGGAATTTTTGTTTTTTCCTTTTTTAGTAGGTAGTGGAAATTTTTTTTTGCTTTACTTCATAATTTAGAAACAAGCAAATCCGTTATGTATTTATATAACAATTCAAAGAAAGAAAAAGTAAACCTTACCAGGGCTACATCTGGCAAATCGTTCTTTTTCTTCTGAGTACCGGACTTGCTACATAAAAGTTCCACAATCTGACTATGATTATACAGGTTTGCTAAATGAGACAAGCCACATTAGTAAAGTATGTGGTAGGCACCACTAAATACTACAGCATGGTAAGATAAACCAATATCATGTAAAGTCTGACGCTTTAGAGCAGCTACTCAATAAGTCTCTCTACTGTTGCACCATTTCCCATTAATATGTTCATTCTTTCTGGTCAAGCAGTTAAGGCTCTCCTTTTCAAACAAGGTAAAAGAAAAACATATTTAGTTCTTCCATATACCTATGTATGTATTACATAAAAATTAATATTTTGCATCAGCATTAAGTCTAGAAGTCAAAGTTATGTTTGCTCCCATTATGAAATGTTCTTTGTTCATTTTTGTGGTTCTTGCATGTTCCCCTTCTTTCACATCTTTTATGGCACTGAATATGCAATACCTCTTTGTGGACGCAGGATGAAATTCTGAATTATGACAAAACTTCTCAGTGTTATGAAAATTTTATGTTATGAACATTTTATTTTAGCTTTTAGGAAAGGTTACAGTCACCTAGCTGCTCAGATGGACAAAGTATTGTCACCATTTACAGTACATACAATGGCTAAATTCATATAGAAAATATCTTCTCACACTACATTCTTATAGCTAATAAAATAAATTACAACTTGCTGAAAGCCAAGGAGAAAGGACATAAACTGACACCACAAATTATCAGATCTCTCCCTATCTCTTTGTGATGACCAGACCATATGTAGTTTCCACATTAGGATGTTCAGCTAATTTCGGATATGTTGAACTATCATGGCAACACTTAAACACCTAAAGATGTCAGAAGTGAAAGTCCTGAAAGTAGCAATAAGACAGGTAAAAGGCAATGATAGCTGAAGTGTAGCTCAGAGAGGCTGATAATGACCCGCTTCAATTTTCTGATGTCAGGGCCACCACCTTAGGGACATTTATTATTGCCAATGAAGTTTACATGAAAGTCAGTAAATTCCTTTGTGTTTGACAAAATAAATGTTTAAAGAAAGTTGAAAATCTAGCTTATAAGTGGTGGAATTTCTTTTTATTTGCATCTATGTATAAGTGTGACCAAAAAAGATAAAACAAGAAATCTGAGTAAATGGTTTTGTAGTTGTTTTTGTAACAATTGTAATTACCTAACTAAGGAAAGAAAATTTAAAAGTAACTTAGGGAAGAATAACTTAGTCTTTCATCAGCAGCAAGCAGCCCTTACTACAGCCTCATAACCTGTTTTCCCTTCCCCCCCACCCAACACCTACTTCAGCAATTAATCATCTTCACAGCTTCTTTCACATTCAGGCAGCTTCTTTTATTCAATGTCCCAGAAGGAAGATCTTACACTGTATCCATCTGCTTTTCTCACTTGTATTCTCAATAATATTGAGAATAAGAGAGCAGCAATGTTCTCTGTTTCAATTCTGATAATCATCCTGGTGATCTCTTGCTTGTCAAACATATCTACTTCATGCAAAATCTCGTGCACCTTGTTCAGCTCTATACTGAAACATTGATGATGAAGTTTGTGTAAATAATCAATCTCCTAGAATGTACTGAAATTTATTCTGCAGTTCTGAATGTTGAGATTTTATTAAGTTTCATGTGCTGGTTAAATGAGTGTAGAATTCCTGAAGAATAGCAAAAATATGCCGGGCTACCTTGACTATCTGTTAAACAATTAATAAAAAATATTTTTTTCTGTTGAAAAATTTGCAGTTTTTTCAGATGTACTACCATTTTGCATTGTCTTTGCACAATGTTAGGCTGCATTATTATAATAAAATAGATGTTGTAGAATAATGTAGTGGAGTGAATCTGGATGAATGCCAGACACCCACCAAAGCCACTCTATCACTCCCCTCCACAACTGAACAGGGGAGAGAAAGAATTACAAAGGCTTCATGAGTTGAGATAAGGAGTGGTAAAGATCACTCATCAAATACCAACATATGCAAAACAGACTGAAGTTAAGGAAATCAACTGAATTTATTACCAACCAAAATCAGAGCAGGATAACAAGAAGTAAAATAAATCATAAAAATACCTTTTGCCCATCCCTCCCTCCTTCTGTGGCTCTATCTTCTCCCTTCACAGGTGGTATAGGGAGACAGAGAATGGGATTTACAGTCAGTTCATCACACATTATTGCTGCCCCAGCATGGGATACCTCCCACAAAAGACAGGGGAGCAACGATTTCTCCAGTGTGAATCCATCCCAGGGGACACAGCTCTCCAACCTGCTCCTACATGGGTCACAGGATTTTTTCATAGGATCCAGTCCTTCAGGCAAAGCCTGCTCCAAAGTGGATCCCCCACAGGGTCACAAGTCCTGACAACAAATCTGCTCCAGTGTGGGCTCCTCTCTCCACGGGTCTGTGGGTGCCTGCCAGTAGCCTCTTCCAGCACAGCTTTCCCACAGGCTCTTCCAGGCATGCTCCTCCTCCAGCATACGGCTGTCCTCCGTAGGCTTCAGGTGCATCTCTGCACCTGTTGTTCTCCATGTGCTGCAGGGGCACAGCTGCCTCACCATGGGCTCCTGAGGAATCCCAGCTCCAGCACCTGGAGCACCCTCTGTCCCTCCTTCTCCACTGACCTTGGTGTCTGCAGAGTTGTTCCTCTCATGTGTTTTCACCCCCCTCTCCTCTGGCCACAATTACATCTGCACAATACCTTTTCTACCTCCTTACATGTGTTATCACAAACTAGCTACTATCTCTGATTGGCTTGGCCTTGGCTGGAGGCACATCTGTCTTGGAGCCAGTTGCTATGGGCCCTGCCAGACATGGAGGAAGCTTCTGGAAGCTTCTCTCAAAAGCCACCCCTGTATTTGCTCTGCTACCAAAACCTGGCTACAGAAACCCACAGAAAAGCTTAAAAGACAAAGTGCACATTGTAGCAGTTCAGCCTAGGACAGATTCCTAATGCTAAAACTTATTCAAATTTTTAAAGATAACTACGGTACAAAGAATGAAAATTTGATATTTTAATAGGAACTCAAAAGAATCATTAATAGCAAGTAGTATTATAGGTAGTATTATTTAGGTAGTACCTAAAATGTATATTTCATCAGTTAAATTACAAAAACACAGACTTTTGTTAATTTTTACACCTGGTTTCCTGGGTTTAATTCACTTATTTTTAATGAAAAGAGACAGGATGGGAACTGAGTGTGAAAACTATGTGGATTCCTGTAAAGAATTGGTAAGATAAGATATATTAGAAAAGAAGTAAAATAAGACAAATAAGGAAGAAATATAATGATGTTATGACAAAGTGGCAAAATAAAGTGGGAACTGAAAAGGTTGACATTTGCAGAAATAAAATTATGTGGGATGTGATTCCATTAGGTAACTTTTTCTTCTCAGTTGACAAAAAGCCTTGTCAGAGCAGAAGACCTGCTGCAGAAATAAATAAGCCTCAGGGTATGATAGAAAATCAAAATCAAGATCAACAAGAGATGAAATATTGTAGGTATTTGTCCACAATTATGATGTAGCAATATCTGCTCTGTTTTCCAGATTTGTCTCTAATGACAGTTCTCAGTTTCCACATTATACACCCAGCTTTTGCCCCAGGCATAAGATTTTTACTTGCTGACACTTATTTGTTGAATTTACCTTTCTTCAATATGTATGATATTTTCAGATTCTCTGAAACCAAATTCTGCTTTAATAATAGTATGAATGCCACATATTGATAAAATAATACCATATGCATTGTTAATTTTTTCCAGAGATTTCAGTATAACAAGCATTGTGAGCCAACATGAATATTCAATATTTACTGCAGATAATATGGTGACAATAAAACTTTGCTTCAATGTTTGTGGTTGTTAATCTTAATATGGGTAATGCTTGAATTGCATTAGGCAGCATTAACTCAGAACCGCCACCAGAAGAATTTCAGAAAAATTTTAGAAGATCACTGCTTTCCAACTAAATGCAGACATGCACACAAAATATGAGATATAAGAATGTTGTTAATTGTAGTGCAATTACCAATGAATTGAAGAATGTTACCTCTCTGCTGTAGAACACAACTGTCCCTTCAGTACATGCACAGAAGGGAAGAAAAAGCATCTGTTAAATATTGCTGATGATGTGGTTTAAATACACTTATAATGCAAGGGCTTATACACTTGCATTTGTACTTACATCTCTTCCTTCAAAAGAAATATCTAGGCTTCTATGACCTAGGAAACAGGAGAAAGGCAAAGAACAGGACATATCATAACCCCAGTTTCTGTTAATTAAGTCCTCCTGGCTAGTAAAGGCTCAACAGAAGTACTGCTCAAACTGCAATGCTTACATTGATGTGCATGCAATTTTTTCATTTACTTCATATTTTTAGCAGTCCAAGAAGACTACAAATTGTCCATGTCATTAGCTTAAAAATGTAACTTCCAAAATTGATGTCATGCAAGTATTTTGAAAGATTTTGATATTTTCCAGTGTAGACTTACATCAAGGCAATCCAGATGACTGGGATTGAGGCAAGGTTATCTACCTTATCAAATACTTTATAAAAGCAAACTGCAGAAGAAAAACATATTTCGTTGGTATGATACAACTAGCAACCTATTTCCAAGGACATTAAGTCATCAGAGCAATTTCTTTTTTTTAGCATGTATACCAGTGAGACGTCTATTTCACATTTCTGTGAAAAGTTTTTACTTGTGTTTGTTACTTCATCATCTAGACCTTTATGTACACCAAATGACTTTCATTTCTAGTCTTTCAAATCCTGAAGATGAAAATAAGATGGAAAAGGGTCATATTTAAGCAGAAAGTAGATTTTTTTCTGGGACAACAACTTTCACAGAATCACTTGGTTGGAAGAGACCTCCAATATCAAGTCCAACCCAGCCCTAACACCTCAACTAAACCATGGCACTGAGTGCCACATCCAGTCTTGTTTCAAACACATCCGGGGATGGTGACTCCACCATGTCCCCAGGCAGACAATTCCAGTACTTTATCCCTCTTTCCGTAAAAATGTTTTCCTAAATTATATATACCTTTCAGGCAGAAAAGAAGGGATTTCAGTTGCTGCTAGATGCATTAAGTACTTTTTTGAACTTCCAAATTGTTCTTTTTTTTCAGTATTTTTGTTCTTGGAGCACAGAGAGGAGCTAGTGCTGGTCAAAAAACAAGAAGAGTTTATGGGGTTTTTTTGTTTTTTTTTTTTTTTTAATGTGTGGGGAGCCCACAATAGCTACATAAAATCTTGTTCTGATAGGTCCTGCAAGAAAACAGAAACAAGTGCATTTCTGCCATGTTTCAAATCTCATTTGTTTACATATAAAAGGATTTAAATTTCTACTCACTCATTTTATGTTTGCAAAATTTTCTTCCTTTATAAGAAACAGAATACAAATCAACATTAGAAATAGATAGTCTGAATGGAAACATGCCTGAAGTTTTATGAGGTGAAACAGAAACTAAATGTTCTCTGATCTAAATCTTAATAACAGATATTTTGCAAATATTAAAGTCATAGTTAGCAAAATGCACAATGTAACAGCCTGGAAATAATCAATCTAAACATAATTTCTAAGTCTCTGAACTATTAACCAAAAAATCTTTGCAATATTTATATGCAGTCATACATGGTGATACATTTATAAAAATGAGTTGCTTTTAAACATTTAGCATATAACTACATTTTGAGTGCCTCAATTCAAACTCTTAAAAAGAAAATCACAAAAAGTGTTTCTGACTAGGGTACACAGTCTTGAACTTAAAATTTAAGCATAATTTTATAGGGATTGAATTTCATGATATCTCTCCATCCCTTTATAATAATGTTGCTGTCAGTTTTCTTGTTTTACTTTTTAATAGACATTAATCTCAACATGATAGAGGTTTTAACTTCAATTGTAAATCCTACAATAAATGTGAATAGATATTTGTTTTACTGTTTCTTAATCTGTTAAATTTCTGTCAGGTTGGATTTAGAATTTTTCTTTTCTGTACATTAAAAAAATAAAAAGTTTTCTTAGTTATTGACTCGCTAATTTTCTGAACTCCAGACTTTATTTGAAACATATTTCTGCACTGCTGTAAATCAGCTTCCATTTATTCAAGTACATTGAAAATAATTACTGGAAAATTATTTTAAACACCGGCAAACAAAAGAGAACATCATAATTCAGTATGTAAAATTGTAACAGCCTTATCAAGGTTAGTTTCTCTACTAAATACCTGGACAATCAATAGCAGAAATTGGAGATGATTCTTTTAATTTATTCTGAAATCCAAGTTTCCCAGTGCTTTGAAACAAACTAGCAGAAATTCTTCATTGGCTATGCTCCTCAAAACCAGCCAGTAGGTTTTAACCCTTCTCTCCAAACAAACAGTTTATAACAGAAAATGAATTGAACTAGATGTTTTAAATTACATCTCTTAAGTATATTTTCAGTTTAGAAATAAAAGAAGATTTCATTTATGACAGCTTTCTTCCTGCTTATTCTGTCCTTCAGAACAAGCCAATGATTTCATGTTCCATTTCATTAAACTCTGTAGTATTTTGAATGGCAGCAAACCCCCCAGGGTTCCTAAGAGACAGTTATCTCCTAGGAATTTCTTAGGAAGGGACAACCTTCAACAGCATCCAAGCTGTTTGTTTTTTATAGATTTCAGCAATCTCTTAGTTTATGAGCAAGAATTTTCATCTCTTTCCTCTGATTTTGTCTCTTCTACCTTTTGAAGGGAAACCAAATTGCTGCATTGGCTTTCTCCAAGGACCATCTTTCAAAACCAAAGAATTTATTGACATACAGATTGCCACTTCAATGTAAATTCACATGTTAGCTGAATCTTGCAGATGTATTGGTCTAAAACCTAGAAGATTTGTTTCCCAGGATTTTTTTTTTTTCTTAGTGTTCATTTTGAAATTGGTAAAACAACCCTTGCTTTACTTAAGTTTCATACATATTCATGATAACATATTTACAGGTTATCAATTGGTACAAGTCTGCAAATAATTATAATAATTAAGTCTAATAATCAAATGTCTTGTCTCCTCTCTTCATGTTTCTATAATAAGGAAAGAATTTGATCCCAAGGTTAAGTACCACATGCTTATGCCATAAATGTCTTAATATAAAACTGAAATATGTTATCTTGCCTAAACTGAAGGATTTAGATCCACTGTAGTGTAAGAGAATGAACTAACAAAGTCTGGATTTTTGTTTCTGGTGGAATATTTCCACCACATGTAAAATGTAAGACTCTTAATAGTACAAGGTGTGAGTCTCTCAAAGCCAAAAAAACCCCAAGCCCTAGTGCTTGTGGAAAATAGTCCATAATTACTATAAATGTCACTAAAATTATATTAATCTCTATTGAATTCATAACAAATGAATAACAGTTAGCTACTGATACAAATTTAAATAAAATCTAGAAAATTAATTATGCAAACTGTCCATTGAGGTAGTGACCTGCAGCTAGACTATACATCATATAGGACCCACAAAAATATCTTATTTTTTCAAAGTAATTCCCCATCAATGTAAAAAATTGCATCTTTTGTTATGGCATTATTCATGAATGACAAGAGAATAATGTATTTTTTTCATATTTTCATTTCTTGCTGTAAACCATGAGAATAATCTAATGCGAAACAATCAATACTGAAGTTTAATTTAATACATGATCACAAAAATATTATTTTCTTTGCTGTCTTCTCCCCACCATATTCTAAGATATTCAGTGAGGCTGAAAATTCTAATAAAGAAATGTGATGCTGTATAACTTAAGGCCTTAGTGAAAATACATAAAAGAAAAAAACACAATATGAATATGCTCATCTTCCTAAGAAATGCTCAGACAAATATTTTTCGAGACAATTAAGACATTCACATGGTTCAAACTAATATTCAAGCAATAATGGAAAGAGTTGAAGGGTCTCATGTTTGTAAGTTACACCAAACACAAATAAACTGAGATCAGACTCTCTCCTCATTATCTTTGGCCTCTTCAAAAGGCTCCTGACTAATACTTGCCCAAAGGCACAGAGCTCTGCAAATTAACAGCTTGTGACAATGGTTGGGCAGAATCACAGTGATTTCTTAAACCTTCATGTAGAAATACTGGAAATAGAGCCATATTTTTTGCAGGAAAACCAAACAATGAGAACACAATTGTCTTCGGAAAAGGAAAGTGCAAGGATTGTTCAGTACCTCAGAGTCAGCTTTATTAAAAAAAAAAAGCCAAACAGAAATTCCTTAGCTGGGAAATGTTAATGAGGCAATGGATCAAAGTTCTAAAATGACAAAACAAAACCTCATTAAGAGTCTATGTAACTGATTGTTTTTAATTTCACCTATTTTTTATGCATTTCAGATGGCTTATGAGTTTCCCTAGTTAACAAGTTTGAGATGAGGGGGTTGAGAGGTTTCAGGGCTTTGTGTTGGTTATTTACATCATATCTTTAGCTGTAAATTGGCCAATGAAATAGCAGGAACATGATGCTCTAGATTATCTTTAGTTCAAGTAAAACCAAGTTCTTCCTTGCCATCCTCTGTGTTTATCTTGTCTTGGAGCTCAAGCAATGGAATATTTCACCAAAATTTAGGAAACAATTATTTATTTTCCCTTGGTGCATAGTTTAATTCAGATTGCTCTGGATTGGAGCTTCATGAAAAAAATATATTTTTATAGTTTGTATAATTACCCATGCCATGGCTGAAGAATTATAGCATTATAATTGCAGAGCTTTCTCCATGGTACATGTGAGCTTTAAGAACAAAAACGTCTCTGACTATAGGAGTTCAAAGAGTATATATTTATATTAGAACAGGGTAAACATCCTTGCAGCACTGCAAATAATAGTGAAAGCACAGAAATCAACAGTCAAACACTGTTTTCCTTGTTTGAATTTGTCCAAATATTTCTTTAACCAGAACAAACAGGTTTACCTGCCAAAATGGGCATTTCCTTTTCAGTTACAGGTCAAGTCTGTGGCAATATGCAGAGCAGCCTAAAACTTCTTTTCACAAGTGAAAAGAAAAGAGATAATGTATTTTAGGAAGGTCAAATATAATGTGCCATGAAAAAAAAGAGAAAAGCTTTATCTCATACCTTGTTTAGTGTACTTATCTAAAAAAAAAACAGTTAAGTGCATTAAGAAAAATTTATTTTGTTTTGCCACTGTGGACTGAAGGGGCAAATAGGTAAGACATATAACTAACAGTGACAGAGTTAGTCTTGATGCCAAAAACTTATATCCCATGGAAATAAATGAGAGAATTATAGATCACTGTGGTGGCAATAAAATGCATCAGGACTGCTGCTTACAGGTAGTCATACCACTGTCCTCCAGACTGCAGTAATGAAGACATTGCTTTTCCCTCTACATCCTGTACTTTGGGCATGTGACAGGATCCTGACATGCTCAGAGCTTTGAGGTGGCTGTGCTGAGGTACCTCCCCACAGGACACCAGAAGATGTTTAAAATAAGTACAGCCAAATTTTATTGGGATGGGAGTGAGAAACATAACTCTTAACGTAGAAAAATCTCGAGGCAATTAGGCCAAGAAAACCAGAAAATAATCAGAATGAAAAATACCCTATGCACAGCTGTGTCCTAGAGAGGCAGTAATTTCTCCCACCTCAACGCCCTCCTTGTCTCCACTGCCAGCCCTACCTGTACCAACATGTCTCAACCTCTGTGGCAGTGCCTGTGACAGTTCCCTCAGGGAAGGGGCAGTGTCTCTTTTCATCCACCGAGTCCATTTGAACTTCCTGGTCCTTTCAATGAGCTGAGAAATATAGGGAACTGCGGGAGAATAGATTGCAAGAGAATAGAGATGGTGCTGCAAACAGCCTCACCCCTGATGAGCTGCAGCTGTACTAATTACCAAAGAGTGGAAGCAGCCTTGCCCTCAATAGGTCGCAGCTATGTCCAGTAAGGATGTGTGTTATAAGAGTGAGTTGGGCAGTAAATGGAGGAAGGAAGGGGTCAAGAAGGAGGCATGGTGTGTGATGATGGCTGTGGAGAGAATACAGAGAAAAGGTATGAAAGTTTACTATAGTGGATGATAAAGGGCTGATGCTTGCCACCCAGTTCAGTCATTTGAGCTCACTATCAGTGGGGGAAAGGTATGAGGGCTTTACTGTAGGGCAATAAAGGGCCCATGCTTTGGTGTCAGTTATGAGTCTACTGTCAATTGGTGCCCCATGTGAGGAGCAAACACTGAAAAGCACCACAGGGAACAAGGAAGTGGATAGGGAAACGTGGTCCATTACCCCAGGAAATGACTAATGCACAACTGAAGGACAACAACTGGCATCAACTTCAACATCAGTCATGAATATTAAGGAATGTATTGTAATCTGTAACCCTTTTTGCAAAAGAAACTATTTAATGCTTCTAGGGTTAATACCTTTCGGTACTAAGGTAGTCCATTTGGCTGCATATATTTTAAGCTATATATTTCTTATACAATACTTTTTCAATGAAGGGTTTGTTGTGGTGTTTTTTTGGTTTGCATAAAATTCACATTGGGAAAAGAAATTTCATTATGCATATAAACAGGTTTACTTGCAGATGAAAAGTGTTCTCACACTCTGTGTTGGTATTGATTTGAGCTTGCTGCTTGTATAATGCATTAAATATAAGCAAAGTAAGCAAATTACATGCCATAAATAACTTGTCATAGAAAATACTATATTACCAAGTATTTTCAGTATGACTCAAAAACCTTTTAGAAGAAAAACAAGATTCTATTTACTTATGGTAAGGAATTACTGGATAAAATATAAAGTATAAGGTAAGCATACAAGTGGATACTTTTCATTGCATAAAACAGGGATTTAATTAGCTTGAACTTTCCAAGATGCAAAAGACTCAAAGCTGGGTGAGTTTTTTTTATACTTACAAAATATATTTAAAGTGTACTACTTTTTATAGTAATAGAAATTATAGAGAACATCAAATATATGTAAAATATAAAAATTCTTGACTATTTTATTAAATATTTCTCTTTTTCTGCAATAACTGAATGTGTGAGATGCAGTTTTCTAATACAAGAAAAGTTACTAATTCATGAATACATTTTTTGAAAAAAGAAGGTGAAAATTATAAATTAGTTGGCTAAAACCTGTAATTTGGGAACATGCTAAGATCTCTAAGGACTGATTTTTCTGTACCTTATAATTTTGGCTTATAATAAAAATGATTCTTCTGTGATCTGAAATTGTGTGAGGTTAACTTGCCTCCATATTTATGTATTATGTATTGGATTGCACCTTTTAAGGATGATTTGAAAATAAATACAAATAAGCTTCATCATAGTATTTGCCAGAAGAATAGCAATAGCAACTGATAGCTGAAGGACAGTCAAATGGAAGTGATAACGTGACACAATGAATTCGGACCTAATTATGGCCCATGTTATTTTTTCAGCAAAGTTTGGTTAATGCAAAATCTCTCTAGATAAGATTGTTGTTTGGCCCTTTAATGTGATTTAGGAGGTTCTCTACATGAAATTATTTCTGTTGATCAAAACAGGAAGTCGTGACTAGAGATACCATGTGGTCTGGAATAAACTCTTAGGCTGTTTCTTTTTTACTGACTTTTAGCATTGTAATATTTTTCTGGGCAATTGTGCCAATGTGGCAGATACCTTGGGGCTGTCAGAATTCAGGCATGCTCCTTGATATTCCAGTGCACACCCAAACTGTACCTGTAGCTGTACATCATCAGAGGGCCATAGGCATGCTATGCCACCACTACCCACCCACTTGTGGTGGCAGCTTTGTTCTTTACTCCTGTGGTAAAATGAGAGCCTACTGTGTTAAACTCTGTGAGACCCAGAAAGGTGTGATGGGACTAACACAGACTGTAAGGTATCCTGTACTTGTGGATTTACCACCCCATTTCGCATCATCCTTCTGTTACTTAGTTGCATTAAAAACTACACTTAATTAATAATTAGTCTTTTTACCTTTCTTTTTCTTTGATTTGGGTGTGTTTTGTGAATACTCATTGGAAACTTCCCTGGCAGCCCAGGTACTGTGTGATGAATTTGTCTGCACACCTAATATCTCCATGTAACAAAATTACTCCCAACTGATTTTACTATACTGGGATTAAGACCAACATTTGTTTTGTTGGGTTTTTTTTGTTTTGTTTATCTGTTTGCACTAGAAGTGCAATATAGGTGAGTAACACTTTTTATTTTTGACCAACCTAATGAAACTGCTACAGATTCTAACATATATCATCCAGCTGTACGCACTGTCATAAAGCATGCTGATTTATCAAGAGAAATTTCCTTTATCTATCACGCAGAAATTTTATGGTGTAACCAATCACCAAAATCATATAATGAAAGAAGGATCAGAGAAGATGATCATAGACAACATGCTTGTGATGCTCAAGAGAAAGTACAAGGAGTGCATGCTTATGTTTCTGATGTTTAGAATAATTGGGGGATGGAGATGGGTGGGGAAGGTAACAGGTTATCCTCTTTGGATCAAGGTTTACTTAAAAAAATATTGCATGATTTCTTTTTACATTTTCAGAAAGCAGAGGCTCACTTTCTGAATGGACAGAAGCAATAATGATTTCATTGACTCTGTTGGTGCAGAATGCAGCTTAATTTCCTGTACACAAGGAGTATTAATATCTTGGCACCAGTGCCTTGGCCAGCTCTCCAACTCAGAGCCAATACATTAATGCTCGGAGTGATGCTGTGCCAGTTAGAAAATGCAGTAGAGGATCTGAGCCCAGGTGGACAGTGCCCAAAAATGCCACCTGTTGGTGTCTCTAATTCTTGGCTATTCACAAACTGGAACACACTGCTGGTCCCTTCATTGCCAGTGCTCTGTCCCAACATATTCCCACTACTGAGAATAGGACAGGAGGCTGGGTTGTCTACATCAGTTTAGGTCTTTCAGTGAGGAAGATTCTGTGGAAAGCTGCCCTGCAGAAAAAGGAATGTAGCAGACTATGCACATAGCAAAATTGATTTACATGATACAGAAATTTTGAGTTTTGTCAAGATCTGATTAGATATGATTTATTTTATTTTTTGTTTCTACCCATCCCCAACTCTGAAAACCTCCAAACAGCAGAAGCCTGTTCTTTGTATTGTAAAGGCTATTTATGTTATAGTATCCTGATGACTTAATTTTAACTAAAAGTTTGAGTTTTTTCATAAGAAAATTCTTCTTTTTTTTTGCATCCCTTGTGATGTGTTGTGCACAGAGATGTTACTAAAATGACCTGGTTCCATACTCTTAAATTTGTTGATATCCATTGATTGTTTTGGAGGTAGGAATGTTTGTAACTTGGTGAAAAAAAATACATATGAGTGATTAAAAAAAAGTAATTTAAAATAAAACAAGAGCTAAACTATCTGTGACTAGAATGCAAACAATTAATCCCAGGATAGCTAGCCATTCTATCAGAGCTAACTTATTTTACAAGAAAATTTCTCTAACCATATTACATGATCTCATCTGAAATATGTAGTAAACAAAAAAAATACAGTTCACAGTAATGATTAGTTATTCTTCCAAATCTGAAACAAAAACAGGCCATAATAACAGGTTTAAAAAAATCAGGGTACATGGAGATTTTTTTTCAATGATGGAATTCAGAAACTATTTTAAGTCTCTTCTAAAAAAAACATTTTCTTTTATAGACACTTCTGTGAAGAAAGTAACCTGTATAAATTAGCTCTTCATGCAGATATAGGTTTGTGGGCATCAGAATGCAGGCAAATACATAAATTATAGACTGACAGACATTTTGTGTTCAGGGATACATGTGCATAACAAGATACTTACACGTGTTTAATTGCCCAGAGACACCTGAAACTGTGGTTTTCAAAGCAGGAGGAAGCAGATGCAACTGTGTTACAGGAAGCAGAGTCACAAGTTACCAGAAAAAATCTCCACCACCACGATTTGGGAACTACTGCTAATCTAGACATAATGTTGGACAGCAGTACTGTATATTGCGTACTTCTAATGTCTCTCTTGGAAAATAGGCAGCTGCCACACATCTGCAGTTTGAATGCTGAACTAGTTTAGTCAGGGCTAAACCATGATTTACACATGAAACAGAGAAACATGAAATTCTGAGGTTTTTTCCCTATTCAGTACTGGATTTTCCACAAGTACCAAGAGGTCCATGCCCTGCATTCTGCCAATTTGATCAGATTTCTTATTATCTGGAAGCTGAAGAGGTGATCACTTGGCCCTAGCTCTAGAGCTGTTGATGATAACTTCTGTTTTCAGCTTTCATTTTTCGCTTGGTCTATGTAGCATATATGATGCACATGCAGTCCCAATGTGACTTTTCAGAACCTCATAGTTTATTGTGAAATTGTAATGCACTTATGAATTTCTCATAAAGGAACAATTTTTTGAAGAGACTGCTAAAATAGTCAGGTAATAAAAAATTAAAGATCCATCTTGATATTCTACTAAATCTTGTTTATATACATACTCAAGGAAATAAAAATTCCATGACATGGTCTCACAGCAGTTTGCAGAAAGAGATAAGATCTTGTCTGTGCTTCACAGAAGAGAAGTAGTTCAAAAGGAAGTCAAGTGTGTTACTTGCATGTAAAGCACACATAAAATATGGAAAGTAAGCTCTTTGAGTAAAGGTCTTTGAAGTCATTGTCAGCTTTTTGTGAAGTTAATGAGTAAAAACAGGTGACTGGTTGCAACTGAGGGGATAGGAGGGATGAAGTCCTTTCTTGAACACATTCACAGTTGTAGAGGTAGGTCAGAGAGAAGAACTCATTATGAAATGAGAGTGGAGGAAGGCAGACTTTGTTCTGTGTTTTGCGAACTAAAGTAAATTAAATTCATCGAATGGATAAAAAGCAATGTTACAGAACTTTTCTTTCTGACAATGAGCTAAGGATGAAACAGAAATCATTAAGTCATGAAGAAAAGGCTGTCAAATCTCTTTCCTTTCCATCAGTGTTTTTAAAGCAAACAGAAAATCCTGAGGGCTATATCTAGTAGCATCTAAAGTCTGCAGACACTAAACTGATGGCAAAAGCAAAAATAAAAATGTAGTAGCTGTGCCTATCTCATTGCGTGAGGGAATCTGGTCAATCAAAGAATGTTACTAAAATGCTCTGTGGAAATCTACACTTCTTGCAGTGCAAATGACCTTTATCATACATTTTTGACTCTAGGAGAAATGCTTAGTTTCATAAAAGAACATTTTAGTAACAAGAAAACCTATCACTAGGAATAGATGTGTTTGTGTTGTATTTGGTATAATTACTGTGATATGCGTGCAAAGCAAATTTGAGAACAAAACATGCACTCAGGCATTCTAATGAGGATGGTAGTCTTGTGGTTTAGGTACTGTAAAAGCATATACGGAGTCATCTAGCCAGAGAACAGAGTCTGTATCAAGTAAATCTGATTTTTTTTTTCCCTTCTGTTTTAGGCTGAATATTTTCTTTCTTGTTTAGATTTTGTTTCCATTTCAATGTTATTATTCCAAACAAGACAAAATCAGAGCAAGAATGGCAACAGGTAAACTTGGCATAGTGTTACCTTTTGTGATAAAAAGCTTTGATCGACAGAGCTACAAAAATAATTGTATTTTATCTAAGACTATTTAATTGCTTGTTTTTTTGCTTGATATTAGAAATTATTATGCTTCTCTTTATATATAAAAGAAACTGTAGCGATTATGTGCCCTACATGCCTAGGTGCTTCATCTTAATAATTTCTATATCCCCTTTCATTCACTTTTTGATGCATCACAATGTGTGCAATAGTCAAGAAACTCAGATATCTTAGTTTTGTATTCAAAATAGTGCTATGGAAAAGAAGAAAGCAAAATATGTATTGTCTATAATAACAGCAGTTAAAATCATTATGCACACACGTTTATGCATAGCCATGCTATGTCTTAATCTGCTATGTATTTTTCATGTACATCAGAAACTCGTTCTTTGTTTCTTGCCCAGGTCCCAAGGCTGCGTTTCTCTAACCGAGCAGTTGTGAGCTATTTATGGTCCCAAGGTTGCCTGTGACAACCTGTGCCTTTTGATTGGGTTTTTTTTGTCGTTTACTCTTTACAGTTTTCTTCTTCTTTATTCATCCCATGTTTACAGTTCTCTGCAGTATGCAGAGAAACATAACTGTCTATATATGTAATAAAAGCTGAGATACTTTCTCTACAATCAGGTCATTTGAAGGAGCAATTAGTAGATGAAAATGTAACAATATATTTTATACTCTCTCAAGACATCAGGGAAACTTGCACTGCAGCTTAAATACTGTCACAGCAAGGCTGGTATAACCTTTAGAGTGACCTCTCTCTGTTGTTTAATAAAAAGCAACTATAACTTGATAGAAAACAACATTAGCATGCACATAATAATAAGCAGTATAATGACTCTTTAGCTGCATAGGCTACATTAATATCTTGCAAGAAGATATAACTTACATTAAAATTTCACAACTGCTGCAGAAGCCAATGTCATTATCACAAAGCCAGACAAAAGGAGCACAAACATATTGGAGTTTATGTTTTCAATATTGCACACTGACATACATTGAACAGTATGGCTGACCAGAAGCATGGGCTTTTGTTCTACCTGGGAGAGCGGGAAAGTTTTAATGAAGAGATGAATATGCATGAAAGCCCAAAAGCTATTGGTGGTTGCCGCGCTGTCACTCTCGGACTCCTCTGTATTTGATTGGACAGTCCCGTGTTACCCATGCCCAGGACAAAGGTTTTAAGGATGCTTCCCACAGTGTACTCCTGGCTTTTGGAGGACAGCAGCCTAATAAACTGTTTGTTCTCTGGAAGTCAGTGTCCCCTCATCCTTACCTCAGAGAAATCCTATTAATGTTAGAAATCTCCCCCTTCCCTCCTTCCTGCAGGCTCACACGCACCCACGGGACCGCCGGCTCTCCCCCGAGAGGAAGAAGCTGGCAGGACCCACTCACACACCTAGCTGGGACCACAGCAGCAAGAGGGAGAGAAGCAAGGGACGTTTTTCTAACAGAACAGGACTTAATAGCAGAGTCTATTGGAGGGTTATAGAAGAGTACCTATAAAAATACTATGTATTTTCACTTGAATTTAAGGTATACGTTTTCACAAACAAATACATTTTATCTATTGATTTGCAACTTTGAGGAATACAGAATGTCTTCTCACTAAAGGGAAATAAAAAGCCTGATTGATGTGAGTGAGCTGAGTACTTACATATTACAAGTAAGCCTGTAATATTTCCCTTATCCATGGGACTCAGTGCATTTGAAACTAAACTAGATATTTATTAATGGAAGCGTCTACAGAGACATCACAACTTGAGATAGTGTTTAACTTATTTATACAGATCTACATTCTGATTCTTTTATTTCTACTCTTTCTCACAGTCTACTCTATTCAAATTAAATGCTATGGAGCCAGTGGGAAAAATCAAAATACTAAACCTTCATAATTTTCACTGACAGCAAGCCAGTAAGCACTAAGTCCTGCGTCTCAGTCCTTAGAAGCAAACTTTCAAAATCTGTGGCCTTGTAGTGGTACTCAGGTGTCAAATATCTAATAACATTGTGGTCAAGTGCACAGTAGCAAGCAACCAGACAGATTTTCTTCAGAATTTCCTTCTGCCTGTATTTGAGATTTATCCAGAAAATAAAAAGTGGTTTTTTTTTTCCCCTTCTGGATGATAAAAGTGCCTATTTCACTGTTCATGACACCTTCTCTCAGAGGTAATTAAGCCTGACTAGTCAAGTCAACATTTTATCTGTTGCAGACAGGTAAAAGATATTACTAGAGAAAGTTCTTATAAAATATGGATTAGGCCCTGTTACTTTAGCTAAGTAGCTAGCAATAGCTTGCAAATTCCCAGTCAAAACAATCTTGGGAACAAAAGTCAGTTGATAACAAAATATTCCTGGGTGAAAAATAGACTGCATCTGTATATATCATAAGATTTGTCCCATAAGTATTAGTAGAAAAAGTGTGTAAACTAACTTGAAATACAGAAGTTTAATAAATATTCAAAATACCATGTACCAATCAATGAACTAAGTGTGAGTGCATTGCTAACCAATTAGGTTCAGCACAGTGCCTTCTGATAATCCTATAAAAATATGACCTGTACAATAAAGATACAACTTTTCTGCATGAGGAAAATGGAGTTTCAGCTGACTTATTAAAACATTTATTTTAGAGTAAAAAATTGTAGCAGACTCCCAGCTGTTCTGATGTTTATTTGTTCATACTTTGGACAAAAGACCATCTGTGGAAACTAACATTTGTCATCATAAGCTATAATGATACTTGTATAGGTGCTGTAGTAAAGGGAAAATATTTCCTTCCTGTTTGGTTTCTGAACATATCTTAGTATTCAAAAAGCCAATGTATTACCTGATCCTCACACACTCATTGGGCAAACTTCCTGCTGTTCTTTTTACCACTTACCTCTACAACCCTTCTAGGAAAAAAGACCATCTTCCTACAAAGATGTTAGCTCTTCATGTTAAAATGATCACTGAGAGATGGAAATACACTTTTTCTGACAGAGAGCTTAGGGATTGATTATTCAAGATGATGGGCTTGCCATAAATGGGACAGAAGACATGAAAAATTGCCATGGTTTAGCTGATAAGGTGATGTTAAGTCACAGGTTGGACTCAATTATCTCAAAGGTCTTTTCCAACTTGTGATTCTGTACAAACGAAAACAAAGAGGGAATCCTTCTTGAAACCTTTAGACCAGAAGGTGGTGATGGTGTTTTGGAGAAAAATGATGACCAAAAAAGGAAGGTGACTTCAAAAAAGGCAGAAAAAGGAATTTAGGAAGGATATATAATCTTGTGCATCAATGTGAGGCAAATTTTGATGTACATAATATCATCAGAAATTTTGACAAGGCAGATGGAATCACCTTTCATCACAACTTAATAGATAAGGTGGCCCTTATCCATTTCAGCTTCTTAGCTCTTGTTATCTGATACAGGGACAAAATCTGCTCCTACACATGACCTATGATCTCCATTAAAATGGCATAGCTGTACAATGCCTCCACATTCATATTTCTCATTGGCAGTTCTGATTTAAGAAAAATAGTGTTTACTCCACTACTACCTATAGTTTGTTTCTGTCTTAAGTTGCCCACTCAATTGCTTTGACTTGATCATTGTAGGATGCATTAGATTAACAATGTAGTAGAATAGAACAGTTCAGTTGGAAGTGATGATCATCAAGTCCAGCTGCTTGACTAATTTGAGTGACCATGGGTTAAAGTATGTTGTTAAGGGCCTTGTTCAAATGCTTCAGACAGGGATAGGTTTGAGACATCGACAACCATTCCAGGAAATCTTTAACCAGTATTTGACCACTGTCTTAGAAATGTTTAACAATGTCAGCTCTGGACCACCAACCCCCCCCCCCCCCCACCCCACCCTGCCACAGCATTTTTGAGCCACTGCCATGAGTCCTCCATCTCAAGTAGAAGAGGTCATCACCTCCTTCCCCACCTACCCTTTACAGAAATTTATACAGAACAATGATGTTTCTAGAAAAGCATATCCTTATGAAACAGCTCTGCGTCTGCAGACTTGCATTTTATGCCAACCTGTACATGCAGTGTTTCCGAGGTAGTATGAGACTGATGTGCAGTTCATGAGAGATCCTGACTTGCAGTTAAATGCAGTGGGAAGCAACTGGTTTGAGTAATATGGAGATGAGAGGAACTTGTTTTTATAGATACTGCCACACTGTTACTTTTACAATTTGAGCATAATTTCATCATAGAGAAAAAAAAGATTGCTGCAGAGAATCCTTACTTGTTGTAATTCCCAAAGAAACTGCCTCCCCCTTACCCCAGGATATGGAAGGCCGAGATATCCCTCTGACCTTTACCCCTTTCCCCTATTCCATTGGCCCTGGGCCAGACAGCCCACCAGAAGATAAGACCTATATAAGTCCCTGTGTTTCCTTGACTCTCTCTCTCCACGTGGATCCCCCACGAATAAAGATCTTCAAACATCACGGAAGGAGCCTCTTCTGTTAATCCGGTCCTATCCCTGAGATATCTGCCCCCTGGGCCCCGTGGGGAATCTGAGCTAGCCTTGAATCTTTGGGGGGCTGCAGGGGGGAAATAATCTCACTTACTATCCCAGCTGTGCTGCAGGACAGTATGCTATGCCAGCTTTGTACTAGTTTACACAGGAATCTATCTTTTATAATCTAAAAGTGGTCTTGTTTCCTGTTACAGATTGCATGAGCTCTCAGAAACCAGTACTTATATAACTGGAGGTAGAAAATGAAATTTTCCCAAATGTAATTGCAGAAGGGTTTGAGGAGTAACAGCGTTGTTCAAAATTTTATATACTGTCCACTGCCTTTGCAGTGGTAATATGTGGGCTAGAAACCCTTCTATAATATATTTGAGTTATTTTAAACACAATTATCTTTAATCCCCCACTTCCTCAACACTGCAAATATAAACCAAAAACCAAACCAAAACAAACTAACAAAACAACCAAAAACCAGTGAGTTGTGTTACTGCCAAGCCTATAGTGTAATCTGCAGGCTTATTTACTGTAAACAATACTTTTACACTGTCTAGTGAGAAAAGTCACAGGTGCAGTGATTTAATTACTAGTCAGTCATTTTGCATTGATTCAGTCAGGAACAACATATCCTTTCCAGGAACTATTTCAGAATGATTTTAAAGCCTTTGTTCCAGCTGCCCTAGGTCAAGTGCTGAGAATGAAATTCAAAATGGCAAAGGCAGGAGCTCACACAGAGCAGAAAATTTGCATTATAGAAGTTGATGAATTTATTTCTTTGGCAAAAAATTAAGTGTGGCAGTGCATAGTGGATGAGCAAAAAGAGTTAAGGATGTTGGTTATTGAAGTATTTAAATTCTGATCAATATATTTTAAAAATATTTTCTTTTTTCTATGAAAAAAAAGGGAAAATAAACATACTATGAATTTGTATTGCCTCAAAACTGAAAGAAATAGATCAGTGTCATACCCTGAAAACACCAGTCTTGTTGGCAGTAACACATCATGGGATTCTTCCAGACACTTTATCTGTAACAACCCTCTCCACATGCACATGGAAGAGAAATTAAGCATTTTAGGGGCACAGCACCTCTTGAGGTCAGAGAGAATATAAAGCTTAATTCTAGACAGAATTGCTAGATAGAGCTTATTTATCAGTTGTTCATCATTGTTTCAGTGTTCACCTAAGTATTTCTGATCCTTTCAGATTAGTTGGTTTATTGATTGGTTTGGTGGGGTTTTTTATTGTTTTTGCTTTTTTGGTATTAGTGTAATTTCTTTTCCATTTAGGAGCATCAGTCTATTTTGGGAGTTTGTATCATTGAGTTGATTGTGAAAACACAGTCATCTTCTCTTCAACTCTCTTTCATATTTCTACATGATACCTTGAATGTGTTCTCCCTAAAGTCAGTGTTTCATCACCACTCAGAACATGAAAACTCCTTTTATGCTAGGATGCACTTTTGCCCACTTCTGTTAAATTATTGGGATATGACGTGGAGCCCCTAAGCCTTTGAATAGACCCTGAAACAATTGGTCTTAAATTAGAAATGGTCTTTAGCTTATTTGAAACACTTTCTATTGGCTGTTGGTGATATTTTTACACTGTGCCTAATGGGGATATTTAGAGACTTTTCAGGTTAAACAAAATTGTCCAGGCTGATATCAGGCTGAAGTTTATCTGTAATTTTCATGTCTGTATGGAAAGAATTCTTCCCCACACACAAAATTTTACTTTTTCTTTTTTCCAGAAAGAGTGGACTATCTTGTAAGACACAAACTACTAAGACAAATGTAACAGCAAGATGTTTTGTCTTGTCACCATTCAGTATAGGTTACCTTATAAACAGGATAATGCAAAAGATTCTGGCCAAGCTACCCAGAAACAATCTGTGTGTACCAATATCAGATATCTTGTCAGATACTCCAGCTGTTCCTCTATTTACTGGACTCCTGAGACTTAAAACTAAAAAGTTTTACCTCCCTTATGTTAAAACCTTATTTCACACCTTCTTTCCAGCTTTATTAATAGAGCTGCATCCAATCCTGTAATAGTATGATGAGATTATTGAGTAGGAAAAATTCCTGCAGTGATATAACAAATAGTAATCTTCAAAAATTACTAAATTCTGCCTTATGGTCATTGCATGTGCACTTACTATACTGGTAAAGTATTCGAAGAAATAAGCTTGTTTGAGGTAAGAAATCTGCTGAGCTTCTTTTTGTAACTGCATTGTTGAAACCTGGTTTGTTCTTGAGCTAGAACCTGAAGAAGATTAACTATCATGCTAGAGTAAATTTTCAAGAGATGTAGTTGTAATTGGCTTCAGAAGTTATGATGAAGACATAAACAGGCTTTTTATTACTAAAGTAAAATATTCACTAGATGGAATCGGTGTATATAAACTGCATGGGTGAATAGCATGCTGGGGGTTATTATGGAAATGCAAAAGGTGAATAAAGGGTATGTGAATATATATTATTTGATATAGGAATGTTTGTATGGTACACTGATTTTTTTTTTTTAAAGCATTTTTTTAAAGCATTAAAATAAAAAGGCCTGTTATGACCTTGTGTAGATTTTAGAAATCATTTTGGAAAATGCTATACATATACACATAATTAACTTAATGAATCAAATTTACTGTTTCATCTCAGAGGGACACTGAAAATTCACCTCTGAGTAAGTGAAGTGTTTTAAATGCTGCTCCATTTATAGTTTCTTTATGGATTTAAGGCCAATGAATGAGGCACCATGACACAAAATAGCCATTTGACTAACTGCCAATATTTGAGGCTGGAAATGTACAATAATTTTCCACTAGGAAAAGAATATATTTAAAACAGAACGCGTCCTAAAGTTAATTATATTTTAAACTAGAAAATGTTGCTTTTTTTTTTTCATGTAATTTCATATGAGCTGGTGTTTTCTAGTCTTGAAAATGTAACATTTATTTCAGCTGGGTTATATCAATGATAGGTGTTAACAATAACCTAAAAGTTGCCCTTAAAATTCAGTTTGTCTGTTGTTGAGTTGACCTCTGATGGTCTGGAGACAAGATGTAGCTCTGGGGATACTGCACAGAAAAGCAACCTGCTTTAGGGCTCTCAGTGTCCTTCCACAATGTGCTATTTTTCAAATGTTGTCACCTTGTTAGGTACAAGTCAGAAGAGAAAAAAATGTGTGACTTCAACAGAAATGATTGGATGTTTCAAATGTGCATAGTTTATACAAAAGGATTTTAAAACGTTTACATTGAATGGGTACTCTGCTTTCAGTAAATGGGAGTTTTTGTCTGATCTACCACAAAAAAAATCTGTGTTATCTACAGATGGCCAGAGTTTTCATTAAAATAAAAATAATTTGAGGCATTTTTAAGAGAAAGGTTAATGAGAGTTACCTTACTGCTTGTTCAAAAGCTAAAAAAAGTCAGAAAATTAAAAAAAAAATTCTGTAAATATTTTAGTAATTATGTAATAAAAACCTGGTTTTGTTTTGTCAAAGGTTTTTCTTTAAATAACATTGAAAACATTACACGGAGAATAAAAATAAATTCACATTGCAGTACAAAAAATTTTTTAAAAAGCAGAATTTAAAATTGTTGCCCAGTCAGTTTTGCTTTTAGTAACAGCTTAGCTGGCTATAAGATACATAAGATAAGTAATCTAATAGTGACACTGATTTCACAATCTTTTGCCTAAATGAAGTCCATCAAATTTTTGTTTATTTTGTTTGTGTTTTTTTAAAGCAATTGTTAGGCTTATATTAAGTGAATTTCAGATATACTTCCCCGATTTACACTCAGTTCTAATTCCTAGATTTTGCTTGTTGTCTGCTCCGTCTACCTGGCAGCCAAATTTCTGTTAAAATATGCTTTAAAATTCTTTTTATTAGGTACTCTTTTCTGCTATGTGCATGTACTGGATCTGAATATGGGCTGCAGCAGGATTCAACCCTGTGCCTCCTGTAGAATCATCCACTCACATCTATAACATTGAGCTCGCTTTCTGTATAATGTGTAAGTACTTTATAGTCAAAGCACATTCTCCAAAGCCACTCATTCAGCTCTCAAGACTGGCTAAAACTTACTTATTCAAAAAGAAAAATAATGTATTATATTAATGAAATGTTGTAAATCTACCGATCACTTTACATATTATTTTTTTCTCATTAATAGATCTAGAAAAATAATTTTCAGAACTGTTAATTTGGATTGCTTCTATTCATTCAAGTCTCAGTATTTTTAAAATTTTACTCTTTTATGCAACGTGAGCAGGCAAGAGCCATACTCTGGACTTTCAAAAATCATGCTTTTACTTAATGTGTTTTGCTGGTTGTGTTTTCTTCTTTCCTTCTGTAGAATACAAATATTTAGAAACGACTACTAGGAAATGAATCCTCAGGCTTAAATTGAATCAAAGGAACACGAATTAGTAATTTTTTACTTCTGTTTTAAACAGGAAGGTCAGTTGTTTTGCTCTCATTCCCCTTTCAGAGTTGCAGATGTGTATAGGTGTGGGTTACTTCACAGCACAAAGGCAGCAGCACAAAATGACATTACAACATCCCTTGCAGCAGACCTTTCATTTCAACAAGAGCCAGCTATTTGATTATTCATGTTCTTCCAATCCAGAAGCCAAGAGGAATTATATTTTGAGGGCTAGGCACTACCAGAAAAGCACTTATGGAGAGATGGGTATTTACTGACAATAATGCCTCAGTAAGTATTGCCCTGCTTTGATTAGACATAAACAGAAGAAGTTAATAAAGGACTTTAAAGCCTGACATGGGAAGCAGAAAATGAAATTTAGACAATGAAAGAGCCAATGCACTTAGTGTTTGGGCCATCTAAGGATGGCCATTGAGATTGGCAATAGATGTGAATTCATGGGCTCTTTTTTTTTTTTTTTTCATGATAGTCAAAGTTTTGGATTACAATATGCTAATTAATGTTATTTATCACCTCCTAATACTATTATTTTTCACCTGTGTGATACATTTAATTAACTTTCAAGTGCTTCATTATATGTTTTCGTCCCATGGTATATCTGATATTCAGACAATCTTATTTTGTAGAGCTTGAGTGATCTAAGGAAGGATGTAATTTGAGGTAAGAAAATACATGAGAGAGAAGAGATGTGAAAGGGTCATAGAAATAGCAGAGTCATCACATTTCATATTATATTTAGTGAATAAATCATGGTTTCAATGTATACTTCTGCTCCATCCATTGCATTTTGTCTTATACTGAGAAGTTATATAGAAATCTTAAATAAATGAACAGAAAGAAAATCAAAAAAGGAAATAAAAAGGAGGCTTACCCGAATTATGCATTACATTCCTAAGTACTAACACATATATAATATGCAAGGTAAGACTAGCCATGCAAATATACAGTCAAATTAGACCATTTATCAAAGATAATGTCTTAAAATTAGAAAAAAAAAATGGGGGGGGGGAAACATCACTAATTTTAAACTGAAAAGAAATAAAATTATCTGCCAAAGGAAATNGTTACTTCACAGCACAAAGGCAGCAGCACAAAATGACATTACAACATCCCTTGCAGCAGACCTTTCATTTCAACAAGAGCCAGCTATTTGATTATTCATGTTCTTCCAATCCAGAAGCCAAGAGGAATTATATTTTGAGGGCTAGGCACTACCAGAAAAGCACTTATGGAGAGATGGGTATTTACTGACAATAATGCCTCAGTAAGTATTGCCCTGCTTTGATTAGACATAAACAGAAGAAGTTAATAAAGGACTTTAAAGCCTGACATGGGAAGCAGAAAATGAAATTTAGACAATGAAAGAGCCAATGCACTTAGTGTTTGGGCCATCTAAGGATGGCCATTGAGATTGGCAATAGATGTGAATTCATGGGCTCTTCTTTTTTTTTTTCATGATAGTCAAAGTTTTGGATTACAATATGCTAATTAATGTTATTTATCACCTCATAATACTATTATTTTTCACCTATGTGATGCATTTAATTAACTTTCAAGTGCTTCATTATATGTTTTCGTCCCATGGTATATCTGATATTCAGACAATCTTATTTTGTAGAGCTTGAGTGATCTAAGGAAGGATGTAATTTGAGGTAAGAAAATACATGAGAGAGAAGAGATGTGAAAGGGTCATAGAAATAGCAGAGTCATCACATTTCATATTATATTTAGTGAATAAATCATGGTTTCAATGTATACTTCTGCTCCATCCATTGCATTTTGTCTTATACTGAGAAGTTATATAGAAATCTTAAATAAATGAACAGAAAGAAAATCAAAAAAGGAAATAAAAAGGAGGCTTACCCGAATTATGCATTACATTCCTAAGTACTAACACATATATAATATGCAAGGTAAGACTAGCCATGCAAATATACAGTCAAATTAGACCATTTATCAAAGATAATGTCTTAAAATGAGAAAAAAATGGGGGGGGGGGAACCATCACTAATTTTAAACTGAAAAGAAATAAAATTATCTGCCAAAGGAAATGAGTGTGTAAGCAAACCTGAGATAAATAGGGGATATGTGAATGTCCAGCTGCCTGTAATTATTATATTAATGGGCACAAGATATAATACCAGTAAAATAAGATTGAATGATCCTTCACCACTTTGTAGAGCACTTTGGTACCTGCTTGGGGGATTATAGTCTTGAACCACAAGGTTTCATTGGGTCCAAATTAACAGGAGTGACCGAATGTGATAAAAAAAAAATTCACCCCAAACAAGTGTCTGAATCATAGTTTGTAGGAAAATTTTAATTTCTGTGGATATTTTATAGCAAAATTGTTATAACAAATCAGCTCAAAACTGACTTATACACAACAGAAGAATGAAAAAAAATATTGTAATGTAGGAACAGTAAAGGTAAATATAAGAAATATGTCAGAAATAGATGTTATAATTTTTTTTAATACAATTTAATATTATTAACATGACTCATGGCATTTTGAGGATGAGGAAGTCCAACACAGAGATAAAGATGAATTTTGTATTGTGACCAAAATTAGAAACTCAAGGCTTCAGATCCAGTTTCACAGCACAAAATCAGATCTGCAGTAAAATTACACTATTCAGCTTCATATTATTAAAATGGGTTTTTCCATGGTCTTTTTGACCTTTCAACTCAGGATTCTTTTATTTCATCATAGTAACATTGCTAAATGAAAGTAAAATTCAACTAGTTTAAGGAAGTACAGAAGAACTACTGTGGCAAAGCATGCTATTTTGCTGAGTAAATTAAGTAACAGTGTCTCTGATGGTCCCAAAGAAACCTTTTCATTATTTTTTCCTCTTGTCTTCAGTAAGCTCCATAATCACGCCATAACTGCTATGGTGTGTTGATCTTGGCCAACTGCCAGATGCCCACCCAGCTGTTCTTTCACTGCCCCTACTCAGAATACAAAAAAAGGTGAAAACTTCATAGTTCTAGGAAAACACAGAGGGATTATATTCCAGTTACCATCACAGGCAAAATATAGTTGATTTTGGGAAAACTGGCTCATCTCAAATCTGTATTAGAGACTGAATTTTCAGTGTCTCTCTGAGTGTAATTTTTTAGTGTAGTATGCATCCATGTATGTGGAATATCTATTGAAAACTTGTGAAAAGCTGACACAGGTCATAGAGTAAAGAGATATAAATGAAATATTCATCTTGATAGACAAAGAGAACTTAGTGCCTAAATTCAAAAATCAATGCCACAATTCAAATTTCATTGAAAGAAAGGCATTTCCAGATTGCTGGTTCTACTCAGTTTTGTCTGCAGCAAGGAGAAGAGCTTAGTGAGTACATCTTATCAGGAAAACATATAGACTTCCTGTGGGGATTTCAATATATAGGACATTAATCAGGAATACATTTATAGCAATTTCTGAGGCACAAATATAGATTTTGTTCAATAAGAGTCTTAATAAGATTTTGTTTCAATTTATTTCACATGCATAAGGACAGAGATTGCAATGAAAATTACGAAATATGAAGCAGAAGGCATTTGGTGATAATACATAGAAGAAAAGAAGGTTTTGCATATTTCATTAATTCACATGTATATATCAAAGTGCATACATTGTATTGTGTTTGAATTTAGGGTCCTCTCCATCTTGAGATATTTTATGATTCTAGGATTTGAATATGCATGGATTTCAGAAAGAAGCAAATAAAAATATAATCCATCAAAAGTATGAGGAAAGATAACAAAATAAAAATAGAGAATGTAGAAAATAAGGAAAAAGATATATAGCTTTAAACATGAAAGAAAGGATTTTTAAAAGAAAACATCATAAAGGCTAAAAAAAATTAAAAAGGCATAGGAAATATTCAGAAAGAATTCCAACTGGGCTGGAAAGAAAAATAAAACTCATCAAGGAAGGGACATATAAAAGGAAAAATATAAAATGAAAACAAATAAATATGGAAAGAAGAGAGAAAATAATAAAAACATGATCCTTCAGAAAGGTTTGTAAAGAAAAGAAAAGCTAGGAAAATTATTCCATGGATGATTATATAACCTTAGAGATAACAAAGACAGCAAAATAAAGAAAGAAAAAAAAAGGTACAGAAATGAATGTTTGTATTCTTCATTGCAAAGAGCTAACCCTAGGGGTCCCACAAGGGTCTGTGCAGTAACCTATGAAATTCACTGTATTTGTACAAGAGAGTGAATAATGACCTGCCAAATATTACAGCTGAGAAACATTTTTCAATGTGAAAAATAGAGGTGAATGCAAAATATTGCATAAAGAACTCATTGTATTCAGTGATAAAAATTAGAAATAATAATTCAGTGCTCATAAATTCACTGCAAGGCACATGTTTAACTATCACCCCAACTGAAGAGACAGAATGGTGGTCTTTGAATTAGGGATTACCATTCTCAAAACTCATCCTAAAATAATTCTAAATAAGCAAATATCTTGTCAAAAAATAAGGGTGAAGGAGTAGAGAATGAAAATAAACAAAGAAAAAAAAAATACTGTCATAGAAATGGATGATATACTTCATGCTGAATAAAATGTGCTAATTAGCCATCTCAGAAAAAAAACCAAAAAAAATAGCTGGTTTATATAAATTCTGAGAAAGATGAAAAGGATGATCAAAAGCATGAAATGACCTACCTATGAAGTGGAAAAAGTTTCTGAGTTTAAAAATAAACAATCCGTAGAAGGTAAGATGGAGGTCCATAAAATAATGAATGGTTTGAAGGAAGTAAATAAAAAGGTGATACTCACTTTTTATCATAATATGAAAAAAGAGAAAAAAATACAGGAATCAATTGATGTTGCATTAATGGTATAGGAATTTAGCAGAAAATAACCCCCTTTGTGTTCCAACTGGTCCTCAGAGATCAGAGGGGCTGGTCGTGGCTGAGTTTAGTTTCTGATTATAGCCAATTTAGAATTATAATGACAACAGATGCACAAATAGTGCGGTTTTTTAATCTAATGTGATGGGCCTGATTGCATTCAAGAAGAACTTACAAAATCCAGATTTGTGGCTCTAGAATTGTTTATTGAAACAACAGGATAACAGTTTCAGGATTGCTGGTGATAAATCCACCTACTGCAGAGTATTAGTATGGGCTGCAACAGACAGTATAGTAAAATGGGTGTAATAGTTCTACATGTATATAAAAAGAAATATTCATGCATAAAAACAATTTTAATGTATTAGGAAAAATTGAAATGCAGTTGGAAAAACGAGTTGAAAGAAAGCAAGAGGAAATTGGGCAATCCTAGTAAGCTTCATATGACTTCTTTTTGGTGTTTTTAAATAATAGGAAAAATAATCAAAGGTAGGTGGACACTATAGAAAACATTTAATTAATTCTTCAGAAACATTAAAATTATATAAACAATTAAAGCAATCTGATTGCAACAGATCAATATTTTAACTGTATTTTTAAAACTCATATGTAGTTTTCCTTTATAAATCAAATACTGTAGCAATGATGGAGAGAAATCTCATCTTGGCTGTTTTAAACATCCATGAATACAAGATTAAGCAATTATTACAAACACTTAAACACTTATCCATATAAAAATCAAGCTTTTAATCACATAAAATTATTTTATATCCATCATATGATAAAAGCCAAAGGAATTGGGTTAGTTAAAACATGCAATTTCAACAGCTTGGCCTTCAGATTTTGACCTGTAAAATGATGAAATAAGTAGTACCTTTGTAGTTAAAAATTATAAAAACCATAAGAAAGTACTAAGTAATTTAAAAATGGTCCTCCATTGGATTTTATACTGATCTAAATTTACTTGAGCAGTTTATTTCATCTGCTTAATTCAACAATATGTCAAAATGCATTTCTACTGTTGAAGGTCATCCAGTCAAGCAACACCAACCTCACTGGTAAAAATCTCTTGGAAAATAAGATTTCATTGGCAAAGTCAATAAACAAGCTGCCATCAATAAAAACAAAATACACTCTAGTCAAAGAGAGACATGTGTTTATGATTATGCTTCCAGAAATTGTGGGTCATGCTCCTCTGGATGAGACATAAAAACTACCAGATGGTCAGGGCTGGCATAAGAAGAAGTGGGTTTATTTCTTCTTCATAATACCAAAATTTGATCATTATGTTAAACAAAATAGATACTTAAGTTTTTTCTAAATCAGTTTGTAGCACAGGGAGGCATACAACAGGTTGTGAAATCCTGGTTTAAGGATCTGCAATTAGACCAGATTATTTTACCAAAATATAAAACATTTAGTCACCCCTCACATCCAAGGACAAGCAGTCAGAAATTATGTTAGAAATAACACTGAACACTTTTTTCCTTTTGCTTCCATTCCTGGATACTTACAAGCCTGTCCAGAAACAGAGTATTCACACTCTGGGCATTATGCCATGTACATTTTTCCTGAGGCTTTTATGCCTTCAAATTAATGACAGTACAATTAAAATTCCATGCAACAATAAAGAATTAAGTAAAACAAGGATGCACATAAAGGCAACAATGAAACAAAGAAAATAACATTCAAATATTTCTACCTATTTCCTTTGCTTACACTTGTTGGAAAACTGGGATGTCTCTCTGAGACATTCTTATGGAAGCAACAGCCGTGTTATTAAAATATTTATATTTGATGACTGTAGAGGTGGGAATTTTGTACCTGATTCACTTGCACACAGCTATTTAGACCCATCTGAGATGCTCCTGGGTAACCTGCCTTGTCTCCATTTTTCTCTATATCATATATTACACATGGCTTTAGATCCTTGTGCATGGGCAGCTGAACAGAAACCCCTCATAAAGATTTACTCTGGTTGGAATATTTTTTTCTTGTTCATAATTCTTAAGAGTACAGCATTTATACTGACCAGAAGTCTTGTGAGTATGATGGGAGTTTAGATAAGTCTCACATTTGCCTACATACATATTTGGATCTTAAATGAAGTATTTAACAGAAGCACAAACTTTTGCATGGTTTGTAAGTTTCACCACAAGAAGCTACTGCAGTGAAAGACAGAAATTACTTTTTGCAAAAAATTGCTCATGTATGCTTAGACAACTGCCTTTTTTATCAGTTCTGCCTAGCACAGATGTTAGAAGTTTAGTGTTTCTTTTTTATGGAAAAAAAGATACACTATTTTTTTTTTAAATCCAAGAAAAACATAGGGTGAAGCACATGTTGGGTGTAGAAATCATAAATTGATCCAAGTATCTTTAAATTGTTCTTTCTTCATATTGGACTGAAGTCTCTCATCTTTCAACTGGAATTAATTGCTGCTAGAAACTTAATTGAAACTGAAATAGTTTCACTAGGACCATGTTTCTTTTATTTTTCAAAGGGAAAGATTATTCCTTTTTTAGATCCAGCAATTATAAATGGAACATCGGTAATATTTAGGCAAATCCGTGATCTTTGATGCAGTCATACAAGTTGAAAAATAATTGTAAAAAAACAACCCAAAATATTTTCTTTACAGTTTGTAGCATTGTTTCCTCTTTGCATTGTTCCAATAATTAATTGTGGAAAATTTTCAGTTCTTCTTCCTCTTAAAGCACCAATTAAACCCCCAAACATGAAGCCTTTTTGAAAAAGAAAAAAAAAAAGGAAAAAAACCCACACCCATGAAAATCTCAAAGAAAAAGAAAAATACCAATCATAAAATGAATGAATCCTGGAAAAAGAAGAATTTAAGAGAGAAAATATTTTTTTCTATAAAATTTTCTTTTTTTTTTTTTTTAGATAACATTCTATTTAAAAGTACTTATGAAAGTGTTAACCAAATAAATCTATTTCTGCAAATCTGCTTCTTTTGGTCAAAGCAGTTTTTTAGATTTTAACTGTGGGAACAATTTTGATTAACTCCATTGCTTTAAATTTTCTTAAAAATTGAACAATGAAGAACATCCCTCAACAAGATTATAACTCAGTAAACTCTCCAGACAAAATGCATCTGAAAAACTAACAATATCAGAGAGGAATAAAAACTTTATTTATTACTTAAGTAATTAGTATCTGTCTATTTCAGGCATCTATGACCTGAAATAATTTGATGCAGTGCTGGCACCAAAGAACAGCATAATCATAACTATAAATATAATTGCAAGAACAATTCCTTAAGTTAGGTCCACCCCCCAGTTCCACCCCCCTCCCTCCCAAAAAATAAAGGATGATATAATGGGTTTTTACATATTATAAAAATGTATAAATTATTTTTTATGGCCACAGGCTTCACACTTTTCATCACCCAGGGGAACAACATGAAAACCATTCAAATAAGCAGCATGGATAAACTTGGGGGATGAGTTTCAGATTGTGTGAATTGCTTGTATTTGTTTGTTTTATAGTATGAATTGTCTATGTCTGCAGTCGATTGTTTTCAGCTAATTTCTTGCAGCTGTTACTAAATTACAGGCTCTGCTTTCCAAGGCCTCTTAGGGAAAGGAAAACCAGTGCTATTTAACCACTAATCTGACTATGTAGCACTCTGAATGAAGAGAGGAAAAACATTTGCTATTTCTAGCTCTACAACGTAGAATTTTTGCCAACTACTCATGTGACTGAATGGCTGCCATTTATTTAGTGATAAATGTAAAGGATAACGTTTATATTTCTTTGAAAATAGCGTGTTATGAAAGACAAATGATATGTCTAATTAACCCAGGTGTCATTAGCCAAACATTATGTCACAGTAGCCAATAGTAGCTAAAATATAGCAACTCTGGTAGTATTAGAGGATGTGAAGGTCTGATTTTAGTAAGTGGATTCAGAGCAGAAGCTTAACATACCCAGACAATAAAATCCATCTAAACATCCTCAGATTACTTCAGCATTCATTAGCCACGTTTTTAGAAATATTCAATTGTATTCAATTGTATGCAGTAATAATAGATGATTTTTAGAAGTCTCCAGGATGAAAGGAACCATCATTCAAACCCTCCAAGAGCGAATGTTTAGTTATTTAACCTGATAATCCAATCTATAGAAATATGGCCACATTATTATTCTGGACCAGAAGATTTTATATTCTCAAGACATTTGCTCCATGTTATTGACTGGTAATATCAAAAGTCACCATATTTACGGGTTTGACACATTTTCTCTGCTAAAAATAAAGGGGATGTTTTAAATGATCTATTAGTTTTAAAACGTACTTCTGGGTTTAATTAAAGTGATATCTAACAATGCTGCCTTGTTTTTCTCTTACATAGTGATGTTGCTGAATATATTACTGCAATGAAAGTGTTAGTTTTTTTCTTTTTTTTTTCTTTTCTTTACTTTTTTTCTCTTCAGCAAGCAAAGGTCTTGGGGCCCTTAAATCGAAAAGGCTTTAAATAGGATTTGAATACTTTATACTAGATTATTTGGATCCTAAGAGATATGGATGCAGGTTTTTAGAACAGCTCTAGTGAGTCTATGTTGTATTGACTTTCAACGGAGATGAGTTTTGCAACAGCTGTTTTTTCATCAGTTTCTTCATCTTTCCTCCTTTTGATCTATAGATCCCAAATGAGAATGGAAATACTTCCTTTACGTAAGGACAGAAGAGAGGAGGGAAAATGCAGAGAAAAAGCACTTTGGACCATCACTCACAGTAAATATTATTGCACATCTTGTTTTTCTTTATCAAAAATCAAGAAAGAAAACCAGAACTAACCCACCTTACTCACTGTATTATTAAATACAGCAATTAAAAGCCTTCCTAATAGTAAAGTTGCCCACTACAAGTTTAAATCCTATCTTTCACAGTATTTTTGGACCTGGCTAATTGATTGTTTTGAGGATTGAAATTATTTTTGGCTTTACACTACAGTGTACAAGAGAACTACCCCATTTATGTACTAACTTCTCCATAGCATTCTGTAGGCTGAAATTTAGTTTAAAGGATAGCTCTGGACAGAGTAGATGTGAGAAGTAAACAAAACCATGCTGCTACATTGTCTGACTAGGACTTAGCAGCAGCTGAAGACTCACAGATAGTATTATTGAGAAGGCCCATAACACAAAGATTGTCCATGAATACTATTTAATATAAGGCTCAGGCAACCTCTTGCTGATGGCACCTTAATTTGAGGATTTCACTCAAGTATTTCTGATAAATTATGTTCATTATCACTTAAAATTAATAAAACCTACATTCTGTAATTTTACAGACCATTGCTTCCTCTTGTTGAAGCTCTTACCTCTGTCAAAATAAATAATTAGGGAGCAAATATGAAATAGTGACAATACAGTACAGACATTACAGTGAAAATTATCAAGCACTTGTAGGTAAGTTTAAAACTACTTTACCAAGAAACCTTAATTTATAGTTCTTTATGCAGCAGGTTTTCCTTTCCTTTCAGGTACATAAAATGGCTTTCAACTCTCTATGCTAGAAAAGCTTTCTGTACAAAAACTTTCTGACAATCTTATTTGCCCATTCTCCTCTAAATAGACCTACATTTGCACTATTTGTCATTAGACACAGTTATTTCAAACTCACTTCATCAATGATAAAAAAACTTTGTTAAAGACTCTGTCCCCCGTCTAATGCAAATGGCAATAATCCTCAATGTGTCCAGGTAATTTCAGAAAATTATGTTATTATAGAGTTGTTGCATTGAATACACTTCGATAGAACTCATTTGTTCCTGCAGCCTGCTACATGGCAAACGTTGCACAAACATTAAAGCCTGTGTGAATAAGTGTTTTCCAGCTAGAAGCATCAGTGATAAATATTTAAGAATTACAAGTTTATCAAAAGACCAGTTTGAAGTGCAAGAAATGGTTACCAGTTATAGCTGCCTGCCCGGTGATTTCCTCTTCCATGTGGTTTGGCAAACCCTGTGTCCTGCCTGACAGCACAGCTTCCAACACAGCTGTGAGACAAGGTTCATATAATTATACCTTTCAATTTTATAGCTAAGCACTTGGCCTTTTATTTATTAGCAAAGGTAAACTGTAAACAGATGTCAGTGTTTTGTATCAGAGTCCTAATTTTAGCTTTTTCCAGTCTGATAAACTGCCCTTGTTGGTGGACTGGAATACTGAAGAAATGCATTCAGGTGGCTTGGAACCAGATGATTTTTAAGCTCTCTTCCAATCCCAGTCATTCTACTATTCTGTGATATGCTGTTCCTTCTTTGCTTCACAGGAAGACCTTGATTTAGTTGGAATGATTGTAAAGATGAATCTAGAAGCAAGCTGTTTCTAATTTCAAGGTACATGACATCAATAGCTATTGTTTTCAGGCTTATGCTGAAAAAAGTCTCATGAGGGAAAGATTCAGAGGTTGTGAGAAATACACCTTTTGTAAGGATATAATGATATATTACATTAAAAACTATAAAATTTGGCTCATGATAATATTTATTAGATAATAAGGGGGTTTTTAGTTTTATTGATTTTATATTGAAATTTTATTGGATTTTTTTCATTGCATTTTTTAAAATTAGAAAACCTAAGTCCTGAAAATACCAAATCAAATAGAAAATTACAGAAAGAATAACTGCTGCATTACTTTCCCCAGGAGCTGTCACAAATTTTTTTATTTGGTATGATTGATACAGGCCATTCAGTTGTTCCAGTCAAAGGAAGATAATAGCTGCTTAGGATATTTATCCCTTGTTAAGATATCAAGAAAAATGATTAAAAAAAAGAGTAAAAATATAATAAGTTACACAACACATTCATAGTCCCCATATATGCTAAACAAATCCAAATTCATTATTACACTTAGGGGAGTGTTGGGGGGGAAAGTGAGAGAAAAGGGACACATTTCTTTGCATATTTCTCCTCTTATTTTTATCACGTAGTTTGTTTGTTTGTTTTTTTTTTTAATTATTTTAAAATAGATTCTGATCAGAGCTAGACTGGTCACCCATCCTCTCTTGAACCATATAACCGGCTGAGAGAAGATTGAATAATATTAGACAACATTACCAAAATCTGATAGTAATTTTAAGCCATAGTATATTTTTAGCTACAAACCACAGAAAGTATGAGAACAACAAATTCATCACAGAGCATTGTATTTTGAGGGCAAAATAAATCTCTATAAAATATTGACAGTTTGTTTGAGCATGTTTCATTGAGACACATTATTCAAAGACAAAATAAACGGTAATGAAAAATTGTTATAAAACTGAAATGCTGAGTCAGCTGACAGGTAATGAAATGTCAGTCTAATAATGCATTTCAGCAGAGCTGCTGAACTCATATCATAAAATATCTTTTCCCTGTTGACCACAGTGGCAAAAATTCGTATCACTACACATATGTAGGTGATATAAATGTGGCAAGGGAAAACCAAACAATATTTACCTCATATGCTGCTGATTTCATTGTTAACTATATTGGTGCAGATTTTTTCTAAAATTGAACAAGGTTTTTTTTTTTTTATATTGCATTTTTATAGGATGCTAGATTCTTTTGAATGTTTGTTTACATACACACTGTATATCATCAGTGTACAAAATATCTTTTCATTTATTTATATTCTAGATATAATCCTCTGTAATGGTTTATCTCCTGAAAAACACTGGATGAAATGAGGCTGTATGTTCTTTTGCAGTTTTGTATGCTAGTTTCCCCAGAGCCCTCTTTTATTAGTTCTTGTGTACATTGTTACCAATTTACCAGACCACATACACCTTTTGAATGATTCTTCATTTTTGAAAGTTGAGAAATATGTTCCTTTGTTGTTGTTGAAATTCTGCTGCAAGTACCTCAATGAGTAATGAAAAAAATAATTATAAAATAAAAATAAATTCCATGTAAAAAATTATTTAATTTTTGATCCTGTATTGTTGAAGACCACATTATTGTAGTTTGATTTAATATACCAGGTTTTTAAATGCCCCAACTGTGTCCCCATTTCCAGCTTGCACATCTATTTAAAATGTAATCTTACAATTGACCTTTTCTCATTTAAGTTGTTGTCTTCCGTAAAACCTGTTCTTTGTGTTACTGAATACGTTAAGATCCATTTCCAGCTTCATTAACATTTGGAAAAATTTTTTAAAAAGTAGAAAGAAAAATATAGTAGAACTTTTGTCATTGACAAACAGGATTTCTACTAAGTGTCTGCAATGCAAATAACATCCCATGTAATTCAGTTCCTTATCCAAATTTATTTTAAAAATTCTTTGCCATAACACCCTGACTTTGTCAGCAGATATACAGGAAGGACTAGATTTACAAGGCCTTACTCAAGTTCATTTGCTGTTTATCTTAGATGCTTTGGATTGCAGCCTCTCAGCACTCAAGCGTGACCTTTTCCCAAAGCTGCTGTTTTTGTCAGAGTTGATTTAATTGCAGAGATGAACTTTAACTTCTGAAGAGTCATAATCCACTCATTTGATGCACATAGAGTTATCTTTCTTATACTCTCCCACAAAAATGTCCTATTAAAGTTCAAAAATGACTGGTCAAGTTTCTGAGCTAAAAGAATGTAAAATGCTGTTTATTACAATGCTGTCCTACTTTCTGTACTTGTGCTGGCATATGGTGACAACATTATGGATGTCATCTAGTTGCATTGTATACACGCATACAGATAACAGAAAAATTAAAAATTAAGCAGAGAGGTCTTGGTATGTGACAAGGTCACTTTTCCAATTACTTCTATTTTGGTAAGTAAACATAAATAACTTATAATTCAATAAACAAGACATCTCTTGTGGGGGCGAGGGAAGAAAGAGATGATGTGGGTTTCTTTCTGTCTCCGAGTATGAAAAGGCCAGACAACAAATGCATAATAAAATAGTTGTTTAAGCAAGATGCAGAAAAGAGAAGAATATAGGTAGCAAGTAATTGCCACCATCCTTTCAGATGCATTCATCCCACTTTCATGCAGAATGGAACAGTGCCCAGATGGATTTTTCACCAAACATCATGTAGATTCTCTCTGTGGAGAGTTTCCCTCCAGTGAAGAACAAAAAATCACCTTTTTTATGTGAGTACATAAGCTTTAAGGTACTCAGCAGCTAAAATTTGTATCATATCAATAAATGGAATAAGAAAACAAAAGAATACCCATACCATATTTTAAAAATATAATCAGCTCCAGACAGTAAGCACATTCAGTGTCTGCAAAGGACTTTTAATCATACATATTGGGAGTGTTTTAATTGAATTGACTGGCCTAAAATACCAGAACATAAGTTGCTGAGTATTAGGAGTTTGATCCAATATGTTGATCCAGAGCTAAGTGTTTGACCAACAAAGAGATGCAATTATTTTAATAAGAAGTACCTCTTCAAATAATTGTGTGATTACTTTGTGACTCACATCCATGCTTCTCATCCAAATAGTGCTATTACATTTAATTTAAAATATTAAAAAATGCAAGCAACTTTGGGAAATGGAAATGGAACCCTTACTTCTCTCTGTATGGCACTCTGGAAGACTTAGGAATGATGTAGCAATAAACACTGGTATCTTTTGCTGTTGAAGTCTAGAGGTGGCAGTTGCTGGTCTTCCTGGGTATAGGTACAGTTGTGATTTAGGAACAATACTGGAGAGGGGAACTGAAGGCACAAAAGGCAAAGATCATGGGTTTAGACAAGAGCAATTTACAGGGAAACAGAAATATGATAAGGAAACAAAGAGTAATAGCCAAGACACTACCTGGCACATAACTTTTAAGGTATTTTGACAACATAAAGTGAGCTTTAATTATGTATTTTGACTATTATCAGCCTTTATTGTACTATGAAGTACTAAAACTGTAGGTACCAAAAACTATAAGATGACACCATAAAGTTTGCATGCTTCACCAAAAGCAGCAAGGCAGACATACCTAGTCAAAAATTCTCTTTTTCTTTTCTTTATGAAAAATGTCTGATTTATGTCATCATATGTGAAAAGCGCTGTGTGATGTCAGTTCATCTACCGAAAATTTGCTGTAATTCCCATCAGGTTGCTCCTAGTATAATCTATTGATTTTGCATAATAAGTGCTCTTTCAGCAAAGTAAATGCAAAATGATAATGTATGCCACTGGAATTATGCAAGAAGTACTATTATGAGCAAAAAGAAAGTATAGGTTATGTGAAACCCCAATTATCTGACTTTTTAGTGTCATGTAAATCCTGGTCAAAGACATTTTGTCAGTTTAGATTTCAATCTGGAGTATAATTCTATAAGAGAAAAAACCCCACAGCCATAATCACTATAGCAATAACAATAATAGTAGTAGTAATAATAATAATGATGATGATGATGATGATGATGATGATGATGATGATAATAATAATACAGTTAAAATTATTATGTGTATCGGTTCCCTTTTTCAATACCCCTTTGTACTCTTGAGATTTTGAGCACCCAGGTTCCTCAAGCAAGCAAGGGCATGGGGAGCCAGGGCTGGCTATAAGTAATGGTTGAAGCAGATCATCTGTGCTCCAGGTCCTTCACTTATACTACAAAGAGAGAAATGGAGATATATTTCTTCTTCTGCCTATTTCCTCATTTCTCTTTTGTTTTTACTGGAGTCTGTTTTCAAACAATGTTCTTCAATGTACTCTGTCTTTATTGATTTTTAACATCACTGACTGCTTGAATTTACAATAGATATTTTTCTTTTAATGTTAAACACTTTTTCTTTGTTGTCTTTCTTACTTTCAAATTTGTTTTGTCAATCTTCTAGATCTGCATTTCTTTAACCAAACACCTCCAGTGTGAGCCTTATCACCCTCTGTTGTTCTTTTCTACACTGTATCCTGTTTCTACATTTTTCAAATTCTCTACTCTCAAGCTACAGGCCTGTTTTCTTCCTCACTGTATAATTACTATATTCATAAATATTGGCACAGCATAACTACTTATTGTTACTTTTTATATAAATATAATGAAAAATAAAACAAATGGCAGTCGTAGCTACCTAATCTTCAAAAAGAAAAATCTGTTGAAGGTAAAACAAATGAGATCAAAGCTCCGGGAACATCAAGGAAAGTTCAGGCAAACCAAGCCTGACAAGTTTCACTCCTGAGGCCTTGCAAATTTTGTTAGTAGCCTGTTATTAGCTATGGCAATACAATCTTACTTGGCTAAAATGCCACAGATGCTCTCCTTCAAACTCGTTTTTGCTGATCGTTGCAATCTGCTCCACATAGCAAAATCTTATTTGTCATTCTGTAAGAGTAAATTGAGAAGTCTCCTAGACTTCAGACTTTAATATTTTGATGAATACTTCCATCTGTGGACTGTAAAGAATTTTATAATGCATTTGTCCTCCTTTGCTGTTTATATTTTGTTTCTAGGGCTAAGTATGTGCTTATGCATATATTTGTGTTCATTTATATATATTCTTGTAAAAAAAAAATTATTTTGCATAAACTTTGTCTTAAAATGTACTGCACACTGTAGTGAGAGTCAGGGAAGTTACAGGCATATTTTCTTACACAGATGAATGTGAATATGTGAAAATATGTAGAAATATGATCTTTTATATTTCTGATCTTTTATTTCATGTAATTAGGCTTAAACTAGTTTTAACATTATCTTAAAACATGCTTTTAAGTTGGCTGTATATTTCTTTTGGCCTCCCTGCATGGGCAGTTGTCATTTTACTTCACTAAACTGTCCTTGTAAAAAGAAAGTAAGCATCAGATATCCTTGAGAAAAGACATTCAGCTTAAACTTTCAATGTCTGTGAATAGCTGGCCATAAGAGAAATGAACCTAAATGTCAAGGAAAGAACTTAGTGTGTCTACTTCAAAATGTGTAAAAGGTAACTGAAGTGGATGGTTCTGAGTAGATGTTTTTCATAAAGATGAGGTAGAACATTATTTATTACTATATAATCAAATTCAAATCTTGGCAAATTAATGAAATTTTGTGGACTTTACAGAAAATTGTTAGCTACTCCTAAAAATATCTGTGTTGTTTGTACAACTCATTAATATATTTAAACAAGTACATATGCATAAACATATCTTTATATACACATAGATATGTATATAAAATCTGAAATCAAGATTCCCTTCAAATAAAATTTTATGCATATCTAGCAAAGGCAAAATCTTAACCTTTAAAGAGATTATTCATTTTACAATGACCTTAATATTCACGAGTCACAAAAATATTCTGTGGAACACAGAATCAATCTATGCAAAGTGTTATGGAGCTTGTACATGCCAACAAGGTCCTCAGGAGGCTAGTCCTGAACAAGCCCTAAAAATTGCCTCTGTAGCACTCAAAACACTAAGAACCAGGGTTATCTTCTTATGATGATACAATTTGCCATGGAAATAGAACTGCTGTTTATTCTGCAGAGGTAAACAGACCCTCTCTTCTATAATAATGAAAACAGCTGAATTTTAAAAAAATTCTTCCCCTCCAGGGAAGTTCTTTAATATATTCTGCTTCTATAGAAATGCATTAATATAAAATATTCCCAAGTGCCCTCTTTGAAAGCAATTTAACAATCTAATTTTATTTTCTCATCTTTGATGGTACCAGGATTATAAGAAGTTTGAATCTACTCAGGTGATGCCTGAGGTGATAAAAGAGCAAGGCAGCAGTTCTGTGCAGTTCAAGGTGCAGAAATACCATCATCAAAATCCACAACTCTGCAAACACACAAAGTGCTAGATATCCTCTGTCAGGGTGACACACTCCAGTTGCTTATTCCCATATTCAGTTTCACTTACAGCTAAAAAACTTATCCAACGAGGAAGAAGGAAAAGAGATTTAAGATTAGTTGACTAGAAAAGACCACAAAGAAAAATCTGATCCAAAGTTCTTCAAGCTTGTACTAAACCCAGAGGAAATATGAAAATCTGATTTGACAAAGAAGTAAGTCAGGACTACATTCTTCAGAGCATTCTTAGCTTCCAGAATTTCATTGCAGAAGAGAAATAAAAGGGGTGGAATCTTACATAATATCTATACTTATTATATGTAGGCAAAACAAGAATGCAATGGTAGCAAGAGGAAGTAGAAACAGCAACAATCAGGGTTTTTGTCATTTCATTTGGATAGAGCTTAGGAAACCTGGCTTATCTTTCAATTGACAAAATCCATCAGAGGATTTGTATATGTGAAGAAGAGCAATGAATGGACAGAAAAATTTTGAAATTAAACTTTACTAGCAGTGTAATACATATTGTGTTCTCTGTTGCAAAATAAACAAAAACTTTATTGTTGAGGTCCATAGTATTCTGTGATAAACTAAAAGTTCTTGTCTAAAACCTACATTTTCCCCTAACCTTTAGAAAATAATGTTTGTCTTAAATTAACTGAATTGGGGTTTTAAGGATAACATTAACCTTTTACATCTATGATAGAACAGGCTCTTCTCTGACCTATGGATCATCAGTCACCTCAGAAAAATTTTCAAAGGACAGTGTCCTGAATTATTGATCTTTTTTTCCAGTTAACAACTCCATTTTGAAGATCAGCCTAAAAAAGGAAGTAGACATTTTATACCCTATGATGGAAATTAATTACTTATGCATTCAAAATGATGATCACAAGAATTATGTGGTTTTACAAGAAAGGATTGGATAAGAAAAAAACTTTTTAGAAACAATAAGAAAGCTTTTTACCCTAGATGTTATTTCTAGATGCATTACCAATGGTAGTGAAAATTTTCAATTGAGAGTTCATAAGGATGAAAGAAGTTTAATAAATACATCACTAAAATTTAAAATTTTTTGGCTGAATATGTTCTCCATTATTTTCATGCATCAATAGTAAGGAAAGTATTATTTTTTTCTCTTTCATTTTCTCTTTCCTTATCTCATTTGGTTCTTTTGGAGAGCAGGGACAAAAGAGAAGAAAGAGAAGAAAGAGAGAGAGAGAGAGAGAGAGAGAGAGAGAGAGAGAGAGAGAGAGAGAGAGAAAGAAAGAAAGAAAGAAAGAAAGAAAGAAAGAAAGAAACTGTCATTTTGGAACATGATGACTGCTTGGAGAAAAAGATAGCAGTCTAAAGAGCTTTTATGTGTAAATAATTTCTTGAACTTCATCCTAACAGTCTTTAAATTTTTATTTGTCTACACATCTACATTAAAAGAACCAAAAGAAGTTTAATACCTTTCACAAGACATTTTTTCACCCTGCTTATGAAGAAAGAGTTTGTTATGGCTACATACTGAAATGCAATGGTTTGTTCTTGCATTGTTTTGCTGATATGGTAACTTAGGCACCACTGCCTCTGCAAGACACTGTTCTCCAAAAGAGCCTTAAACCTGTTCTCCAAATATCTGTGAAGTCTGGCAATCTTTCACATTATTTCTTTTAACCATCTGTGAAATCTATTCATTCCTCTTAGCACTATCTATAATTTTGTCATGTACTTGCTCTATTATTTGTCATGTCCAGTAATTTTGTGTGTTCTGCCCAGACACTCATGGCAGTTCAAATAGCCAAATCTCAGGCCAGGGCTCAGTTTTCCACCTGCAGACCTTCCCAGAGCAAACACAGTGTTCCCAGTAACAGGTAGATCTCAGAAAGTATGCTGCCAGTGTGCTACAGTCTCATATTCTGATCCAATAATAGAGCAAAGAAAACCTAATAAACACGTCCAAATTTGTTTAGCAGTTCCACAGTCCCTGTATTTTCCAGATTTCCTGATTTTTTTCTTATAGCTTCTCTTTTCAAATCACCCTTTCTCTGACTTCTGGCGATTTTTCCATTACAGCAATATCTTCTATTATTATAAATACAGCTTCCAGAGCAAGGCTCAAAGCAGCTCACAGCAGCAGGCAAAGCAAGCAGGAGGTCACAGTGGCCAGCCACAGTGTAGAGAGATTGTCAAAAAAGACACAAGATATAAAAGAAGAGAGCAAGACTGAGACAGAGAAACTCACCCTGCGCTAACTAAGGGTTCCCATGGGTCATGAAGCTACATCGACTCATCCTAATGCTTTCTGTCACCTGACACTACTTAGGGTGCACTATCCCTAATAGTTTAACAACTGCAAAACTGCCACTGACTCCTTTCTAACTGTATCTGCATTTGCCACCAGAGCACTCCTACTCACTGTTCCCAGACTATTGCAGCACTAACACTCTGCATTAACTCTTTTCCTGTGACCTCTCTTACCCTTATGTGACCTTAGTACAAAACTAAATCTTACCAAAAAAGACACACAACCTTAAGTGCCTCTGAAACCAGGGAATAAAAGCATGGATTGTCCCGGAGAGTATTTTCACATACTGACAATCTGTGCCCCTGGTTGTGGCAGCAAAATACCAGATTTAATGCATTTCATTAATTCTCTCATGACAAAAGAGCTCTCTTCTTGGACCTATGCATAAAAAGTGCTACATAAGGACAAAATGTGCTGCCACTGAGATATTAGACAGATCATCTTTGTATACATGCACAATTTTATGTAATATACTATGTATTATATTGTGTCTTCTGTATTCTCTTTCCCTTTTTCTTTTGAAATTAATGATTAATTATAGAAATGGACAGTTTAAGGCATAGTAATGTAAGACTTTAAAAGTGACTGTCTGCAACAGTTTCTTATCTTATATATGGGATGTAATATTGAAAAACAATAATCTATGTTGATGTTATTTTGCCATTGATGTTCCCCAACAGATTGAAAGCAGAGTAATTCTATTGCTGGCCACTTTGCAGTGACAGATGTGTGAAGTCATTGCAAGCACTGGAGATAACTTTCCATATGGCAAGAATTCCTAACAATATTTGGTAACCACCAGTGTATGCTCATTCAGAGCCAGAGCAGCATTACCTTATTGAATATGATTGTCTACTTAGAAATTCCATTGTGTTGCATTTGTTTGCAATATGTTAGTCATTAAAAGTGCCCAAGTCCTATCTATTGGATTCAGACATAGATTTTGGTTATCAAGGGGGGAATATTTGTTTATATAGATCCTCTTCCCTGTCCTGATGCCCCATTCTCTTTCAGACATCGGATAGGAAAAAATATTTGGGTACAAATAAATTCAGTCAAACTCATCTTCAGCCAATAGTCAGTCTTTCTACAGTTTTTGTTGCTTTCTGCTTCACTGAGGCTTTCCAGCACAGGATTACCAGTGGCAAATTTACTGATTGAAATTCCACATTTTCCATCTTCTCTCAGCCACTTTCCCTGGATGATGTTAAATACCTGTATTTACATAGACTAAATCAAGTCCTAGATTTCCATTTTTGAATATTTCATAACAACAAGTGATTGAAGAGATAGGAATATCTATCTCTAAAGACATTATAATATTTAATCAGGATGTGGCTTCTCATCATTGTTTGCTACTGTCTTAAACTAGATTATAATATTTAATAACATCATCCATTTAAAAAAATGTAACTTTCTGATAGAAAATTCAAAAGCAAGATGTCAATATTGTGGAAATGTAAGTGGAAATTGACAGATTTAGGTCTACAATCTTGTTCACAGAAACTTGAAACATGCTGGCTTGCAAGGGTTCCTCAAGGATCATCAAGTCCAGCTCCTGGCTCTGCACAGCACCATCCCCCACATCATGTGCCCCAGAGTAATGTTCAAATGTTTCTTGAACTCCGTCAGGCTTGATGCTGTGACCACTTCTCTGAGGAGACTGTTTCAGTGCCCAGCTACCCTCTGGGGGAAGAAAATTTGTCTAATATCCAATCTGAAACTCCCCTGGCACAAATTCAGGCTATTCCTTCAAGTCCTGGATGCAACAGAGAAGAGATCAATGCTGCTCCTCTTCCCCTCACAAGGAAGCTGTAACTGCAGTGAGGTCTCCCCTCAGTCTCCTCCCGAGTGAACAGACCAAGTGACCTCAGCAGATACGGCTTCTCCTCAAGGCTCTTCACCACATTTGTTGCCCTCCTTTGGACACTCTCTAATAGTTTAGTGTCTTCCTTTTATTGTGGCACCCAAAACTTCCCCCAGCACTCGAGGTGAGATCACCCCAGTGCAGGACAGAACAGGACAATCCCCTCCCCAGCCCAGCTGGCCATGCTGGGCCTGATGCCCCCAGGACAGGGGTTGTCCCTCCTGGCTGGCTCATGTTCACCTTGCCAGTGACCAGGACTCCCAGGTCCCTTCCCTGGCACTGTTTTCCAGACTCTTGTTCCCCAATCTGTCTGTACATCCAGGGTTGCCCTATCCCAGGGGCAGATTCCAGCACTTTCCCTTGTTGAACTTCATGCAGTTGGTGATTGCCCAGAGCTCTAATTTGTCAGTCTCACTGCAGGGCCTCTCTGCCTTTGAGGGAGTCAACAGCTCCTCCCAGTTTTGTATTGTCTGTGAACTTCCTTAGTGTCCCTTCCAGTCCTGGAAGGTCTGTTGAAGATGATGAAGAGCACAGGGCTGAGGATGGAGCCCTGCAGAACCCTGCTAGCGAGAGGTCACCAGACTGCTGTTACCCCATTCCCTGTAACCTTTTGTGCCTGACCCGTGAGCCATCTTCTCTCCCATCACATGAAGTGTTTATCCAGCTGTGTGCTGGACAGTTTTTCCAGAAGGATCCTATGAGAGACAGTATCAAAAGCTTTACTGGAACGCAAAAAGGTTACATCAACTGGCTTCCCTTGATCCAATAGCTGGGTTACCCTGTCATGAAAGGAAATAAGGTTTGATAAACAGGACTGTCCTGTCATGAATCCATTCTGGCTGTGACCAGTGACTGCATTGTTTTTCATGTGTTCTCCAAGGTCTCCCAGAATAACTTTTTTCCTGATTTTACCAGGTACTGAAGTGAGATTTACTGGCTTGTAGTTTTGAGAGTCCTCCTTCTTGACCTTCTTGAAAATTGGGATGTGGCCAACTTCCAGTCAGCTGGGATGTCTCTGAATTCCCAAGATGGTTAAAAAATCATCAAGAGAAGTTTTGTGATGCAATCAACCAGCTTTTTAAAAGTTCTTGGATGAATCCCATCAGCCCCATAGATTTTTAGGGAACCAGTTGGACCAGCAGATCCCCCACAATTTCAGGATCAGTTGAGAGTTCTTCATTCTTGCAGTTATGGTCCTCCAGCTCAGGGCACTGAGACCTTTTGGTCTGTCATCCATGTTGAAGACAGAGGCAAAAAATATGTTATACATTTCTGCCTTGTCTCTTCCAAAAAAATTAGAACATTTTATTATTATTGTATTCCTTATTCAGAAATATGAAAGAACATTAAATATTAATTGGCAAATATTATTTTAGAGATTGGGAATGAAACATTTTTAATATAAAATATCTAGAAATTTTAATGCTACATTGTCAAATATGAAAATTTCACCAATCCTACAATCTTCAACCAAATCCTTCCCCTTCTTCCCCCACTAAAAGAATAAAAATCTGTATGAAAATCCATTCTTTTTTTCATGAGGGCTCACAGAATAGAACAAAGGCCAAAGTTTTCTTTTCAAATTACATTCAACATACTGCAGAAAGCCTTTGAACTTAATTGACTTAATTAGCATAT
>VWYE01025630.1:0-83001 GCA_013398995.1 Alaudala cheleensis | reverse complement strand
ATGCTGGCTTGCAAGGGTTCCTCAAGGATCATCAAGTCCAGCTCCTGGCTCTGCACAGCACCATCCCCCACATCATGTGCCCCAGAGTAATGTTCAAATGTTTCTTGAACTCCGTCAGGCTTGATGCTGTGACCACTTCTCTGAGGAGACTGTTTCAGTGCCCAGCTACCCTCTGGGGGAAGAAAATTTGTCTAATATCCAATCTGAAACTCCCCTGGCACAAATTCAGGCTATTCCTTCAAGTCCTGGACGTGACAGAGAAGAGATCAATGCTGCTCCTCTTCCCCTCACAAGGAAGCTGTAACTGCAGTGAGGTCTCCCCTCAGTCTCCTCCCGAGTGAACAGACCAAGTGACCTCAGCAGATACGGCTTCTCCTCAAGGCTCTTCACCACATTTGTTGCCCTCCTTTGGACACTCTCTAATAGTTTAGTGTCTTCCTTTTATTGTGGCACCCAAAACTTCCCCCAGCACTCGAGGTGAGATCACCCCAGTGCAGGACAGAACAGGACAATCCCCTCCCCAGCCCAGCTGGCCATGCTGGGCCTGATGCCCCCAGGACAGGGGTTGTCCCTCCTGGCTGGCTCATGTTCACCTTGCCAGTGACCAGGACTCCCAGGTCCCTTCCCTGGCACTGTTTTCCAGACTCTTGTTCCCCAATCTGTCTGTACATCCAGGGTTGCCCTATCCCAGGGGCAGATTCCAGCACTTTCCCTTGTTGAACTTCATGCAGTTGGTGATTGCCCAGAGCTCTAATTTGTCAGTCTCACTGCAGGGCCTCTCTGCCTTTGAGGGAGTCAACAGCTCCTCCCAGTTTTGTATTGTCTGTGAACTTCCTTAGTGTCCCTTCCAGTCCTGGAAGGTCTGTTGAAGATGATGAAGAGCACAGGGCTGAGGATGGAGCCCTGCAGAACCCTGCTAGCGAGAGGTCACCAGACTGCTGTTACCCCATTCCCTGTAACCTTTTGTGCCTGACCCGTGAGCCATCTTCTCTCCCATCACATGAAGTGTTTATCCAGCTGTGTGCTGGACAGTTTTTCCAGAAGGATCCTATGAGAGACAGTATCAAAAGCTTTACTGGAACGCAAAAAGGTTACATCAACTGGCTTCCCTTGATCAAATAGCTGGGTTACCCTGTCATGAAAGGAAATAAGGTTTGATAAACAGGACTGTCCTGTCATGAATCCATTCTGGCTGTGACCAGTGACTGCATTGTTTTTCATGTGTTCTCCAAGGTCTCCCAGAATAACTTTTTTCCTGATTTTACCAGGTACTGAAGTGAGATTTACTGGCTTGTAGTTTTGAGAGTCCTCCTTCTTGACCTTCTTGAAAATTGGGATGTGGCCAACTTCCAGTCAGCTGGGATGTCTCTGAATTCCCAAGATGGTTAAAAAATCATCAAGAGAAGTTTTGTGATGCAATCAACCAGCTTTTTAAAAGTTCTTGGATGAATCCCATCAGCCCCATAGACTTTTAGGGAACCAGTTGGAGCAGCAGATCCCCCACAATTTCAGGATCAGTTGAGAGTTCTTCATTCTTGCAGTTATGGTCCTCCAGCTCAGGGCACTGAGACCTTTTGGTCTGTCATCCATGTTGAAGACAGAGGCAAAAAATATGTTATACATTTCTGCCTTGTCTCTTCCAAAAAAATTAGAACATTTTATTATTATTGTATTCCTTATTCAGAAATATGAAAGAACATTAAATATTAATTGTCAAATATTATTTTAGAGATTGGGAATGAAACATTTTTAATATAAAATATCTAGAAATTTTAATGCTACATTGTCAAATATGAAAATTTCACCAATCCTACAATCTTCAACCAAATCCTTCCCCTTCTTCCCCCACTAAAAGAATAAAAATCTGTATGAAAATCCATTCTTTTTTTCATGAGGGCTCACAGAATAGAACAAAGGCCAAAGTTTTCTTTTCAAATTACATTCAACATACTGCAGAAAGCCTTTGAACTTAATTGACTTAATTAGCATATGTCTAATCTCATTCTGTGCCACATTCTGTACTTAAAATCATGGGTTTATCAGTTTAGGGTTTTGCTAAGAGTACAGTGTTTCATACATTAAGGAAACTAAAATATGCATTAATATTCTGCTTTATAAAAATATTTATGCAGCAAAACTCATATCTTCTATTTCAGCCTTTTTGCTCTGCAGTAATCAAACACCCATGGGTTCTTTTTACTAGGGCTGACATTACTATTCTAAGAATCATAGAAAGTCTTTGGTTGGAGTGATCTTTGAAGGTCACCTAATCTGACCTCCTGCTCAAACCAGTGTAAATGTCAAAGCTCAGCTCAAGCTGCTGGAGATTTCTTGTGGTTGAATTCTAAAAATCTGCAGGGCTTAATGGTCCACAGCCTTACTGGGAAGCCTGTTTTCAAGAGTAAAAGTTTATTTCAGCAATTTTCCTATTTGTATATTCAGAATTTACAAGCTAGCAGTTCATATTTTTAGTTCTTAGTAAAAAGAGTAGAAAACTGTGGCAATTTAAAGGTATAAAGGCTGGCAGTCCACTCAGATTAGGCATCTTTTAAGCATGATGATTATGTGGTATTTGCAATGCTAGTGGAAAGAAGCAGACATTTCTGGGATTCAGCTGGCCTGATCTTAAAATGTCAATCTCAAACCAGTCAGACACTTCTAAAAGATTCCAACAGTGCCTATTTTTTAGCTTTGATTATAACAAAAAGACTGAAAATTACTTGCTTAGAGATATGGGCAAATTCTAGTGTCATGTCAGATATCACAAATCTCAATCTTGGTCTTTCAGGGTATTTTATAGAGGACTTCTCTACACCAAGTTTTACTTAATCCTTAAATTCAGTCAGCCAGTGGAGGCTCATGTTGAACCTCAAAGCATGCTCAGCACTTAAGTATTGGCTTCCAAGCTTCCAGTATCATCAGAGAATGTCTTTAAGCTTTGTCATAATTTGCAGATGTTTAAATCCCCAAACCAATTTTTATTTTCATCCTTCAAATGTTTTTGAATTGTACTAAATCCAGTATGTGTATAGATCTCTGAATGTAATAAAGAAAAATTTTGGGTTAATTTCAGTTAGAGCTTGTGGAAGAAAAGATTACCACATTAAAATAAATTATATATAATAAAGCTTAAATATTAGAAAATATGTTTTCTTTTCATTAAAGAGGTTTTTCTTAATATATCAGTGATGTTTATAGAAGATCTAGATGAGACCTATACTTTTTTAACTCTGGTATTAAGCATGAATTACTAAATGAAAAAAAATATGTAGTATAGGAAAAAGGTTGGGATAAAGCCAAGTAAACAACTATGTATTGCTCACCTAGAGCTGCTAACCAACCTGCTAACCTGCTGAAAACCAAGCACTTTTCAATCCTCTGCCTTGTTCTAACTAGCTAGGCTCTCCTCTTGGCAAAATTATACACCATAAGCTGGCTTTTTTCAGAGAGCTCAGTGTTGGAGGGGAAAGGAAGACATCACACAGAATGGAAGCTAATCTGAGACATCCAATTTGTACCTATGATCTCTATAGGATCAATTTTGGTAAAACAAAATTTATGATGTTTTCTGCATTTATTTCATCCTAATCCTTATGCTTGCACTGACTCAAAAAGCAACACCTTTCTTTGCTCTTTTTTTCTGTTGCTTTTTTACAGCTTTAATAACTCTGTCTTTCCTTGTTATCAAAACAGAAATTGAACACATGCAAATGTAGAAGATATATGGTGCCATCTGTACAGCACTACAGCAGTAGTTTATGTTACAGTCAAAAATTTCTGTTAAAAATGTAGTATCATTTGCAAGAAGGAGAGAGGTATATACACAGAGTGATCTAAATGTAATGAAAGATAAAAGCTAACTGAAATGGAAAAAAAGGACTCTTCCTTTCTTTCTCTTCCTTTTTGGATATTACATCAAGATCCTCTGCCTCAGAAACCTACTTTCTCTGTTTTCTTTCTGTAAAGACATTTTTTATGTACTGGCACAGCTCTTGACTCTTCTTTTAAAAGGACATTGGTGCCTCAGCAGGAGTCATCTCAGGTAACCAGGGAGCACATCTTTACTTCATGTCTTATGAATTCATCAATTGAAATGACAATTTCATTGAAAAATCATTACATAGAAAGCAAGAAACTTTGGAGATCATCAGGCAAGTGCAGAAAAACAGACCAAATGAGCTGAACAAAACCTCCACACAGTGGATTTTGGTTTCATTTCGGAGAACTCACATTGGAAAAGCCAGTTTTCTGTGTTCCTCATTTTTCCTATCCCCATTAATTGAATAACCAACATGGGTAATCAGAAGCAAACTTACTCTTATACTACTCTTGTCAATTTTTCCTCCTTGTTCTATGTCTAAAACATGTAATTGAGAGACTGTAAAAGCCACTTATGCTGCAGAAAGTAGGTAACATTGTTTGCTCGTTTTTAGGATTCTCATGGTTAGAAATGTATATAATGGCATATAATTATTTTTTCCCACACCTCCCTCTATAGAGGAATTGGAGGCACAAAAGGTAAAGATCACAGGCTGAGGTAAGAACAATTTCCAGGAAACAGCAATGAGATACAAAAATGAACTATAACAACAACAATATTAATAGCAAAATGTATAAGAGAAGTGGCACTCAATCCAGACAAAGAAAAAATCTCATAAAACCTAATATCTCTTTTCCATATTCCAGAGAATATTCAAGCAATGCAAAAATCCTGTATACCTATGTACATTCAGAAAAATATGCATTTTATATAGAATATATTTTGAAATAACTTCTCCAACATTTATTATTAAATTACCCTTCATCAAGGAATACTCTGATGGAATACTTTTATCAATACTTCAAGTTGCTGGTTAGCTAAATGCTAATTGTGTTTCCTGGTAATAGATATTTTTTTCTCAGGTTGTGTTCTGTGTTTTGTTCCTCACCTGGAGGAATACAGTTTGCATAGTAATAGACTTTATTTATTGAATGATATTTGAGCAAGATACTTCCTTGAAGAAAAAAAAAAATACTAAGTAACATGTTCTGTGTTTGTATGTGTTTGTACAATACATTGATTCTGTAAATATACAGATATGAAACCAAAAAAAGACTTTCTATTCAAAATTACATTTCAAAACCCACCACTTTTGTGCATGTGATTTGTATTGTAATACATTGCATTAACATGAATAGGTTTGTAATAGCTACTAATTAAAGCAATAAAGAAAGGTAATATTAAACTTTTAAAAAAGCATTACTTTAGAAGGCTTTCTAAAAAGATTAAACAGAAAGAGAGAAAATGTTTCCATCTTCACTTGTCCTTTTTACACACAATAGAATTCACTGTGTTTTATTTTATTGGCAGTAAATATATTAATAAATGATACCATATTTAAAATAAATGCATTTATTGGATACAAGAATGTCTTATTTCCTCTATTGATTTTATTAAAATACTGTTTCTTCCCTACTTATGTCTCTTTCAGAACATTCTTTTAAAATATTGTCTATTTATTTTTAATCACACTTACACTAGTATGTATTACTTCTATGACTTTCTCTAAGGCTGTTCTTTCCTCCACTGAATCGTTCATTTATTTCAGTACTATTGTGTCATGTAAGATATTCATAGGTAATGGTCTTTATCTCCATTTATATCACCTTCATTAGAAACTCTGATTTGAAACCAATTCCGAAGAGTAAAAGAATGGTATGATTTGTAGATAGTGTTACCTAAAGGAAACAGATGTATAAATTTAAATTATATAAATTATAATCTGCATTTATATAAAGTATTAAAATATTACACGGAATTCATGTTGCACAACTTTATTTTAATGAGGTCTATAAACAGAGGAATAGTTTTAATATAATTTACTAATTATCTTTTGAATGGCATCCTGACTCTTTTCTTGTCCTGGATGTGTGAAAATAGAGAAGGAGAATGATAATATTAATTAATTGATAACTGAATTTATATTAGTATTTTTATTAGTATTTTTGCAATATTTTTGTCATTAATGTATTCTTCAGTTAATTTCTGTAATAATATTATACATTATTTTTATCTAAAGCTTGACTTCTAAAGTATATCACTAAATTAAATTCAAATGCATTATGAGAAAATGTCTTTATTATTGCTGTATTCAGGGAATAAAAGTGAGTTGTGGAGATATATATATATCCTAATTTGATATTTTCATCCTTATTATATAGTTGCAATACAATACATTGAGTAAGCAATATTTTTTGCGTATTTTAAAAATAAATTCTTTAGTGAATTTGATATATTACAAGAAGTGCAATATATTACTTTTTATGCTTATGCAGCAGGAGATTTTATGATAATGTCCAAGCATAAAAAACGCATGAATGTTAAATTTTTAATGTAACTTTAACTTGAAACAAATTTCACTTTAGTGCAAGATATTCTTTTAATAAATATTTTTAAAAGAAAGGAGTACTAGGGATCAACTCTTTTTCTTTCAGGAAACAATATTAAAACCAAGTTGTATATAGTTTTGAAGTTCTGTGTACTAAAAAATTTGACATACCCTGTCATCACATAGCAGTCATATTTTTTCATGTTTTTTCCCTCAGACAGGAAGGATATTTCTTTGTCAAATAAAGAAAGTAGCATTTGTCTTCTGAGACCTGCTGAATGCTGGGCATGCCAGAGAGATGTGCAAGTAGGGCTCCATGAATGGGTTAGTCATGGAAATATTGAATATTACCACCCCTTATATTAGGGGGAAAACCTTATGTACAGCTGAAATCAATATACAGAAGGGCAGGGCTGTGGGAAGTGTGGCATACTGGGGCAGGACCAGAAATTAGTGTCCCTGGGATAGATGTGGAGTCCTGGGCCCTGGGCATGGTGGGGGGAGTTCTGGGCACTGGGCAAGAACATTTAGGACTGTTGAGGCTCTTATGAAACATGACAGTTTCACAGTGCTTGCACAGCCTTTAACAATGAAATAAGGTGTTAAACATGTGGATTCTCAATGTTTTTAAAGTAGGAAATAGAAAATGAACTCTTCAAAACATTCACTATTTCAGGTCCTCAAGCCTTTGGAGAGACAGGTTTATCAGAAAGAGGAGGCTTCAGCTCTATAGCTGGATGTTTAAAGTCTGTTTTCTACAGCTGAACTTGACATCTAGCCTGCAATAATAGGCCCTAGCCTGACAATAATAGTCAGTGTAGTCAGTGGGATGAGAAAGCTAGACAGCTTAATCCAAAGTAGGTATCTTAACTTGCTCATCTAAATGTCTTTAGATTCTTGTACTGCCAGACTATGACACTGACACTTAAATTCATTCCTCTCTCATAATAAATTATAAAGCCCTAAGATGAATCAAAGTTTCCATGTAAATAAAAAACCCAGTCTTAGGGTTCAAAAGATACTTTTCTAGGTAAGATATACTGACATATAATAGCTCAAACATACATAAATGGGTATTCCAGATGAATCTTTCATTTTTCGGTAGATAAAGGATAAAAGAAATTGATATAGCAATTTAGCAGGCAAAGAGGAAAAGTGGGTGGCCAATGCCATACTTAACTAATGACAGCATAATTAACTGGGACAAATATTAGCCCCTAATGAAAATTATCTCTTATATATTTAGTGCCAACATTCTATGGATAAGGCTTGAATTGTGTCACAACCATTACAATGAGATAGACTAGTAATTTGTTTTCAGTTTAATTAGTACTTCATGTATACAAGCTGTTGTTAGTCAGCAGTGAACTTGATACTAATTAATTAACCAGTCTATTGAATGTTGAAATTTAATAAAAAAAGAAAATAGAAAAAAAAACCCCATGCCAGTAAATACTTCCTTCTTTAGAGTACCTGAAATTAAATTGGATTGATGTTTTAATTGGTCACTATTCTAGTTCCATAATGAATGCTGACAGCAAATTTAGCAGAAGATTGTTATATGTAAAATATTATAATGCACATAAATACTCTTAAAGGAGGAGAATGTTCAATTAATTAACAGCATCAGGTGTGAAAATATAGTAAAGATTTACACCTTCACTGCCTTCACTACATCACATCTTAATATCCCCACTCAGGTCTGCAGACTACTTCCTAGAACTCTAGAGGTCAATCCACAAAGATTTTTTTAAATATTCAAATTTAAATTTCAGAAGCAATGCCATATTAATTCTGCTTATCCCTTCTAAATGTGTTTTAGAAGGAAAAAGATGTCCATAGCTGGGGTGGTGGGTTAGGAACAGAAAAGCAGGTGGAAATCTTTAAGAGTGAAGATGTTTTTCCATCAGTAGCTATCTCAGTACCACTGTAGGCAGCTGTGCCAAAGATGCAGAGGAAGTGAAGGATTCTGTGGTGGGTAGGAACACTGTCAAGAATATCTTTCTGGAAAAGGACCTTTTTTTTTAATACGAATTTTATTTTTATTTTGCAAATAGATATATTTAGCTGAATTCTGGATTGGACTTTCTCTTTGTGGCCACAGTGACTCCATTGTGGTCAGTTCTACCACAATGGGTAAAATGGAGGATGAGCTAAAGCTCCCAGTAAAGCTACATTTTCTCTGGCAATTAGGTCAGAATTCTATTCTGTGAATAAAGTATGAGATATATACAAGGTAAATATTAACCTTTCATCACATGAACAGTTTCTCTGGAAACTGAGAAAACAAGACAGCAAAAATAAACAGATCTGATATAAATGCTAGAAAATAAGCTTCATTGCTTGCCTTGATAAAGTGGTTATATAGTACAAACCTTTCATAATGTACTGAACTCCCATAAATCAATTTGAAATTAGTTTACTGTCATGTTGATAAATCTCATCTTATCATTATACCTTGAAGGTGATTTAACAAGTATTTCACAGTGTATAATTTATACCATGTTAGGGAGAGATAAGAAAGCAAGTGTTCCAAACCAATAATCATTGTCACATTCATAAATTCTGCCATGGTAAAGGTTTGAATAAAGTTTTGAACAAAGCTTTTGGATACAGCTATGCATAGTGATGGTTCTACTGTGTGTGTAAACTCTGAAAACTCTTGACTTAGGTATAACTTCAATGTACTATATCCTTTTTTTCTATATATAACCAATTTCTCTTAAGACTGGAAATGGAACAACAGTTGGTGTAAGTATGAATAGTCCCAAAAAGATTGCTTGTTTATTTTTTCTTTTGGCTTTTTCTGCCTGTGAAAATCTCAAACAATGGAAACCCATATGCAGGATGATATTTAAATTATTACTTTTTGGAATTGTCCATACTGGAGAATATAATTGATAATGTTCTCCAATTAACAAGTTTCTCATCTCTTTTAATTAAAAAATAATTGAATATTATATTGTTTAACATATATATATAGTAACATATACACATTTGTATAACTGAGTTAATTAAATTTAAGAAGCATAATGTGTGCTCATTCACAGTGGATATATTGGTAAGTTGAGTCCCCATATTATGTGTATTGGTGGTTTTTCTAGCATCCAAAAATAAGCTTTATGACATAATGAATAATATAATTACATTCCAGAGCTAGCCACAGAAACTGTAGCTCTCATTCTTTCACTGAAAGGTTTTGTCACACAACTAGAAGTCAGAGCTATTTGATTCAAGGTAGGCATTTATTTCAGCATCTGGAAGGGAATAATATCTGATATCCTTTACACCTTAAGATAGATATAACTATTGCACAATGATGTGCAGTACAGGGATTTCTAGCCTCAGACATCTATGTAGCAGTCCAGGGCTAATGGAAAAATGAACCCTATTGGTAGTTAGCCAGTATTTCTGCATGGTTCTTCATTTAGCGGAAAGAAGGTCACCCTGTGTCTACTGTTGCATCATGGTGACCAAGAAAATCAGTATTGCCTGTGTGAACTGGAGTTTGGTATTGGATATGTCTTGTTATAATACACAGTTTAAGTGAGATAATAGTGCAAGCATTAAAAATATGGGAACAAGTTGGGGGAAAAAAATCATTGCTTGCCAGTTGGTCAATGAAGGGATGAGCCTTGACAACTCTGAAAGAACTGCTTCAAGAGTTACAAAGGAATAAGGGCTAGACAAGTGAAAAATACTATAAATCAGCAGCCGCATAACAACAGCGCAGCAAGAAGCTACATGCAGCCCAGCCTGCCCAGAAATTCCATGCCATGAGAGGAGAAGCAGGAGGAAGAGGAGTGGGAGATAGCCACCATGGGAGCTGTTGTTGCAGAAGCACTGCAGGGTGGTAGGACCCAGGCAAGTGCTCCCAGGTTGCCTGCTAGCTGTGGGCTCCAGCTTTCCCTTCGTCCCACCCCTCAGTTCCAGAGTGCCCCTGGGGGACCTGGGACCTGCTTGGGGGTCGTTCCAGGCTGCACATGATGCTGCACCTGAACATGTGTGCGCTCGAGTGAATTTTTTCCTCACAAATCCTGAAGGTTTCAACCCAGCTGAGTAGTTATGATTTTGAGCAACAATTACTTTGAGCAACAAATTCAAAATATAGAAACCTGTCTTCACCACAGCCTGTAGTGCAGACAGCAGAACTGGAACACATTACTGTTTGGTACATTAAAAAAAATCATTAAAAGATTAGAAATAAGTGTGTTTAAAAAATTAATCACTAGGCTAGAAAAACAATGGGTTACTCATGATAATGAGTTCCTCTTGAACTCCTAAATGGCACATGGCTTAGAACCATGAATATCAGATTCAGGCATTGTTCAGCATTTTGTTCCTATGCTGAACATAGGAATGCTATGTATGAATATGCTGAATATTTAAATGCAAGGACACAGACTTATGTTGTGTGTTATATCTCAGTGAGGTCAAGTCATACATCATGACAAAATATTTTCTCTCTCTCTTTGTAATATCTGTAATATATTAGACAGATAAATATGGAGGAATCAGTAACTGATCTTCCATGTGACTTTAATGTCAGCAGATGAAACAATGCAAAACTTGATGAATTCACTTTAATTAAACACTGCATTAAATTTCTTGCTTTATAAATAAATTTCTTGCTTTATTTTTATTTCCTATAGTTTTAAAAAAAATTATGTTTGGAGGACAAGACTATCTCTAATATTGAATCAGAATACAATAGAAGAACATTTGAAATATTTCTAATTACTACAACCGTCTTCAAATCTGAAAGCAGTAGGGTCAAGAGAAAAAAAAGATCATCCCATTTGCAGTCAATTGTCAAGAATAGATATACCAGAGTTATATCTTATTTGCAAAGATTATGAGAAAATTGTGTGGTGTTAATTAAGTAGTAAATACATATATAATTATTTTCCTCCTGTTGTTACTATTTTAGAGATCTACCTTATTATTGAGTGTGTAAACATATTTCTAATCTGAGAAAGAAGTCTCTTTGGACATATATGCCAGATTTGATCATAAACAAATGAGTTTAACACAAAAGTTTGTTCAACTTTTTTCTGTTTATTTAAGTGTATTTTGGCAGGAAAAATAAGTGTTAAACTTCCTTTATTTCTCACTTTTAAATGCACTTTATTCTTGCTCAAGATCTTGTATCTGGTTTCTCCTTCCATTATTGCCCAAGCGTTTAAAGAATATGAAGTCAGTTTTTCACTGTAAAAGGTCATAAATGAAATGGAATGCAGCAATGCTGACAACAAATACTTTGCAGATCTATCTGGGGCCATTTAAGGGCTGTTTATTTTTGGATGAAGGATTACCTATTAAATCTGAAAGAGGTTGCAAGCTGAATAAACACCATCTAGTAGGGTCAGTGATCCTTATTGTCATGCAGTGAAGGAACCAGAATGTTCTAGGTTGACTGGTGATGCACCATCCATTTAAATCATGCTGAAAGGATTAGAGGGTGCTGAGGGAAATGGCATTAACAGAAATGACAATTTTCAAGAGATTTTTCCAGGAAGGATATGGTTAAAAAATAAAAAGGATGAATAAGTCTTTTCATGTAAATAAAAACATCAGCTCCCCTCTCCTAGAGAGGGGACAAAGATAATATGTGAAAAATATAACCCAAAGCAACTCATGTAGGCATGTGACTGTAAAAGACTATTTGATATGATCCTCTTAAGTAATTTCAGTTGAGTAACATTAAAAAAACATTAAAGGAATTTGTGTCATAAAGATTTCTTAAGCCATGTCCCTATGCTATACACGTAGGGAAAAATAAAATCTAGAATGAAGGAAGGACAAAGAAATGGGTTTGAAAATTGATATTAAGTAAATATGGTTTTTATAGTCCCGATCAAGAAGGATTTAGTGAAATGTGGCATGCTTTCAACTGATCTGAACAAGGTCTGAGAAGTGCAACCTGCAGCATGTTTGTTGCAGGATGTGTGCCACTCACATCTGTAAATAAGGCCCAGGTCTTAGGTGTCTTTTATTAGAATAAGTGTCAAAATACTCTCCTATCTTCTTTATCTGACTGTGGCATAGACTATGAGTATACTTGAGCAATCAAGAAAAGTGTCATCCTTTATCATCACTTATGTGAGGAAATAATATGCAAAATTCTGCTTTAACTAGTAAATATATTTTTTTAGAGAGAACAAAAAACAATGCATGTTTAGAAGTAGTTTAAGTCAATACACTGGGAGCTTTTTCTTGTTCATTACTTGAGAATAAATTTCAGGAGTAGCATAATGGATAGAAATTATTAATTCTCATTTCACTGATTTATTGCCACTGAAATGAGAGTAATTGTTCTATAGCAGACCTTCAACTCCCTCCCAGTGCACTACCCTGTGGAAAGAATTTACATGTATGCTCCAGTTTGTTCTGGCTACTCCGGTCAGTGTTATAAATAATACAGGATATGCAATGATAGATATTTGAAGTGAACTGTAGATATTTTGCATACTGTTAACCTGAGCTTCGAAGGAGCTTTTGAAAGTCAAATGTTTGCCTCGGCTGTGGGTGCTGAGGGTGGAAGTACCCAGCCAACAAAGTCACTAAGAAGTAAGGTTCATTGTAATATAACTCTTTCTTGAAGGCAAGTGTATGATTAATTAACCTTCAAAACTAGATCAATGGTGCCAGGTTATTATCCATTTAGACTGTTTTTTGTTTGCTTTCTTTATCAACTGGCTATGCTCAGTGGGAAAATTAATGGTAAATAGAAAATTTATTTTCCCTTGCTTTGTGCCAAGAGGGTTTAAAATTAGATAATTGAGATAGATTAGACATCTGGCATCAAACCTGACCTCTTTCACCGTTCTGTTTGAATGCATTACATAGTGTATAACATCAGTGCCCTCTGCTAGGATAGGTTTAAAGTGCAAGGCAACAGAAAAATATTTTTCACACATTATGATAAAAATTCTTAAAGGTAATCTCAGAACTTCTATTAGTTGACACTTTAAATAGCATCATGGAAAATATTTCAAGCATTTCACTGGATTTGGGTCCATTTGCTTTTACTAGATTGAAAACAGGAGATTACAGCTCATGCAGGATTTTCTCCAGAATTCTGTTCCTAAATATTTTAATCTTTTCATCACTGCCAGATTGCAGAATCACAGAAAAACAGAATGCTTGGAAGAGCTCATTTTTTTCTTTACCTATGACTTAAGTATTTAATTTTTAAAATTATTTTTATTTTTATTGCTATTCAGATATGTAGATCCATACGTAAAAATGTCAAATTCTTTATCTTCTTCTGATTATATTTGAATATATATTTTTATTGAGAATGGGGGGATTATTACAATTTCTACCAGTGATTTAAGCTCTATTAATCTTGCCTTCAGCCCTGTCATTGATAATGCTTTAGGCTGCAGTTGAGCTCTCTGTTGACTGTATTAATATGAAAACTGTTGTTTGTCACCTCATTTATTTCAGTATTTTCAGGATCATAACCTGTAAGATGGAAAACTCATTTGCTCAGAATGGGAACGTATTTTGGTTTTAGGAAGTCAAATTTCTTTTGGATATTTTAGGACTGCTCAATATTTTCTTGAATGCAGTTGCTCTCTAATTTGTCTAACAACCTTTACAAGGGAACTGTCCCTATTTGAATGTCTTTTTGCACCTCTTTAACTAGAAGTTTGGTAATATCCTTTATTTGTCAGTAGGTATGCTGCTCTCCTTTTCACACACAAATAAAACCATTAAAGTATGCTCCACATAATTATGGCACATGATATATGTGTTATGTAATAAGCATTCACATTGCTATTACTAAATTCTGTTACTTTCTGCTTCACTAAGTAACAACCTCATACACCAACCTCACACATGTTAGGGGTGGAGCAGGGATGTCTGGAAAAAGATGCAGAGAAGGGATCTGGGCTTCCTGGTGAACACCAACATTTCCATCAACCAGCAATGAGCAAGAACTGCCAACAACTTTTGGCAGGGCTGCAGTAGGTTGAGTGTGGCCAGCAGGTACAAAAAAGGCATGGAACTATTTGGATTCAAAACTGAGAAATTTTGGATTGTCAGATCAATCAAATGAGTATTTAGTTCTTTTAGAGAGACCTAACAGTAATAAAATTAGTGCTTCTTGCTGAGCACAATTAGTTTTTAAACTCATATTCTGCACTTTTAACATCGAAGAAATCTTTGTAGGCAGCAGTTTAACTTCTACCTATTTTTCAATCAAAGAAAAGGACTCTGAATTTTAGGAAAACAAAAGCACAATTTGTTCAGTTTCATTAATGGAGAAAAGAATGTGTCAATGTGTGTAGTCTTGTAGGAGATTTCTGGAGGTCTGAAGAAATGAAGTTGCAAAATAGAAAGCAGGTAGGGAGAACCATTTGTGGAATCCAGGCCTGCCCAACAGATGTGAAACAGAAAAAATGTTTTACAGAGACAATAGATTGAATGTACTAGAAATACAGTGGCAAAAACATGTAACAGAGGGAGCCTGTGATCCATGCCTCAGAACAACAGCCAGTGTTTTAAGCTGTAATTTTGTTAAACTGACATGAGAAACTGGACTTGACTTTCAGCACGAGTTGATGTGCAATACTTTATTCTGTGGTGATTAAAATAACAATGTGTTTTTACATTTATTCTGTCATTTTCATTCCTTAGGAACTGTCAAGTAAAGGCTTGTGCAGAAGGTTTTGATTAAATAATAGGTGCAGACAGACTCTTCAAACAAAAAAAATACATCAACAAAGCACTCTTGCCCTTTTGTGTATTCTATCTATTCTTTTCTGTGGATAAAAAAATCACATGGAAAAGTTCATTCTCTCCTTAGACAAGATTTTTTATAATGCATCTCCAATAGGACTATGCATGTGTATAGAGATTTTCTAATACCAGATGAAAGGTGAAAATGTCTTGGCAGATTGTTTAATTTTGTTTTTATAATAGTCAGAGAGCCTGTCCATGTCCTATTCTCAGTGTTATAGATATTCAGTGCATGCTCTTTGCTTTATCTGATGTACACTTGAAGTTTGCAGGGGAATACCTTTATAGATATACATTTATAGATATATTTATATATTTTTGTATCTTTTTATATTTTTATATTTAATGTCAATGACAGTTGAATACTGGTGGTATTTAATTAAATGATTATACACAATTCCCTTTTGTGTTCCATTTGCTGCAGTTTTCCATTATTTGAAAAATATATTACAGTGAAAAGGAAGCTACAAACCAAATAATATTAAACCCCCAATTTGATAGGATTGAATGAACCAGAAAATTTTCTAAGGTGCTTTGCAAAAGTGGTTTTGGAGCTCTTTTTTTGGCAGGGAGATATTGATCTTTATGTTACCTTTTTAATTCACACAACACCTGGAACAGACTAAAATAATCTAGTGTTATTTTAAAATACTATTTTCATTAAATTAATGTGAATTACTCTCAATTTCGTTATTAGATTACATGAACAAAGTCAGCCATGGGAGCAAAGGAAGTCAAAGACAAATGCCAGGGAACATAAATACAGGGGGAAAAGAATTATAATTTCTGCTTTTTCTCCCAGAGGAAATGACCCTTGATGTGTTCGAGAAAAACATCTAGGAAGTATGGCAGCTTTAGCTACATAGATCGTTTGATATCAGTTTGAACCAAATTTTATCCTTTTCATGCTTATGCTTTTTACTGAAACTAAATTTTAGGTTCAGACATAGATAACAATTGAATGATACTTGAATTGTCTAATAAGAATTTCAGGAAAACTCTATGAAATACATGCCAGGTCCTCAGCTATATTTTCTTTCAACTCTTAAACAAGTCAGTTTAAATGGTTTTCTAATCAGTTCTAGAGGAATAGAAAATCTCCATTCTCTTTTGCAACAGGTTTTTTTCTTGAGGGAGGGTATACTTTTGATTCCTTATCCCAGAAAATCTGCAAACAGGGATGGATAACACAATGGAGACATATCTCCCTGTCCAAAGATATCTCTTTGTTTAAATAGACAAATAGATATATCCTCTATATCTCTGTGGAACAAGCAATGTTGAAGATGTCTCTCATTATAGTCCTGTTAATGTGTCCTGAAATGTTGCATGTCATCTATCATCTATTACAGGCACTATATAATTTATGGTTAGAGAGGATGCAAATATAGTTAAGTGAATGTCACCATATTTCATGCTAGGTGTTTAGATGAAACCTTTCCAGGGATCACTGTTTAGAATTATAAAAATATTTTAATGCCTTCCCAAACAGAATATTTTAGTCCCCAAATATTGAAATCCAATATATTCCTATTCTTACGAATAATTTTTGGACTTTGAACGATCTTTAGACATTTAAGAAAACAAGCAAGAAAGGGATTGCATGAGTCATTTCTTGTCTAAAAGTATAATTGGCCCAGGAATTTGCTCTCAGCTTTTATGACTGTCACAGAGTGGTAGTTTATTGTATAAACCAGACTAAATTTTATCTGCCCTACATTTTTTTGCCATGTGGGATGTTTCAGCTATTTCAAGATAGAACAAACTTCATGGGTAGAAACTGGGTTATTTTGCCAGAAATAATCTAAAGCAAGATTAAGTTTAGAAAGTAGCAAAGATGATTGGCAATTCCTTACAGAGCTTGCTTAGAGTAGGTACACACACCTGATTTAATTTTCAATTTCAGTTAAATTTTCAGGTAATTTTCAGTTTTTATTAAAATAATTTCTCTCAATACAGTTGAGGCATAGTGTTTTCATCTCACATACATTTAAATCTTTCCCCAGAGCATTGCATATTTTATTAGTTTCTATAAACACCAATATTTTTACACAGTAAGGGAAGAATTTGATACTAGAATGTTTATATCAAAGTTTAGACATCTAAATGAGACTTATAGCCAACACAGTGTGTTGCTATTAACATAAGCCAGTGAGTAGAGCAGAAGAAGCCTTCACATCATCCTGAAGGTGCTTATGCTTGAACAGTTGAACAGCTGTGTAGACAAGATTAACTAAATATTTTTCCTTTCACTATTTTCAATGGGAGCTGATAGCTAAACATTTGTATTTATGTTCCTACAACCTGTGAGTAGAAAAATATCTGGGATGGAGAAAATTAGGTAGAAACTCCATTGCAAATATTCATGAAATATATGTATCGGATTTGTTTGACCAGGCTTGGTAGTGAGGTGACAGGGGTGGCTTCTGTGAGAAGCTGCCAGAAACTTCCTTCATGTCTGTCATGAGCCAAAGGCAGCTGGCTCTGGGATGGATGTGCCACTGGCCAAGGCTGAGCCAATCAGGAATGATAGTAATGCCTCTGTGATACTGCCACCAGACAAGTGCAGAGTGAGAACATGTGAGAATAACAACTCTGCGGAAATCAAGGAAGGGTTTGGCTAGAGGGGGAGGAGCAGGGGGAGTGTGGCAGGAAGGGAATGAAGTGCTGGAGGTGCTGGAGCTGGGATTCCTCTGCAGCCTGTCCCTGGTACAAAGTTTCACCTTATCTGTCCCTTGCACAACGTCCTGTCCCTGGGTGCCCACAGCACAGCAGCAGGCTCCATTTGGCTCCCACTGAGCTGAAACTACAACCAAACCCTTCCCAGCCAGCTCACTCTTTATCACACCCATAGCTGGGAGAACAAGGCTGTTCCCACTCTAGGATAATTAACACAGCTGCAATACATCAGCCACAGGATTACCTTTAGTATCAACTCTGTTTCCTCACACTAACTTTACCTATCTTAGCACACTGTAGAATTAGGACATTGAAATGGATGGCTCTGAGGACTGGTGCCATGCATTGGGATTTCTCAGACCTGAAAGGACAGTATTCTTCCCTGCCATCCTGTCTCAAATAATAAGAAAAGAGCAGTACCTAATTGACTCCCCTTCACAAATCTGCAGGAAGTAAATAGGGAATGTCTAGGAAAGGCTTAACCTGTTGGTGTTCTGCTCCAGCTCTAGAGGAGGCTGTGGTTAATCTTGTAGTCTCTAGAATGGCTTGTANCCAAACCTTTAGACAGCGGCACCCACATTTGCCAAAACAGGTCAGACAGTATTGGATGAAAATTAATTCTAGACCTTTAATTTGGTCCTACTGATGCAAGCGAATCACCACATTTGACAATGACATTAATAAGTGATTGGAGAGTAATCGAATATTTGAATGATAAATATTTCCTGAAAAATAGAAATTCATAGGAAGGAGGAAGATCTATTTCCTGACTTCCTCTGCCATGCCAATCCCTCTAAACTCTTACTCTTGTTTCCTTGATTAACTTATTTCTGGCTCTGTGCTGCCTCTGTACTGTACTACACTCTAGAGAGCTAAGTTTCAGACAGGATGCAGAAATTTTGTAGATCTTGCTGCTTCTCTATATGTTTCATAATATTTCTTTATGCCTTATGTACTCCAAGTTTAGCAAACATGTGAGATGGCCTATTCTTCACTGCTTGAAATGTGGTGTTAAGTTCTGATATTAACCTACAACTCTATATCCAAGAGAAATTCAACTTGAGAGTACTGAGGTAAACTCACACTAAAATGTTCAGAGATCTCTAGGAGTCAGTTACAAAACTGCACGAACCTTAATAAGATATTCAAGTTGGGAGAAAATGGATTGGGAGAAAACATAGTGGAACTTATTTAATTAGGGGATTTCACAATTAAATTAGTTCTTTATTAATGTTTTCCTGTTGATATTAATGTTTTATCCTAGTTGATATATAGAAAATGGAGAGAAACAAGAAATAGCAATAAAAAGAATTTACTATAAATCATAGGAAAAATATTCTTTATTGGTCTGAAATATTCAAAGAAAGTGCATAAAGATTTTCATTTGTCTATTATGTATTAGCCTAGTGTCCTGGTTTAGGGCAATTTTGGGAGAATACCTCCTAAGGGGCTCTCCCTCCTTCCTCCCCCCCGCCCCAGCCGGTTCAGGAATAACTTCCTCAGAGAGAAGTGGAAAAAATACCTGTTTATTCAACAAGTCCTGCCCTCCCCAGCACAATAAATTGAACAATACCCGATGACAAGGACTTTGTGCTGCTCTGGAGAATGATGAAATTCAGGCAGAAGATCCCCCCTGAAGATGGTGGCTGGGGTCTCAGTCTCTCTGGTGCCGGGAGAAGTTGCGGCACAAGGTGGATCTCAGTGGGTCCCAGGTGTGAGCCCTCCAGCGCTCCCCTGTGTTCACAGTCCAGAAAGATTAGAANGTGCACAGAATACAACATCCCACACAAATTCAACAGACCATTGGGGATACAAACATCATAATGTCACCCTAGGACACCTAGTCAAGAAGTTTACCTCTTTTACTGCTGGATGGTTTGCATATTTTCTCTTTTATATCAATGCAAATGTACTACCAGCATATCCTTATTTTTAATCAGTTTTCCTGTTGGCAGCAGAGCTGATCAAAACCTATGGTAGATTTTATTGAAACACAGTCTATCATATTTACTCTATTAAGAAAAACTACTCAATATATTTAGATTGGAAGTTGTTCCAACTTAACCAGAGTAAAAAAAATCATAGAATGGTTTGGATTGGAAGGGACATTCAAAGTTCATCTTGTCCAACCTTGATAGTGTAAGGGTTAAATTTAGTAGCTCAGAATTGAGATTATGGGAATGATTTCTAAACTGTATCGGGGGGTGACGTTGGCTAGAACAAGCAGGTAGGAGGAACAAGCCTGGACATGCAGGACAGCCAGGCCTTGGGAGTGAGTGCTAGCCCTGTTACAGTGATTGTCCTAAGCCAATCAAGCATAATCTTCACCAAATCAAGTATAGTCTTCACTAGATCAAGCAAAACTGCACCTGTGTGGGAATGAGAAATAGAATAGAACAATATACATTTAATAATTAATGTAGGGGAGGGGGGTAGAAGCTGCCGATTTGGGTGTATCGTCAAAGCCCAGATCTGGAGTCTCACCCCCGGGCTTCTGTGTGCTTCAATAAAACACCTTCATATACAATCAATTCTGATTGTGTGTGTATCCCAATGCTAACAACCTTGTCTGCCATGGACAGGCATATGTTTCACTACATCAGGTTGCTCAAAGCCCTGTCCAATCTTGAGCTCTATAGACATGAGGCATCCACATCTCTGGATAGCCTGTTTCACTACACTAATCTTAAAAAAACAAAAAAAACAAAACAAACAAACAAACAAAAACCCTAAAAAAAAAAAAACCTTATATCCAATCTAAATCTGCCCATTTTCAATTTAAAATCATTGCTCCTCGTAATGTCAGTACAGGTCTTGGTTTGACTGAAGGGGAAACTAGATCTGGAAACACTATTCTTTAAAGGAAAATGGTTATGTTACAAGATCTAGTGAAAGCAGAGTTCATTCTTCACTTCCATTTCCTTCCACAAGTGGGCTGGAAAAATTACACCTTGTTTTAAACAGTTTATTATGTTCAGAGTCTAAAACTGGTCTTCAAGTCAGATAAACTTCTGATAGCCTAAACCAGAAACTGTTGAATAAAATATGATCTTTTCATCAATTTCAAAGATTTTCAATGCATCTTTATGCATTTGGGAGGAGAGGAATGTTTTGTCTTCAGTTTAGGAATCTCATGTTTCAAAAATTCAGAATTTGTAGTAGGAAATGAAATAATTGTAGCTTTTTCCTCAGCCCTTTTTATGTTACTTTTCACTTCTCACTTTCATAAAATAACAGAGTATAATAAAGCTGCTTCTACACATTAGCAATGGAATGAACATTCAATAAAGAAAGATTAAGACTGATATTTTACACAGTGAGTTTGTATTCTTAATCTTGTTTTTATAATTAAAGTAAGCAGTACAGCATCAATATTTAATAATGTATTAAGTTCTGTTCATTTATTAAACAGTGGATGATTAAACTAAATAGAACTTTAGCATTTCATTTGACTCTTTCTTGTCCAACAAGTCTGGAAGAAAATATTTGAGTGGAAGTGCAGTTTATCCTGGTTTATAAAAGGTAGTACCCAAATGCCACTACAGTTTCTTTCTCTTTGGGAAGTCAGTATTGTGAATTTCTCTGAAATGCAACCCTCCAGCTTTCCCAGGCTGTACTCAGGGACCTGTGAAAGGCACTGTATTCAAGGAGCTGGTGATCTTGGACAGGCTGCATCTGCTCCAATGGGGCTCTTACTTAGAGAAACTAAGAAAAACTTTGTTAAGAATGTGTATACAATTAATATAACCTGCAATTTAGAGTCCCTTGGACCATTCTCAGTGAGATCTGGCAAAGACCCTGCACTGGTCTACTCTGACCTCACTCCCTTGCCAGCACAGAGTACTTTCACCAATATAAATAAAGCTTTAGCTTTATTTTTTATTTTTACCAAAGCTATAACTTGTTTTATTATTTTTGCCAATATTTATAACCATTTCAGAATAAGAAGCTTTGCTAGAATATAGCAGACAGAAATGCTAGAATACAGCAAACAGAAACTAAATTTATTCCATGATTACAGTCACTATTCTGATCTGGAAGTGTTTCAAATTAATTTTTCAACTATTCCATGAAGGAAATTAATATATTGTTAAAGCTTTTACAGACAATAAATTTGTGACATTTTCTTTTATCTTATTTCCCAAAATGCATAAATATGTCTATGAAATTCAAACAGTGCACTTTTAATTATTACCAGCCTGCCCTGACCAGGTGCCATTATTAGTTTACTGATTGGTGAATCAAACCTGATTACAGAAGCAGCACAAATAAAATTATTTCATCCAGAGGCATCTTCTGTTTGTAACAATTCTATAATCATCACTACTTTTGTCATTTAGCTGTGACACAAAGAGCTTGCATCATAATAAGATCACTAATAGCACACTGCTTATATAAGAACAGGAAATATTTAATTGTTTGTGTCATATTGCACGTATATATGCATAGTTCAAACAAAGCATGTCAGAGGCAGAATGAGTAACAATTTTGTAATTAAGACATTATTTTCTTACATAAGGAGCTATATCCTAGATGTAAACTAAAAAATAGGTAGAGACTCAACCCTGCTTGATACATGTAGTTTTTGGTTATTTGTATGTGATACTCAACAAGAATCCTGAAGCTTTTTGTGCCATATAAGTACACCTGGAAACTACTCATCTGATTCATGATGGAAATGGTCAGAAATTACTCTCTTGCTACTGAAGTGACTTAAAATCCGGATGTGTGGGCCATAATATTTCTACTGGATAATACTTGTAATTAGGAAACCCAGGAGTGCTTTCAGGTTCTTGCAATCCCACACATACCCCAAGTGAGTTTTAGGATAACACCAAGCAACAGCTATTGCGAGATGACAGCTATACACTACAATTCCAGTTATCATGGAAGGAGAAGCTCAGCATTTAGACAATGATAAGAAAGTGAGTAGTCAATCTTCACATCCCAGAAAATGAGTCTGCATGCAGTCTTTGCCACACAAGGATTAATTCTACTTTGGACCCTGTTCCACTATTGTCAGCATGGTTTAATGTGTTGTCATGCTATTGAGGGCAGCACAAGAGTCCCCAGTTTTTTTAGGCCACCTTTATAGAGCCTTAGAAGGTGAACAAGAAGGGACCTGCTGAATTGCAGGGCACTACAGTATTTACTGTATGACCAGGTAAATATACAGTCTTTTTAAAAATTTTTAATTCACATTTGGCTAGATTATATCATTCAGTTTTCTACTCAATTTCTCCAGTGTATATTCAGACATATAAAGAAAAAGAAATATCTGACTTCTTACCTTATCAACTTAGGTTTTCACTTTTTTTTTTTCTTCTCTCCAGTGGAAGCAGACTTGACTTCAGAGATGAACTAAACATATCAATGAAAACTGTAATCTAGTATTTTATTACAGTATAATAAAATCAACCTGGTTAATAATTTTGGAGGTATTTTTTGGTTTAAATTAAAAAATGAAAAAATTAGACAAAGTTTTTTAAAAAGCAGAAATTTAAGCAGTATTATGCAAGGCTCACTGGAAATAATATTTCTACTACAAAAAAGTCAACCCTACCACATGTTTGAGGCTAAATGATATCAGAATGATATTTTGATAAGAATGAATGTCTCTCTAGTTCACTATCTTGCATAGAACCACAGCCAACAATATATCCTGGGGCAAGTGGTAATTAAAAACACAAGGAGCATATGGAGAAACCACCCTCTCTGTCTAGACTCTCTGTCTAGTCACCTCTGGCTCAATAGGCTTTCTCTTCCATAGTGTTCATCTTGGCACTTGATGGTTCTCAGTGGCCCCTTCTTCCGTGAATTTGCCTGACAGTTTATGAAACCAACTGAAATTATTAACGTTCATGACTTGTTGTAGCAATTTGTGCCATGATGAAATTATATATTATGCCACGGAGTACTGCACACTGTTTTGAGTGCAGCATAGCCACAGAGTTACCACAAAGGCAGAGGTGAGATGGAGTGGGCTGATCCCTGCCATTAAAGCAGAACCTCAGTGCTGAGACCAGGCTGAAGAATAAGCAGCTGCTTGGAAGCAGCCCCCCTTCTGTGAGAGCAAGAACATCTGTAAGAAATGCACTCAGAACTCAGTAGGGGAAGCCTGTAATGGCAGAGCTGATTCAGGCATGCCTTCCTCTGAGCTCAAAAACTAAGTCAATAGATATAGTATGGTGAGTTCACCTCCAAAAGGCTTTTATTTGTATTATGGATTATCCAAAGCTTAATTAAAAAAAAAAAACCAAAAACCAATACAATAAAAAGTTTATCTTTTTTTCTTGAAACTCACATCTATGATCTGCAGAGATGCGTTTGGGTATTTTCTCCACATTATAATTCTTTTTATTTCTTAATCTGACAGAAAAACGATATTAAAAAAACAAAAAAGAAAAATAACCAACTTTGAGATACTAACCACAATTAATTAATCAGAGGTAAAAGTGAAAATAACATTGGTTTATCTTATGATATGTAGATCTCAATAGCATGAGATATGCTGATTAGCTTTGTGCTTTAGTTTTCACAGTGAAGATGGTCCTGGATGTTTGTTTATCATGTTTCAAGATGTGTGTCACTATGAAAATTATTAAAGAGGTGTTTCTCTAGCTTTTTTTTCTGTCATTCTTGGTTTACCATTCATAACTACACAAGTCCCTGCTTTACTTAACTGAAAAGTCTCACAAGAACGTACTTTATGAAGATTAGTAATTAAAGACAAAATAATTGGGACTCAGAGCAGGATTCAAACAGCAATCCTAAAAAAAAAATAAACTAGTTCAGTGAAGATGTCTCTAGTGGTAGGCAAACATACAGATATTGCAAAATATTTATTTATTCATTTTAATTTAGAAATTATATCCAAGGGTGAAGATTTAATGTTTAAAGAAGAAAAATAATAGACTTTATGTGCCACACCTATTTAACAAAAAACTATTGGATGTGTCATTTTAGAATGTGTACAAAATACTGCTTTTCCAGAGGCTGTGCTTTTGAACCCTCTGTAGCAGGATGCTCTGTCTGTAATAGGGCAAAACAACTTGAACAATGTCCTATTTGCAAAGTTATCAGTGGTAATTGAAGAGTATGTCATGTTGATTTTGGTGTTGAATAATGCTGAAACCAGTCTGACTCATCAATCCCAAAGTCAAACATCCTTATAGTAAGGTGAAGAAGCGGTAGACCTGATATAATACCTGGATAAACCAAGAAAAAAGTTACAGTTCTGATAATTCTAAAAGCTGTTGAGCTGACACAACTGGCAAGGAGATATATGACTGCCTGTCAATTATTTTATACTACAAAAACTCAGTTCCAAATTTTAACAGGGTCTACTGATAACCCTCCTTGGAGTGTATGTGCTGAGATTCCTCCCTTGGGTGGGGACACTCCTTCTTGAGGCTGCATGAAAGACATTTGCCCATGGTTGGCATGGGTAACATTAATTACTGCTTAATAATTGGTTTTGCTAGCTTTAGTACAATTGCTTTAGTATAATTGTTTCAATATTACTTCATAGAGAACTATATTATCATTGATGTAGCTCCTATACTCTTTAGTAAATAATTCTGATTTTTTGTCAAATTATGACAATAAATCGTGTATGTGTATACTCACACACGTATATACATAAATATATATATGATTTAACATCCTCAGTCCTCCAGAACAAATTTGTATAAAGATTAAGCTACACCTATTTAAACTTTAGACAGAAACAATTACCAAAATCTGAGGCCAAGATAGGATCCAGCCAGACCCAGACTCCTCTCTGAGAAGTGGTTTGGTAAACTTGGGGGTTCTTTCTGCACCTTGTGACTCAGTGGGAGGGCTTCTTTAAAGAACTTTGCCTGAAGCTCCCACTCTGTTCACAACACTCCCTACCACAGGTTTTTATATTTGAAGATATGTCTGAATAACATTTTATAAGCAGTCCTGTGTTGGGCTCTAAGTCAAACATCTGTTCATCCAAAAGATATATATCCGTAGTAACTGTGCTGTGCCTAAGTTTATAACACATTTGAGCTTCTGAAACTTTTAATTTGGAAGCAGTGATAAGCTATTACAGTTAACAGATTTTGGATTAAGGCAGTTCTGGATTCAGAAAAATTAAAAAAATGGTCAGAAAGTATAAAACATAATGGAGACACTGTTGCAGTTTGATTACTTACATTACCTCAATTTTCTTTCCAACATAACCCAAGAAACAGAAAATTACATTATAGTGGATTTATCTAGACATGGGAATTTTCAGTGTAAAGTATCAAAGATATGTTCTGGGAAAACCATTTTGATAGAGAAAAAACTCCAAACTATAAGTATGCAAGTCTTGTAGCGAGAGAGAGAGAACAAACAATGGAGTTTAGGTATTACTTAGATGCTCAGGCAAGGTTGTAGGAGTTGTAAATGTACATGACTGAAACCTTTAATCATCAGGTTTTCTTTTGGTTCTCAAGGACAAAAATCATTGAAGCAAGATGGCGTTTTTTGCACTTCTCTTTAATTTTCTTACTTCAATTCTACTTCTGCTGAGTGCCCAGGGCAGAAGTGCCATTTTGCATGTTGTACTAAGTGGCTAGATTGCTGTTGTCTGTTGTTGGGAGTTAAGATTTGCATTTGTATTTCCTAATGCTCTTTGCTTGTAATTCATGTAATACAACATTTCATTAAAAGTAAATGTCATGTAAAACACTTTAGACATTCAACTGGAACAAGAATTTCATGTCTTTGAGCAAGAAGGTGGTACTCAGGAACAGAAGAAGGGTTGTAAAAGGCTGCTCAGATGATCAGAAGAATAAAATTATATCATATGTATTATAAGACATGAAGTCAAAGTCAGCAATTGCTCATGAAGCAGAAAGGAAATAATCTAAATTCATCCATTACAAATGAGGATATTTGCAAGAAATCTGTTGACTTAGTGAAACCATTATTCATTAATATTTAAATTGGTTTTCTGTTAAATTTTTTGTCTGAATAAACAGATACTCCCCTGGTTTTGTTGAATAACAATGACTCTGAATATTACTATATTTTGTGATGCACTAAACATGTATTAAAATGTCTTCACTGATACTCCATATGATGAATCAATTGAAATATTGGTTGGTGTTCTTTTTTGTTAGGAGGGAGTCATAGAGCGACTAAATTTTAATATAAAAAAGGCCTCTATATTTTACAATTAACTAAACTAATTGCATTGCAACAGTGCAAAAAGCAACTCACAAAAGACATTGCAATGATCTAATCACCAAAGAAATATGAAGAGCTGAGGTTAAAGAAAGTTATTCCTCACAATTTAGATGGTTTTGATTTCATGAGACAGTAAATGCAGCTACTGGCAGCAATATGTCTGGAAAATGAACCACAACAGAAGGTTGTGTCTGTTGAACCTGGTAGAAAGTTGGGAAAGGGCAGAGAAGGGATGCTTTCCCAAGGGGAATGCCAATGAAAATGTTCCAGGCACTTCTTGATCTTATTCAAGTAAGTACTACTGCTTTTATTACAGAAATTACAGAAAGTAGTAGTGACAAAAATGAAAACTCACTTTGAAAGATCAGAAGATCATGGTATGTCAATAACCATAAAACACGCTATGAGCCATGGCCACTGCAAGAAACAGAAAAACTGCATTTAAAATAACATTTCTATGTTAATATTTCTCATATACAAAAACATCATCATCATCTTAATAAAAATATCATTTACTAGTTCTAAATTCAGTTATGGATCATTTATCTCAGATAATTTATCTGAGTCTCTATAAATTTTTTTTGATGTGGGGATAAAAGGTTCACTAAATATGAATTATAACGAAACCAATACTTTTTTGTTGTTGTTAAGATGGGGACCAATATATAAATACTTTACAGTCCTAACTCCATTTTAAGTTGAAAATAAAGAAGCACAAAGTGGTTATCAATGTTTTTCAGAAGAGACTTAATGTGTGGAGACATTTTTTTCTAATATACAAATATAACGCTTTAAGAAAAAGCACAAGGTTTAATGTATTTTTACCTAGATTTCACTAGTTTTCAAAATTATATGGGCTTTTTAAACTTCTGTATGAAATTACACCAAGGTATATTTTTAATGCTATACATTTTTGATTTATCTGCTGACAAACTCAATTTCTTTAGGTTGCCCTAAATATGTTTACTGCAAACTTTAGTTTACAGCTTTGTGCTAAATGATGGGTGGAGGTTTTTAGTGGGTTTTTTAAATGCTTGTTAGTTTTAATTTTATTTTTATATTAGTGCATTTTTCTTCTTCTTTTTTTTTTTTTTTAATCATGGAAGTATGTATTTTACTTCAGACATTCACTTGATCATAAGAATTAAAATTTACTTGCTAGGGTACATGATAGGGTACAGATTAATCTTTTCCCTGTAAGCAGAAACCAAGAGAGCTTTGGGGGACAAACGAAAATCAGGATATACTGTCTTAAAGTATTACATATACATAATTATACTATAGGCAAATGTCACCAATAAACTATTTTTATAATAATTCTGAATTTTAATACAGACTTTCACACTATGCTCAGATACTTCTCACTTCCCTAATGTCTCTTCCACAGTGAATGAAACACTCAAATCCTTGGATGAATTGCCTTGTTATTTAGTTTTCATCATTTTCTCCAGCAACAGCAAAGTACAAATGTTACCAGAAATAGTTTTGATGATTTAATAAGAAAACAGATATTTCCATATAGTAAAATTAAACTGTACTGTGTAATCTAAGACAGGTTGTGATTTGAATTTATTTTCTTCATGTCACTGTCTCATAAATAACTTTTCTTCCTCAGTTTTTTTCTCTTTTCTTAATTCTGTCTGCTTTCTTACCTTTTAATTTTTTTTATTTTCTACTTCTTACATGTTTTATATTCCTATGGAAACACTAAGAAATCCTGGAACAACAAGTTTAAATACAAATTATCTTTGTATGAGTACAACTTAGCAGTAGTCAGTACAGAGTTTAAATAAGGACCACAAATTTGGACTTCATGTTGTTATTCCTTCAAATTCAGGAATAACTGCTGCTTCTGATAACGTTGTTTTCTTCAGTCTATGTTAGATTTTGTTACTTTCTCTATGGAAAATGATACAATTTGTAAATATTAAATCTTTCATTTAGTAGAAGAGGAGAAGCTGGGAAAGCTCTTCAACTTCCTTGCCTGCTGAGTTTATTACTGGGGCTTTGCCACTACTCAGAAATTTTTGCGTTGTGCGAGATTAAGGGCAACGACTCATTTTCCTAGCCAGACTACTGCACATCCATTGTGGTTGCCAAGACAGTCAAAACACATGAAGTGCTTCATTAAAATCTCTCTGAGGGTTCAAGTATCAGGACTTTATTATCTATCAGTCTTTCATACTTATCAGAAGGCTTCACACACCAACATCTCGTTATTTAACAGTCTATATCTTACTTCCCAAAGGCAGCTCCAAACAGCTCTCAGGGTCTGTCCATTTATGCCAGCAGCCAGCCAGTCAGTTCTCCTTCTTCTCTCTTCCTTCTCACAGCACCAGCTCACTCCATCCTGTCCCTGGCCTGGCTACCAGTCCCTGGTACAAAGTCTTATTTTATCTGTCCCTTGCACCACCTCCTGTCCCTGGGTCTTCACAGCACAGTAGCAGATTCCATCCAGCCTCAATTGCAACTCCAACTGAGCAGCAACCAAACTCCTCCCAGCCAGCTCACTCTTTATCACACCCATAGTTGGGAGAGCAAGACTGCTCCCACTCTAGGATAATTAACACAGCTGCAATACATTGGAGGCAAGATTACATTTAGTACCAACTCTCTTTGTTTTGCCACACTATCTTTACCCGTCTTACTACAATCCACAGAAAGTTTGTGACACGATTTTTTACCAGCAATTTTTTGCCAGCAATCTTTTGCCAGCAAATAATTAAAATCAATGCCAATAGAACTATATTTCTATAATGTTTCACTTGATAATCTAATAAGGTATTTAATGTTTGTTTGTTTATTTGTAAATCTTTTTTTCAAGCACATTTCCATGAGAAGAGCAGATATTTATTATTAATTGATTATTCTAATTATTTGGGATGTAAAAAAAAAAATTACCAGATGTTTTATCTTATGTTATAGAAACAGACCAAAAATTTCAGTGTACCTAACTATGTCTAGAATGTATTTCAAGAAAATACTTTTTAAGTGAAATGAAACGATTCTCACAGGCTGGTAGTTCTGATTTTAGTCACTTTCTTTGATGTTCTTTTTAAACAAAGATTTATATCTTATTAGCTGTTATTTCTTTCTGAAATATAGGAGCACGGTAAAATCACCAAAGTCTTGCCTGTAGCACCAGTAAAAGCCAAATTCACCTGTTTTGCCTGTTCACCCGAGGATAAACAGCAAGCTTTAGCTCCAAAGGCCAGAAAGATTTCAGCAGCAGAATTTTCCTCTCTGCAAGCAACAAATCTTTCTGGATATTCTCCCTGGACATACCACAAGTGAAGGGAAGCAGAAGGGAAGCACCAACTGTTGTCATTCACTGCTTCCTTTCAATGCTAATGGACAGTCCATGCCAAGCTGGCTTGGAGGCTTGCCTCAACTGGACTTGTTTGCCTTCCTTAACAATTAGGCCATTGCTGATGCTGTGGTTGGTGAAGTTTTTTCTTGTCACCACAAGCTTCCAGTTTCCCAGATCTTTGGAGTCTTGTTCTGCCATTAAGCTCTTTCATCCTTGGATTGCGTTACCAAAAGTTTTCTCCTCTACAAAGTGTCTGTGAAAACTGTCACTCTCCTGTTCAGCATCCTGGTGCCATGCAATCTGCTCACTCCTTCTCCTGTACCTTCTGCTGTCACCCCAGAGCAGGAGGAGCACCAGGCTCCCCTGCAGCCCCAAGCCTAGGTGCAGGGCTCCACCCTCTGCAGATCTTGCCCAGTCAAGGACTCCAGTTTGCAATGGGTACTTTCTAGCAAGAGTTGAGAAATGGCCACTTCAGTCACAAAGTCCCAAACTGTCTGGAGCTGAACTTCCAGATCCTCTTCAATCCTCTGCCCTGGTAACTGCTGATGTCTGTGTTACCTGTTCTCATGCATATCAGCTAAACCATTTCTTCTTGAAGCAAATGAAGAGCAGCCTGATGTTCCTCTCTCAGCTGTTACACGCTACTGGTGTTCCTTTTTAATCAAGATATCTTCAGGAAACAGCTAGTAGAAATTCCTGGCTGCAGAAGTCCCTAGGGATTTGCAAAAGTAACTACAAATAGGATACTGATTAAAGAAAAACATAGACAAACCAAAAAAAAAATATTGAAACAAAAGCAGAAAAATAGTATTAATAAAAACCCAACAAGAGACAATTAGGAAAAAAGATTTTACAACCTATATACTGCTCTTCTTCTTCAGGTAATCTATGAACCATTTCAAATAGGTTTTGTATGTCTATCTGCACAACAATTTTGGTTTTTGACTTCTAGTGGAAATAAAAAGAGAAATCTATGTGAATTGAAAGAGAAACATATTTCTGCTATCCTTTTCCAGAGACACTGGCTGTTTTAGGAGATCATGAAACTTTGGTTTCTCATGTTTCTTCCTTATTTTACTCTTTGGAATGTACTGTGACAGGCAGTTTCAAAACAACAAGCAGAAAAGAGTTTCTGATAATTGTGGAAAAAGTAAATTCCTATGGTAAGAAAAAAAGAATACTCATAATTCACTGCTAAATTTTTTGTAATTTCTGTGTTGTTAAAGGGTCAGAAGAGCAAAAATCAATGTGAGATCAAGGATCTGGCCACATAGATCATAGTAGAAAGAATCATCAGAGGAAGCAGGTTAATAGTCCATTGAAACACTTTCATTAGTACAGTAGTTCCTTTAGACTCCTGACATTTGATCTTCATTCAGTCTTGGGTGATCAAACATTTAAAATTCCATTCATTGTTCATTATGCATTGTAAAAAGCCCACCAGTTTTTGGCTGGGGAACTAAAAATCTCCCAAATTAGAAAACGTGCTACAGTAATTTTGAATCACTTCATATTGCCTGAGCCCACTTTCAAACTGAAGTACTTATAAAAAATTTTTAAGTATCCTAATAATTTTAAATAACTCCAAATGATGTGTAACTTGAGCTCTAATCTTTCTGAAGTACAATTTCAATGCTGAAGAATACATCTTAATTTTTCTAAGCACAGAACATAGAGGCAGAGGAGAAAGACAGATAATTGAAATCTGGATTGTAGGCCAATCAGAAATAAGATTCAAGATAGTGCAGTTTGCATGTATCGGATAGGAAGGTAGTCTCAGTTAGCATGGCTCCATCTGAATAATTGAGTGTTTTAAAATACCACGCATCACAGCACAAAAAGCAAGGGTTTATAACATCATCAGGATTCTGAAATACCCTTCTAGTTTCTACATACACTATTTTTAATATGCAGTAAACTAGTAGGAATTGGTTCTTAAATATTGAAGGAATTAATGACTCAAAACTGTGATGCTCTGGCTTAAAGATTCATTTAGGGATCTCTTTGGCTATTTGGTTCTTTCTCTATTGTCTTTTTAATGATGCTCAAAAAAACCCCGTATTTTTCTTATAGTTCTAGTCATGTTTTGCAAATTCTCTGAGAGATTAATTAATTGACACTGATCCTTTCCTCCTGTTACTTGCTTGGTAGCCAGAAAGTTATGGTAAGAGAAGCCAGAAGATAGCCATGAAGATTTCTGTTTGAAGCACTTGTATAGCTCAATAACAGAAGGTTTGTGGTGTCTCTGTTATGCTGCCTTTTAAATGATTACAAAGAAAGGTATTTGGAACTCAATTACTTGTTTTTGTAATTGAAAAGCACCAAATAGAAAAAAAAAATTACAAGAATTTTTCAAACAAGGTGAAATTTTAATATGTAATTAATCAGTTTTCTTTGATTTCTCCAAGTTGCTATTATTTAGAAATTTAGCACTTAATACACATCTGTTAAGAGTCAGACCTCATCTGAATTTATGCTTATGTGCTGGAGAAACAAAAATGTACATCTGTAACAAAGTTTTTATCCCATTGGTAGATGTTATCTAGTTCTTTGTACCATGTAGTATTAGAATGAGAGAAATTAATTCCCAGTACAGAGATTTTTTTTCAATTATATAATGCTAAATTGATATAGTTAATTATGCACTATTTTTGCTTTTTTAAAGATAATTTTGTCTTTGAGTAGGATGAAAGGTCCAAATTTGAGAGTAAAAAACTGGATTTTGTTTGAGTTGGGTTTTTTTCTTTTCTTTTTTTTCCCTTTTTTTTTTCCCTTTTCTTTTTTTTTTACAGCTGAAACTTAATTGATGTTAAAATTAAATACTATTCCCGTACATCTCTGCAGGGTTTAATTGATGTGGACCAAAAATGGGCCAGGGCAATTCTAAAACTTTTATCATTGTTATAAGATTTCAAGATATCTGTCTAATATCAAGTATAGGCAAACCCACCCGTATCTGCTGCTGCTGTAGATGCCTTCAAATGAAGGCTGGTAGAATCGTCTCATGAACATGCTGTTTAGCTGCAGAAATGAATCCAAGGGTATTTGCCAGTCACTCCTCAGATACTAAATTATCTCCTAGAAATTGTTTCAGGCATGGCTAATTTTATAGAGATTCACATCAGTGTAAAGGAAAAAGCAAACAGAAACTCAGCACTATGAATGCAAACGCAAGCAGATGAGTTAAGGAAACAATCAGATGCAGTTTACTCAGATGTGGTTTTCTACATATAATTTAGAAGCAGTCATTCTAAAAAAACTGCAAGTTTTGTCAGTATACCTGATATTACCCCCTCTTTCAGAGCACTTTTTAAAGAAACTAAGTAATTAGTAATTAAGTGATATTTAACTTCTTGTTAGACCTTTATCCTCTTCTCAGCAGCTTTCTTTCCTTAAATATTTATGCTTTTAGGTTTGATTCAGAAATAGTTCTCACATTCTAATTGTTCCTTCATGCATGAATGGATTTTTCTGTCTTCTATGCTAGTGTATTTTAAAAGATGACATTACTATCACCCAATGACATTTTTTTATGCACAACAGCTTTGTACAGACTTTTGTCTTATGTAGTATATAAAGAAACCAGCACTCAATAGGTTCAGGAAAAAGACTTGCTTTCTCACAGACAAGTGCAGACTCTCATACTGATTATTCATGTGAAAAAAGTAAATATTAATGTTTTTATTTTTGTTGGCTCCAGAAACATTCAGCCAAATGTGTTTCTAGAATTAATCTTTTCACTTGAACTGTAATTAATGAAAACATAAATCAGGAAAAAAACCTCAAAACTATCAGCATAAGAATTATCTAGTTGTTTCCTGGTTTTTACATAAATCTACCAAAAGTTAAAGCATGTAATTAAGGACATGTCTTGCGTTCTAAAGACCAAATGCCACTTAAACACTGATAGGCTCGGGGCATCAACCATCTCTTTGGGAAGCCTGTTCCAGGGTTTGACCACTCTCTCAGTAAAGAAATGGTTTCTAATGTCCAATACAAATCTTTTCTAGTGCAGCTTTCAACAATCCCTGTCAGAGCATTCCAGGGAGAAGAAATCAGTACTTCTCTCTCTTTCTCCACTTTCCCTCTGCAGGAAGTTGAAGAGAACAATGAAGTTGCCCTCCAGTCTCCTTTTCTCCAAACTAGACAAATAAAAACTTCTTATCTGCTCCTCATTGGACATTCCTCCCAGTCCTTTCACCAGTCTAGTGGTTTCATGTTCACCAATTTCTGTTTGCCAAATTTAATGTAGTGGTCTGAGTATTACTAGAATCATTTACTCTTTATCCCTCTGTGAGATAGGATTAGGAGAAAAAGCAAAGCAGGCCCAAACTTAAAGGTATAAAGATAGATTTATTAACAAACACTAAAAAAAGAAGAATGAGAATCAAAATGAAACTTTCAAAAACACATCTCCTCCCCAACAGTCATTCACTTTCCCACTGAGGACATGAAGAGGTAACAGTTGAAGCTTTAGTTTTATATAAAACTTTTATAAGTGCCACTTATAAAATAATCTTTCATCACTCCCTTTAGAGAGAGAAGTCTCTTCTGGTTATGGTAACTTTCCACAAGGAAAACAGTCTACTTGTGGTTCTCTGTTCTCACAAAAGCAGCCGCCCAGGAAACCTGCTTTTTTGTGGACCTCCCATATAATGCAGCCTTTTCCATGGCTGCATATGAGCCATGGACTCATACATGCTGGGGTGTCATGTTAAAATTAACAGTTCAACACAAAGGATAATCTTCATCTCATGGAACAGAGAATCTCTTTTCACTTCTTCACTGGGGCAGAGGGCTTCTTATCTCAATCTGTCCAAACACCTCATGGGATCACAAGATCACAGCTACTAATTCAATATTCACTCAGTCCATTACAGATACCTTTGCTCAAATCAACAAATCTGAAAAATCATTTCCCCAATTCATATTTTCCACAATTTAAAGGGATATTCTAGCATATTACAGTCTGTTACCACAGCTCACAGAAAAATTTCAGTCTAAAACCAAGGCATCTTCTCATCTCTTCTACCTAAGGGGTAACTCTTCCTTCACTGACTCATATCTGTATGTTGTCTCTTTTACGTGTCTGCAGTCTGGCCTTTTCTTTCACTTAGAAAAGGGTTAGGGTTTTGGAAGTTTCATCTGTGCAAGGAAAGAGTTAACATCTCACCTGGGTCTGAGATGTTCATGTGATCTCTGCCAGACAATCGCTGCTCTAGCAGCACGGATTTCAAAGCCGTGCTGATTGTTAGTAGATGCCTCCTGCCCACCCCTCGGTAACAACTGGGGAGGGCCCTGGCCAGCCCGGGTTCTGAACTGCTCCCAGGGGCCCAGGGAACATCTCTCCTGGCCTGGCTGGTGGCAGAGTAAGCCTTAAGGTCAGAGAGATGTTAGTAGCTGTGGGAGGAGTGACCTGGGCTGGGCCTGCTCCACGGAGTGGTCACAGGGGCCAGTTGTTACCTGCTCCTCTGGCTGGAAGGAAAAGGGCTGGCTCGGACACAGTGTCAGCTTCATGTGTGCATTCACAGTCTCATTCAGCTTCCTCAGTGGTTAAACAATGTGTCAGCATCTAAAATTGGCTCCTGATAAGTCCCTGTCCTTTCCAAAACAATTCCAAGGTCCTTACAGGGAACATTTTCCTCTTCAACTAAAAACCAAGCCGTGTTAACACATGACAACCAGCTTTGTTGTTTTTCTCTGGATGCATTCAAGAACTTTCACATCCTTGTTAAATTGCAGGGCCCAGAACTGCCCATAGGACCCAAGGTGGGGCTGACTAAGGCTGAATACAGTGGGATAATCACCTCTTTGGTGTTTGACGCACCCTGGGATGGGGGTTCGCCCTGTTGGCTACCCAGGGCACGCTGCTGACCCCGGCTGAGCCTGCTGTTGACCAGCAACCACAGATCCCTTTCTGCAGGGCTTCTCTTCAGCCACTCCTGTCCCTATTTATACTTGTGCCTGATGTTACTCTATTCAAGATGCAGAATCCATCATTTGGGCTTCTTAAATTTCAGACCATTAATGATTCCCAGTGCTCCAAACTATTTCAGTCCCAATTTAAGGCTTCTTGTCCTTCAACAGAGTAATCAGCACATTCCAATTTGATATCATCAGCAGGCTTAAACGCATTCAGCACCTGCATCCAGATAATTGATAAGTGTTTTGAATTGAACTGGCCCTAAAATTGAGGTCATTTTCATCTTTGTGTCCAGATAACTTCCTCTTTTGTATAAGCATGTCCATACTGAGTTATGTTAAATAGCATTATGTTAAATAGCACCCAGCACAATTTTCTGTGGTAACCAGAAGTTGTACAGGAATGCAAGAGTATGAAATATTTTGTTTCAGAGATTCTATACAATATTTCTTTCCAGTAAAATCATTGTATCCTTTAACAGATTTATATGCCTGATCATAAACCTGAGATTATTGCTACCCATGTAGATATCTTTCAGCCTGTATTTCTACATACTGATTTCTATCTTTTGATGGTACCTAAGAGCAGATAATCCCTTTACAAGTATTACAAATTTATCAACAACTATGTTTCTATGTTTTAAATATAAATCATGAGCAGAAGCAGGTCCAGCATGAGGACAGTAGTCAGTGATATTTAATACTCATGTTATACATATATTTTCTATTATTTTAAAAGAACTAAAAACTTCTGTTTTACAAAATATATTCACTAAAAAAAATTCTATACTAGAATCTGATTATATCTCTTCTAGGCATTTAGAAATATATTTTAAGTTACAATTTCTCAGAATCTAAGTGAAGAATAAAGTTACACTAATGAATTTGTAATTATTGCCATTCTTTTTTCTTCCTTTTTAATAAAACCTGCTGTTTCCTTTTCTACAGTTATATGAAATCTCCTATATTGACTATAATTATGGAAAATATAAACCCTGAGGATCAAAGATAACAGTAGCCAAATCATACAATATTTCCAAATATTGTTTTTCAAGTCTTAAGCCTGTCCTACAAAACAATTTATATCACATAACCTTGTCTTCATAACTTTGCTTTGAAATCCAAGTGTTCTTGAAATTTAACCTTACGACATGTATGGGTCTAACTCCCACTTTTGTGGGTAGCTATGAAAGCGCCTTGAAAACAGCAGCCTTCTTCAAAATTTCCTTCTGCAATTTGTTCTTACCTGTTTAGTGTTCAACCTTCTTTCTTTTTACTTTTCTGTTTACTATTCTGCTCTGTGAACCACAGTAAATAAGTTCAAATCAGCTATAAATGGCATGTTTAGCATTGCTACGTTGTCCTAACCTTGAAAGTGGTTCAGATTGTCTTTTGTGCAAATTGCTTTTCTTTGCAGCACAGTTTTTATGTTTCTGGATTCTGGAGTCTGCCTTAGAAACACAAAAACAAATTGTGTTTCTAAGTATTTTAAATACAGTTTGAAATCACTAGCTAGAACAATTAGTATCCTCAATTTGACCTAATATCTATGAAAAATAGAGGGCCTAACTATTTTAACCACTGTATAGAAAGAAGTAAGTGGGATTGGAAAACTTAGAAAGCTTTAATCCTATTACTTCTCTTAATATTTTTTTTCTAATTAAAGTCATAAGAGGTTCTTTTGCTGCAATGAACCAAAGAGATGGTAGGGGACACCCTCCCTCTAATTAGAAGGAGTTGGTTCAATACCATTAATAAGTTCTGAAAGCAGTAAGTAATTGTGTTGTAGCTTTGTCCATGAAATTAATTCCCTGTTGAAGCAAAAAGCATGTCATCCATGAGGGAAAAAAAAAAAAGACAATTTTTTTTTCTTTCTGTTTTTACTTCAGGGAAATATTTATGTACATAAAGGTGAGTCCCTTTGTTTCATGCAATGGTTCTTGCTGCAAAGAAGGGGAATGGCATAAATAAATCTATTTGCTTGTCAGATAAATTATATAACATAAAAGATACTCTAATATTTACACAAGTACTTAGCTAATATTTCAGCCTAAAAACATGAGACAAAGTTATTTAGGAACCTATAACGAAAACTGCTGCTTTATATATAATGGACTGTTTTTTTTAGAGGAGGCTGAAATGACTAAATTTGATCTAGAACTTCCTAAAAATTGTCTTTTTATTATTTTATTTTGTTTCCTGATAGAATGACATGAAGATAATAGAAGGTAAAATTATTTTCTTAGTTTCTTCAAGAGAATTCTATGTACTTTGGCCATGTTCTACCCTAAGGTAGTCTGATTTTATGTCATTTTTTAGAATAGATTTCTGTGACATTATTCCTGAATAAAAATATTTTCGTTAGGATCAATTTGTGGTAAAATTAATTTAAGAAAAAAAAATGTAATTATTGTAGGTAATTTCCATTCATTTTAGTTAGTCTTGTTGTTCCCACTATTTAAAGAAATGCTTTCAGTCTCCTCTTAAAAGTGAGAGGTACCTGTTTTGTTCTACATGACCAACTTCCCTTTTCAAATAAAGCTGTACAGACCCTACAAAAATAGGATAAATTGATGTCATTCAAGCATTCTTAAACCTCTACTTCTGTTTATTCTAAACTACAGCTTAAATTTTCCTGTCTTGCAGGTACTTTTTCTAAAAATGAGTAAAATACATATCTTTCTACTGACATCTATGTCGAACAGGCAGAGCAGGAAACTAAGATACACTGCAAAGGGCTCTGACACTATACATATACATATACATATACATATACATATACATATACATATACATATAATGTTGTCCATAATGTAGATCAGCCAATAAGACTTAAGACTTATTTGCACTCAGGATAGAAATGTCATGGATGCATTCGTTCTCAGGCCATGGAAGATTAGAAAAATAATTGATGGTTGCAATGGACTTGATACAGTATCAGTATCTTCAATATCCTCAAATTGAAATTAAATTTAATAGTTCAGGTTTGACTGCAAAGCAATGTAATATAGAAAAGTATCTTTTGTGTTTGTTGCTGGGAAATCACAAGTATATGCATTTTTATCCTTCCTATCTTCTCCCCAATCCCACTGGAGACAGAGTGAATGAGCAGCTGTGTGGTACTTGGGTGGCTGTCTGGGGATAAACTATGAGACCTTAAAAGGTCCTTCCCACCCATTTTATGAGTCTATATTCTGTATTTTTTCTGTGTGGTTTTGCATTCCTTCTTTGTAATCTTCATTCTGGCATTCTATAAATCTTTACAAAACAATCAAACTACTTGAAACTTAAAGCAATATTTTTTGGGGAAGAAAACTTACATAAAAAGGCTTTTCAGTGGCAAGTGTAAGGAAATTAAGTGTGACTTATCAAAGATCATTTTTTCAGGTCCATCATTTGTCACTTTTCAGAGGAAGAATCTTTAATTCAGAAAATTATAAAGCAATATGGTAGAGCTTAAAATCCTTTGATCCCATAATAGCTTTAATACCTTAAATCACTCAGTTCAAGACTCCAGGCTTTCTATTTTACTATAATTTGAGTGGAGTGGGATGTCAAACACATGATTCATTTGCACATAAATAATTGACAGACTAAGACTACAAAAATACAAGCACATTTTCTATCAAGATTATTAAAAATATCATTACTTGTTGAAGTATCCATTCTTTTCTAATATCAGAAGGGTTTTTTTAACTATAGATTTTTATATATCTTACAATTTTATTACAAAATTAGTACAAAATTCTTGTAACAATAGGATAATTCTTATTGCTTTCTTATTATAATATTAGCCCAATGAATATGTGCTTCTGTCACATTGTGGTACACTTACTTTTGCACTACAGTTTAGTTTAGATTATGAACTTGTGGACACTGATAGGAATTTTTACACTAAAGGACTCTTTCTTGTATCAAATCCACTTTCCTGAAAAACACCTATACAACAAGTACACTTCTTTGTAGCTTAATTAAAATAGATGTCTTCTTTTTGTCCTCCTCTGTAATTACTTTCCTCCTTTTTGTTGTGTTTTGCCACATTCTTTCCAGCATATGACAGTGATATATGAGCAGCCAGTGGATAAGCTAATGCTCCGTGCAGCCTGATTCACCTAGCAGGTAATTTCTTCAGGCAGTGAACACCTGACCTACATTTTCAAGGAACCAGATGGGTCAACTTATTATCCTATGATTCTCTGGGTATTTAGATAGTAGCTAAGCAGCATTGTAAGGAATCAAATTCTAGACACCTAAGCAATGTCTTCCTTATTTAAAAGCAATCGCAGTTTCTTTAAATTGTCTTTTGAATTTCATTAATTTTGGCAATTTGTGGGTTACTTTTTATGAGTATAATAAATACATTATGTGATTCTACTTTACACAGGTTGAAGTTACTGGTAGTCTTCTGACCGAATATTTTAACAATGGGGATAAAGAACTATGAAATGGGATTAGTATTTCCTCTGCAGAAAGCATTTAAAGAAAATGAATCTCTTGTTTGCTCTATAATCCCTTCTGACCAGCAATATTTTTAGTTATCTCTGATGTGTATTACGAAGAGTAACTGGTTGCCTAAGAGCTGCCAGTAATGCAGTTCTGAGAGACAGGATCATTGTTCTAAACCTGAACCCACAGTAGATTTGCCATATATCTTGAAGGCTTTTTCCAAGTATTGTAAGAATGACTCACATTGTGAGTGTGAATATTATTGAAATACTCCGTAAATATAATACTGTATTAACTAAAACTTTTCTGGACAGAAATCTAATGAGTGCTGTGCATCTCTAAACATCTTCATTTCCTGACTCAATGGTAATGATGGCAAAAAAATGCAATTAACTTTTCTCTGTAGGACTTTCAAGACTGAAGATGGAAATTATTCTATTTCTTTGCTTCTACTCTGTATTTAAACTTTGCTTTAAGATTTTTCTTTACATCTTCTTTACTAAGCAGAATATGAAATTTTTTAAGACATATTTCGTAGTGAGAGACATTCTGTGTATTTAGAAATGAATAGTTCTGCCACTGAAGCAATAGGTGCTCATACAATTCTATGGGAAAGTAAATGTGTTCATGGCCTAATTATTTTTTGTCTATCTTATCATTTAATGAAGATCTTTTAGTATATGTAAACTCTACTTACTTGCAAAAAAGAAGGTGTTAAAATGTAACATTCATATGAGAAACCCTTGCAACCATTTTTATGGAGGCCCTTCTCCAGATATATATTTTATTGCTTCTGTCCTCTCTTCTGATGCAGATTTTCTGAGGATTTGATTTCAAAGAATAGTACCTTTATTGATGTGGTGTGTGGGTTATATGATTGAAAAAAAAAATAGTGTGATTAAATTTGGGAATTATTACCACAGTCTCAACTCTTTATTTTGTCCCATGTATGTATTTATGTAGCTAATAATTAATTTACATATTTTTCTGGAAACCAACTCCTCCTTGACAAGTGATAAAATCATCTCGATGGTGTCAGCTGGAGGTGCAAGTGATCTTGTAGAGAAACTTTGATTCAAAGCCCCTCAGAATATATTTTGATCCATTTTGATGAAACAGAAATAAAATTTACTAAAAATATTCAAATATGTAGAAGTATATGTATGACTACAATATACTGAATGCCTTATTGGACAGAGTCTTGATAAACAGTGACAGGAGATACCGATCCATGATTTAATGTCATATGATACAGCTTTTTTTTTTCTTTTGTTGAACAGGTGCTCACAGCCAAAAAAGTATTGATTAAAGTACCCAATCACCAAGGGCATACACCTATAATTATTATCATTGGTATCTGAGCTAACAACAAACTAAATCAATACAACCATTTACAACATTCAAAATTTCTTTTTCTGAATTGATGTAAGTATTATATTTATTTATTTTACAGAAATCTGTCTGAACTGGTTCTGAAACATTTTTCACTCAGCAGCCATATCCATCTCAAAGGCATTTTGAAGACTCTCCTAAGCAGAGATATAGGTATTTTAAGTCTTTGAAGGAGTAACCCTTTTTCTATCAGCCAATCATTCAAAATGCTAGTTTTGTCAAAGCTCGTTTTGAAAATATTGTTTAAAAATGTCAAATAGGAGTAAGAAAATATGGGGGCAATTGTCAAAATCTAGGAAATTACATAAAGCCTATATATCTGTACTCCTGTGTATCAAGACATTATTTTAACCTAGTGATTAAGGGCAACTAGTCTATTGTGCTAGAAATTGAGAATAACATACGTGTTTAGCCAATACTGAGAAAGTAACTCGTTTAAAATAGCTTTCCAAGAAGATACAGTAATTGTGAGCCACTAGAAAATGGTTACAGAAATATAAAAGTGATGAAAATGTCTTTCCCTAAGAAATGTTTCTCTTTGTCCACTGATTCACTGCAGATTTTTTTGTTGGCTTCTATTCATCAAAAATAGCGAGCAAAATGCAAGGTGAAAGTGAAAAAAGATAGGTGTTTTGGCACCATTTTTTCTTATGAGTTTTTTAATGATAAATATTGCGTACCCATCTCAAGTGACTTTAAGTACTTGAAGTAATAATGGGATCTCTCTAACTTTTACATTTTCATTAATAGTTTTAGATTCACAGTTTTCCTCCAGAGTTTATAAACAAGGTAAGTCTGAAAAAAAAAATGTGCCAAAAGTGTATCCAAAGACCATCCTCTTCACTTTGAGCTTTGACAGCTCATTCTTCTATCTCAAGTTTCCTGACTGTTTACAGAATCAAGATGCCTAATATCTATCTTCTATACACCATAATCATATAACAAAAAAAAAATTGCTTGGGCAAGCAAATTCCAAAAGCAATTAAATTGACTGCAGATGGCTGTTACCAGAAAACTAGTAAATCATGAAATAGCTACAGTTACCTCTTCTGTCACTAGTGATGTTAGAATTTTACCTTGGGCTTTCCGCTAAGTGTAATGGTATAAGCTAATATGAATAAATATGAAATTTTGTAGAAAATAATTGCTTGAGGGAGGGTCTCTGCACAGTAATTAGCAGATAAGTATAAAATATTTAAATGAAGTGTTTAAATGAAGCATTAAAATACACTTTTAATAAAAAAGCTGATATGGGATGTTCCCTCTACGATGTGATTAACTGAGACACATGGCAACAAACTTTACAAGTATTGCTGTGCAGCTGTTATTAATGCCAGTGACAGCTGAGCAGCTAGATCACTGTGTACCCCTTTGAAATGTAATTTTACTTCAGTAATGGTTTACATGTTATGTGAAATTGCTTTAAGAATTAAGCACTTGAAAGAAAACATTTTATGCAAATTTGATGCTTCAAAACTGTAGTTGTAATTTTCAAGCTTGAATATGAATAATTATTTTTCAAAGTTCATGTTCTAGTTCTAAGAAAAAAAGAAGTTAAGATTGCTGAACAACCTCTTGAAGACAGTAAAAACTATGTTCTCAGCAGAGTTAATACAAAAATAGTTCCACCAAACTTTGGTTTTACATGAAAATATTTGACCTAAATGATGATGTGGAAAATGTAAAATACACAGAATTAAGACTGTGTGAGGTCTCCTCACTTGCCACCCCCTCTCTTACTGCTTTTCAGTGTTATGCTTTGGGACATTTCAGTTTTGAATGAACAATTTAATGAGCATTGAGGTGGAAAAGGACAGCTGAATGGAGTTGAATGGTGAGGAGCTCTTTTAGTTTCATGCAGTATGAATGGATGTAGTGATACTGATGGGATGCCAGCTGTTCATGGAAGAGATTATAGTCCACATAATAGGTAACCTGAGCAGGCACAGGAGTGTTCTGTGCTGCTCACATCCCTCACTGCAGAACACAATTGACTATTTTCTTTGAATAGTGGAGCCTGCAGGCAGGTTCTGCCTGGTATTGGAGATTAAGCCACCTGTGTGTCTATCTAACAGTGCAGGAGCAAATTTTCAGATGAACATCTTTTCTATTGGACAGTTAAAATAATGAGTGGAGTTGACCATTTTAAGAAATCTTGTAACAGCTCAAAAGATGAAAAGTCAACTAATGTTATCACAAGTGTGCTGCACTTTGACTTCAATGCTGCTGATTTTGGGGTTCCCAGAATCTGAAGGGATGTATTATTGCCAACACTACCCTTTTCTTTACAGTGTTAGCTTTAAGTGTAAGTGACCTTTGGTAGAATCATAAAATGGTTTAAGTTGAAGGAGACTATTAAGAGTCTTCCAGTCCAGCCTTCCTGTCTGTGAGCAGGGAAATCTTTGACTACACCAAGATGAGGATCCAAAGTGGCATTGAAAGCTTCCAGGAAGGGGGCATATACCATTTCTCTGGGTAACCAGTGTATCTCCATCCTCATTATAAAAATTTTCTTCCTTATATCGACTCTCTGAATCTACCCTCCTTTAGTTTAAGGTCACTTCCTCTTGTCCTGTTGCAGCAATCCCTACTAATAAAATCTCTCTCCCTCTTTCTTTTAGGTCCCCTTTAATTATTGTAAGGCCATGATGAGGTCTCTCCAGAGTCTCCTGATCTTCAGGCCAAACAGCCCCAACTGTCTCAGGCTATTCTCATAGGAGAGAATCCCTGATAATTTTTGTGTCCCTCCTCTGGACCCACTTGAAGAGGTCCACGTCCTGTACTGAGATACGGACTTTCAGTACCTTTCTTATAAGGATCATATCAAGCCAGAACCTCCAAAAAATAATGAACAGATGTGTGTGCTTGACAAATGCATTTCTTAAAGGAGAAACAAAAAAACAGCTGGTTGACAGAGCTATATTTTGGGAATTGTCTAGCACTCTGGATAGATATCTTGTTCAAATAATGGACCTTTAGTTCATGCATGTTGCACAAAGAGGTGCACTACTTCTTTTATTCTACAAATCATAAATCCTTTCTGAGTATGGAAATGACAAGATGGTACAAAACTGGATGCACCTGCAATCAGGTCACAGAATGCACTAGACACAGCCGTGCCTTGGCTCACCTGTATTGCCATATTTCAAAGGTGTGCTTTTTTCTTAAAAATAACATTTCATACAAGGAATTCATATTATTTTCCTTCAAGATAAAGCCATGGACATATTGATATCCTTGGTAATTCCAAGTGGAATACCTCCAAGATATTTTATGATTAGATGGCTCAGCTCATGCCAGTGTGGCACAGTCCTGGAAACCAAATGAAATGTGCTGAGTACAGGACTTCATGGCACTTGTGTTAGCTTGTTATTGAAATACTAACTCCTCAATATGCAGTAATCTTCTAGCTGGTACCACTGCAGCATAAAGATCATATATCCTGTCAGTATTTATATAAGAAAAAAACATTAAAGATAAATAATTTGGAACCTATGTAAGTACTTTTATTATTAATTTGAAATGTTTTAAATGTTTCCTCTTTTTTTTTTTAGTGCGCATCTACTTGATGAATTGATCAATCTGTATTGGAAGGTGTTTCCAGATTATCTTATAGAAATGCTTCAAATAAATTTTAAGCTGTACATGTAGAATATCAAATGATTTTTGTAAAAAATCCCTGCTTCGTTGGTTTGAAGATATTGTTTTACTAGTGTACAAATTTTACACACACCTGCAAACACACACATGCCGAAGAGTTGTTCTGTTTCCATATATATTTGTTCACTTCCAGTGCTTTTCATAGTTACTTATTTGCCAACAAATATCAACTCAAGTCTTAGTTTTTTCAACACTGGATCACTTTCAACTAGGATTTTTTTTTTTTTAACTGAATGAAAGCAATCTGTAAAACTGCAGACCAATACAAATTCCTTTACTGTTCAGGATGTGTATCAAAATTATTTTCAGACTGTGATGGACAACACATGGTCAAAAGAGACATACTGCATTTTGACACTTTAAAGCAAGCATGCTCTGACTTTTGCATAATCATTCATATTTCTGTGATACAAAGGATAGTTTCTTTATGCTTAACTTAGTTCTTCAGCCTTTCAATTATATGAAAAAATAAGACATTTCTAATCTTAGTCTTTTCTCTTAATTCCATGCTTTAATTAATATTATATTCTTCTGAAATCTTGTTTTCTCCAGTCTCATGAAGAGATAGGAACTCAAAGAAAAATCAAATCCTCCCCATTTTTATTCAGTAGAAAAGAGAAAAGCTGTGTAAAAATGCTGCACATGTGAGAAAGCTTTTCTCAGTGTTTACGCTTTCTAAATACACCAAAAAAGGAAAGAAACCTTGACTTCCATGGGTAGCATTTGGGATGTATGGGGAAGGTTTAGATTGAAAAACCAGAGAACATGGAAATTGTGACCTTCCTGAATCCTCAGCTGAATTATGCATCTGCACCCACCTCCCTGAAGCTTGTCAGTCTCCCATGTAGCCACAGCCTGAATTCAGAGCTGGTCAGTGGTGCTGCTATTGCCTTTGTGAGACAATTCTATCCTTGGCTGCTCAGCTTGTGTTTAGGGTGCAGTTGCAATAATTCATTTCATTCTTGTCTTGACACATGCTTGCTCATCCCTGATACTGGTTCCTGCTCTGGAGTCACTTTCTTACACTCATTTATCCTTGTTTGCTCTGCCTTTAGAAGCCTAATTTGCAGAAAATACAGCCTGCCTATTTCTTCTATGTTGATGAATTCCTGATCCTGCATGTCCCTTGCAACTCAAGGTTTATCTTATGATCCTGACCACACATATCATCATACTGCAGGCTGAAGAGAGTCAAAGAAATTCAAGTTAAGAATTCTAGAAGCTGCCACTTATGTTACCATACTTGGATATGAAGATGGTATTTATGAGTAGTTTAAAAGGTATTACAAATATTCACAGAGTGCATATATGCATATATATTCTTATCTTGAACATGTTACTATTATTTACCTAGTTATGCCTACACGTATATTTCCATCCACCTACTCTTGTAACACTGCAAGGTAAATTGAACATCAAAAGAGCCTGTGAAGTGTTGGAAGCCTATTTTATTCATGACCAAATATACATTGGAACTATTTTGAATCAATTTAGAAGAGAACCTGTAGAAAATGATATTTTAAAAAGATGTTATTTACATCGGTAGACAAATATATCCTGATTTATTGTATACGTATGACCTTGGAACAGCTAAGAAAATATTTTCTCCATGAGATACAAGCAAACTATCTAGGAAAAAAACACATTTAAGAATAGCATGAATAGCAAATTTAAGAGAAAATATACTTTTTGAAGAAAACCAAATTAAGCTTGTATAAGAATCACACAACTTAATCATGTGAGAAATCATCAGAGCTGACTGTAACTAATAGCACAGGTGAAGCCAGAGCTAGGTGTTTTCTGCAGCAAATTTCATAGAACTGTGCACAGGTTTCTTCTCTGAAGAACCAACTACATAAAATTAAACATTATTAAAGGGAAATATGTTTTAATACCTACCTCAATACATTTTTGGCTTTTTTTTCCTGCTTATTTGACTTGAAATCTTGGTGTGACTAAGCCTGAATGCAGCAATACCCTGTGCCTGTAAAAAGAAGTCCCATATAGCAGCTTCAGGACTGAACAAATATTCCCCCAAATTGGGGACAAGTCTGTCTTATCTTGGCTTCTGAATACAGCAGCATAGGGCTTTGTTATATCTCCTTTTCTCAAATCCATAAGAAAAATTTTACATTCTTATATCTTATCTCCCTTTTGGAAGTATGAACTTACATTCATGCTAGAGTCACAGGACCTAAGCTAATTTTGAGAATTACTTGTGATGCATCATGATTTAACCCCAACCGTTAACCCAGCTCCACAGAGCTGCTCACTTACACCCTGCCACAACCCATTGGTGGCATGGGAGAAAGAATTGCTAGAGTAGAAGTGAGAAAACTCATGAGTTGAGACAAAGATGGTTTAGAGGTAAAGCAAAAGTCACACAAAGAAGCAAATAAAAGCAGGGAATTAATTAAACACCTTCCCATGGGCAGGCAGGTGTTTGTTCAGCCATCTCCTGAAGAGCAAGGACCCATAGCACACAACAGTAGCTTAGGAGATCAAATGCCACCACTCCAACTGCCCCCTTTCTTCCTCTCCCCAGCTTTATATATCAAGCGTGAGGTCATACGTGTGAGGAGGAAGATTATGGGGACAGAACTAGAGATAGTGCTGAAGGCAACCTTGCCCTTGATATATTGCAGCTGCGGTAATTATCCAAGAGTGGGAACAGCCTTGCCCTCACAGCTATTGGTGTAATAAAGAGTAAGTTAGCTGGAAGGGAGTTAGCTGGAGTCTGCTGGCTGTACTGTGAGGAGGAAGGGATAGGAGGTTGTGCAAGGGACAGATAAGGTAAGCTGCTGTATGGGGGACAGACAGGGTTAGGTGGCTGTGCTAGGGGCAGGAAGGAGCCAGCCAGACCTGCAGGAAGGAGAGAGAGCCAAAGCTGTGTGGAGTTGCCCATGGGAGGGTACATAGAAAAAGTATGAAAGACCAACTCTAGATAACAAGGTAAAGATACTTAAAATTTCTGAAGTTCTAAAGAAGCACTCTGAGAGTCATGTACATCTTGGCAACCACATGGATGATGTGTAATATTCCTTTATTCAGTTGGGATCATCTGTCCTGCCTGTGTGTGTCCAACATGTGAGAACAAAATCAGTATTCCTGAAAATTAATGGAAATATCTGGTCTCAGAAAGATCAGAAAAGTTATTAGCAAACATATTAGTAGATTTTCTGAGGTTGTATGATTAACATAGTTATTGCAAACATGAACTCAGTTTTTCATGAGTGACAAAATTCATGCTTCATTGGGAAAACAGAAAATATTTTTTGAAAGATCAAATGTTTTTTAAAATAATAAAACCAGTTCTTGTACACATGTAGCATAAGAGTAAACTAAATTATGAAATTCATGTACCAGTGAAGACAGTGCTATGTTATTGAAAGAATTTCTAATCTGCCACAAGCAAGAACATATTTGCATTTTTACATTTCATTCTTCCGTATCTATGTGACACAAAAGTAAAAAGGCTTCTGTAAGCATGTAAGAAAATTTTTCATGTGTTATGTTCAGTGACATGAAAGAGTAGATCAAATATTCTCACTGTTGTCATGTGGTTGGTTCTTCACTATTTACCCCTCTTTTCCAACTAGTTTTCTAACTGGGTTATGCATTCCATTTAGTAGTATTACTTCTGGAGCCAAACAAGAAATTAATTTTTTTTTATGCATTATATCAGAAACTTTAACATGCAGCTAACTACACACATAATATTTGAATAGTATAATGTACCAAAACTTAATTTAGATGTTTACTGGTACCTCTTTGGACCAACACTATCCCTTTTGTAAAGGCCGGGAGAGATGTTACCTAGAGCAGCCAGTGTTCAGGTTAACACAGAAGTAGTTTCCAAAATTTATTTGAACATTTCATTTATTCTTTCATAGCATTCCATGGCCTTGCTTCTACCCTTGTCTAAACAAATGATAATTTTACTGAACATTGGAGAGAGGGGGGAGAAACCCTTTCATGCACCATTTAGAAATACCTTGCAAACAAAAGTGATTTTACATAATAGAAAATATAATAGATCAGTCATGTGATGAATCATACAATAACTAAATATGACAGTGCTTGATATTCCTTAATTTTCCTAAAATTGTTTTGTAATTGTTCATATGGATAAAAGACATCAACTTGACATGAAACCATCAAGAAAAGAAATACAGTGCAAAGAAGATGAATTGGAGTCTGCGCTATTTCTGCACATGAATTTGTATTTCCAATATAGTGTGTGCTCAATTCCCTTTAGAGGTAAGAAGAAAACTAATGATCATTCCTGTTTTGTCTGTGCTTATGAACCACTAAAGATGAGAAAAAAATTACATGAATGCCATACCAAATGTGAAGTGGTGATATGTTGTGTGATAAGGGATTAATTTGAAGATCCCCTGAAAGTATTCTAAATATTAAGGAGCCTGAAATAAGCAATAATTTATTTAGCTATTGTCTACAAATCATTGTTTAATGTTCCATGTTTTGAATTATAGGAAAACTGCCAAGTAATAATTGTGGCCCTAGCATCTTTAATGTATCACTTCTTTTTCTTGAAACTGATGCAAACTATTATATAAAGGATGTTGATATGAATATTATTAGGAGATGTCATAAAAACCAATTCTGTTCAGCTCAGTCTTCTTGTCATTAGACAAAAGCAAAATACAAATCGAGAATGTAGGAAACTGTCAAGATATAAACCCTTTTTTTTTTTTTATGAACTAGAAGTATGGAATGTTTTTTAGTTATTGAAAAAGTATTGTGGAAGACTGAAACATAACCCTGAATCATAACTAAAAGATCAGCAATAGCAATTTTCATGCCCTTGCTTCATCACAAGTTAATATTCTGTGTTAGAGTATCCTTACCACTACAACAGCCTGTAGAAGCTTAATTATAATTTAAGATAAGAGAAAACTTGTAGTTTAGTTTCTAAGTTTTCACAATGAGAATGAAATCAATAAATATTTTTATTGGCTCTTATCACTAAAAAATATTGATGCAAAACTTTAATGAAGTAGATTGAATTTGAAGATAAAAACATTTGTTTTAAAGAGAAGAGAGGAAATATGCAGGTAGTCAGTTTATACATGCTTTTTAAAGATAAAGCCCTCTAGACCATCATTCCTTGTAAAGTTTGCGCAGTGCCACCTGCAGTGCATTCCAGTTTGTGGGAATCTCCATAGGAAGGCACAGTACACTTTCTCCTTCCTTTACATACTTTTTGTTTCTGTGATTTGTGTCACTGTATTTTATACTGGCATACCTGTTGTTGTGCCTAACACCTGAGAAAACTCAGAAAGGCTTTGTTGATGTCAGAAAAGTCTGGTGTGGATGAAACTCCCTTCTGTGGGATCAGTATCAGAAGTCACGTCAATACCAGCAAGATGTTGCCAAGAGTGGGTGTCCCTCTGCCATGGCTCTGCAAGACACAAAGTGCATGTGAGCTTAGGGGTACCTCCCACCCAAAACCATGACGGGCCTCAGCAAGGCTCCTTTTAGAGCTCTCTCTCACTGTTTTTGGTTTGGTGCTTTCCCCCACTGTTTTCTGGTTCCAGGTTATGCAGTTACAAACATCAGAGCTGTCCTGAAACTCAGACAGCTCAGCCCCCAGACTTGGGAGATCTGGGGAGGTGCCCTCAGTGTCCTGGTGGCAATCACTTTGGATTATATAGATGTAAATTGAAAATGTGTCAGTTTTATCATGCAATTAAAATATCTAAGGTTTTACCTGAAAAATATATTCTACTTAGTAAATTCAAGAGAGAGACTAAAACTTTACATCCTATGTAGCTGGTCCGTTTGCCCTGCTCTCTCTTAGATGTGTTGGCAATATGAAGGAATTAGGTGGGTCAGCTGGACTCAGCTGTGTTTACTTAAAAACCACCACACAATAGCCCTGCTTATTTCTATATTTTGTTCTTCTTTCACGTTTCCAAGTACGTGGATATGACAGAGTAAATCCCAGCACATTCAGGAGAGCAATCATTTAGGGCACTTTTGTTTCCTTTTAAAGTAGTGTCGTTAAGGTAAGTAAAAGTACTTTAAAGAAAACAAATGATGACATCTACCCAAGGAAATGAAAAAAGGTGCCCCATCCGGATTTTTGCAAATGCATTGTTCTCTCAGCTGCTTTTGTTATGGGGGAAAAAAGGATTTTTTTTTTTTTTTAATTACTTGCATGAAACTTACTTTAGCGCTCTCTTTACCACTTCTTATTGCAACAAATAATGAATGGATGTATTGGTTTATCATGGCAGCAGGTATCTTAGTTTCATGGTCCAGTATGTTTTCCTCAATAATCATGATGCTTGTACCCAGAGCTATTCTGCAATGGGAAATACAGCACGTTCAAAGGCATCATTGGAATATATGCTTCAAAAGCTGCCTCCTGGTCTGAACTGGAGCACTAGCACAGACACATTTAATTGACTTTTGAGATGCCTTCTGGAATAAATCAACCACAAGGAAGGTTTGAAGATAATTTGCTATGATCCTTTCCTAACAGCTGTAAGGATGAGACCACAACAGACCCTGACTTTTATGGGTCCTGTCAAACCCTTGAATGTTATCCTATGTGATCTGCAATCTTCAAACGTATTTTCTTGTGCAGTGTCCCTGTGCAGGAAATGCATAAACTGTAATGCCATGCTAAAACAAACCCACAAAAGCAAAAACCAAACCAACTAATCAAAGAAATTCCACACCAAAATCCACCAAAAACTTATTTGATGAGGTAATCCATGGTTAAAAAAATGTATTTCAGGATTTTAGCACCAATACTCCTTCCTTAGAAAGTAAATTAGATTTTTACAGATAACCTGTAGTGTGAGACCTTAGGAACCTTTAAATTCTAACTGAAGGGCAGTAATATCCAATGGGGAGGATATATTTATCTGTTCCAGCAATGTCACAAGTATGTATCTGATTCTAAAAATGCACAATTTTTTAATTGTTCTGTATTCCTCTTGTGACAGACAAGTAGCTATCATATCTGTGATATCACTACTTGGTTTCATTTAATGTTCTGAAGTTAACAATAACATGTATAAACTAGCACACTGAAAAGACTTACTAAAACAAGAAAAACAATTCAGCAGATGTTTCATGCTGATCAAAGATTTTGGTCTACTTGGTTATGTGTTCTGAAAACCTGTAAACAATTAAGAGCTAAAGCAAAATGGACTGGCATGAAACATGCTGGATTAGACAATGTGACATGTGGCTGTAGAAACTTGCTGAGTTTTTAAAAGGAACTGGATGTTATGTGGCAATAAGAATATCCAGATTTATGGTGTTATACTTTAAAACAACTAGAAGATGCATATTTGACTGATCCATAGTCATTAGACAAAACCAATTATATCAGATGCTGCTTATTGATATTTATGGAAAGGTTTCCTCCACCCCTTCTATATTAATTACCATTGGAGATGGATTGGAAGACCAAGAGTATATTCCAAGTCTAACTCTTGCAGAGTAATTTAAAACAAGAAGAAACACAACACAAAAAATATCATTACATCATTGCTATCACTGCTGTTCTTGTGCTATACTGTTAAGAACAAGGGTCAGTGGGAAGGAGCACTCCTATATTATGCAGATATACTCTAATCTGGAATTAAAGTTGGTGTTGTGATAACATTGAAGACAACATTCTCTGGTATTTTGATCTGTGCTATAATTGGTTAAGGTTAAACTGATGACCATGTTGAGAAAAACACAGCAATTGAAAGACTGTTTCTTTGCTGGATTCTTTTCATAGATAAATTATGTCCTTCTTCTTTGAACTGTGGCCTGTTCCAGCAAAGTTGCCTAAAGTGCCTTCAAGGTTCTGCAGAGGGATCTGTGCTCAGTTTGGTTTCATCATCAGCAAAATCCTTTTCCACAAACAATGAACACTACAGTATTCATTGCCACTGGCACAAAACAAAATCTATTTTTGTTATAGCCTGAGGTGCCCTTCCACAGCAAATCAACATTCATAATATTCTTTTCTGCAGTTTTTTCTGTCTCGCTGTTTCATTCAGTTATGTGACAAACCTGTCTCTTGACATGACTGATGGAACTGTGTGTGACATCTCACGTCACCCACTGTAATACTGGGCCAAAAGATAGTTTGCATGAAAGATAGAAGCTTCCAGGCATAGATTTAAGAGAAAAAACATATTTCTCCCATTTACAAGTCTTCTAAACTATTTTCTACTCAGTGCCTGTTAGCAACAATATTTTAAATAACAAGAACATTCAGAAATAGACAGGTAATTTCTCATACTAACTTCAATTCATTGTTTAACAAAGCAAAACAGAGTTTTAGGCAAGGTGTATTTATATGAATGTTACATCCAAAAAACAAGATTTAGGGAAGACCCTACTCTCTTTAGAAAGTAGATAAAATAATACAGAGCAGTTCCTTTTATTGCAGGTCAGTTTTCAGGATGATTTTGAAATATTAACAATAAAAAAACCTCAGAAGTTACAATTTTCTTTGTTATCCCATTTCCTTGTGCAGCATTGGTGTAACTACGAGCATAATGAAAATCTTGGGTTAAAGACAGCAAAAACAGACACATATTTCACATGGAGAATAATAATGATAATGCTTTTTTTATTTATTAGTGCTGGTTACACAGAATGATCTTATGTAGCAGAAATGTAAGGAAGCTGATATTAATGGGTTTTTTTTCCCTGTAGTAAATTGTAGTTTTAAACACACCCAACCTTTTCTTTCCAGTTTTCCAAGAATATGGTAATAAGTTAGACATTTATATTTAGTGATTTAATTTTCTAATCATTATCTTCAATCCCTGTAAGTTGGAACACACCCAAATGGCCTAAAATGATATGTATTTTCTGTGGAGAATGTGAGAAGACAGTTTATTAATAGCTTTACTTTTAGAAAGTGATGTAACTTGAGTTTTACTGTCCCATAATATGAAAATCCAAAAATAAAACATGGAAAAATGCACATCTTGTGCACGAGAACATCTTGTGCACACAGCATAAACAGCACCTCAGGTGTTCTTATGGCACATACTGCTGTGCATATACAGAGTACTATGCATATCCTAGCCAGCCATGTCTGGCTAAGGGACAGCATGAACTGCCTGAACAGAGGGCTGTGCCTGTTGTAAAGGATGTGAAATGCCTTGCTAAGAGAGGAACAGAGTATTCTTGTGATCACAATCTGTGTAAAGCTCCTAAAAATGTGTAAAATGCAAATTGCTTTCAGCCAGCATGCCCTGTAACAGATTTGTATTATGAAATGATCCACTACATGACACTGTAACCTTGACCAGTTCAGAGGAAGGAGCATGCCTACACATTGCATATTGAAAGCAGAATAATTCATTCAAATTACCTGCATTGCAGCTAAGCAACTGTTAAACTCTCAGATCCTACAGCCTTTCATGTTACATCCCAGCCACGTAGAAAGCCAGTTGTCACAAGATCATATAATTAATTTCTCATGCAGTACACTGGAGATAAATTGCTGTCAGTGATCAGTACTGCAGTTTTTATCATCTTCTAGAATAAAAGATACTGGTTTGGGGTGGGTTTTTCCCCCTTTTTTTTTTTTTATTTTATTTCTCCTCCCTCTAGGGGAGGAAAACAGTTAGAGCTTTGTCAGCCTTTTTGGCCATGAACCTTAAAAAACTCACTTAGTTTAGCAGCCTTAATACCTTTGCAGCACTATAAATAAAGATCTGTTTTCCCAAGGTAGGAGGCATTTCAGGAGCAGATACAGAGAGGGAAGAAAAAAGAGTGACAAAACTAACAATGATGGTTCAAATTAGGCAATCACCAGCCTAACCCCTTTGACATTGAGGCCTGCATCTTGCTATAAAATAGTCATTTCATTGAAAAGGAGAATTATTTTTGATATGCACTGAGGTAGCTTCGTTGCATAGCATCTTTCCTAGCAACATCAGTGACCTTATTTTGCCAGGTTATTTTAAATTAAAGGATCCAGACCTAACACAACAACTGCTGGCAGTTGTTCCTCTCTGTTAATTGATGCTTCAGAAGGAAATTCACAGGGAAATTGTCTGGCTACAGTTTTATTATTATTATTATTATTATTTTGTTTCTGATTACAAAAGGCTACCAGCATTTTCTGTAAAATGAAATCCCTTACATTTTCTTTACAAGATAAACAAATGTGCTTCACTATTGCTTCCGTTCCTGGACTGCTTTATATTATTGTGCAACACAAGGATTGATGTGTTACGCTTGCTCATTTTCATGTCCATGTATCAACCCAATTCCCATGGGGTTCACTGCCTGCTTTTCAGGAGATTTGCCCCTTAGAGCAGCAGAGCTTCAGCATTGCTGCAGGCTTCTAACATTACAGCCCTGCAAATGTCAAATGGTGTTCCGGTGAAGCCTGCTGGCTCATTTGCTTGGATCTTCCCTCCAGGCTCTTTTTAGCTTTCTCTTCTTCTTCCCTCCTCTCTCAAGAGCCTGATGCCTGGCATATTTCCCAACTGTATTAGTCATGCCAGAAGCAGAATCATGTATCCTCAGTTGAGCTGGTTCCACAAGCTGCCCAAGAGCCCTTATGAGACCAACAGACCATACAGCTTTGATAATTTTGCTAGAAATACACTGTTTATGGATGGGGAAGCAGTAATTGTGTATTTGAAGTGCTGTTTCTGAGCTTTTCATAGTGATTATTTCAAATTTGTTTGGTGTGAAAAAGAAACTTAAGATTTTTTTTTTAATATTTTAAGTTCTGTGGACTTCAAATAGGCTTTGATAATCCAGCACCTTATATTTTAAAATGCAAATCTAGTTATATTCAGCTGTCAGTATACATATTATCCCTCCGGAGACACTCTCTAGCTTTTGTGTTATAGCTATCCATACTAAAGCTAGTCAGAAATCTGGAAAATAATTCAAAAACATCTTCCCAGTAATTTTTTACTTATTGTCTTTTTATCAGGAAAAAAAATCATAAGGAGTTTGGGGTTCATAAATAAAAAACACAAACCCTTTGTAATAGTTCTCCCCACATTACACTCTCTGAAGGTATCTGCTTGTAAACTTTGTGATACTGACAGAGAAATGGACAACAATATGCAGAAATATGACTTAGAATGTTGTGTTAACCTCTATTGAGCTTTTGTAGATGAAGCAGAAATAATTCCACAAGCTTAAATTCCATCTTAACAAAACTAGGCATCAGGATGGGAAAGAGGAATGGAGAAGGAAAGGTGGGTCAAGAAAATACATGCTTGTCCATTCAGAAGCCTGCTGAAAACAATATGAAATGTATTAACACCATTTTTAACACCTGCATTTGCAAACAAGAAAGAAAAGAAATTTTTGTATGTAGTTTAACTTTCATAGAATCACAGAATTTCTAGGTTGGAAGAGACCTTTAAGATCATTGAGTCCAACCCATGTTCCATTTCAGATAATGGAAGATAAGGAGATGGTGTGGGGGTACAAAAGGGATGTAGGAAGTTGTCAGAGTCCATCAAAAATGCTATTAGAACACAACAACAATAAACAAATCTGTGTGAATTAGCCACACTAGAGACTCTCTTCATGCATGTTATATAGAAAACCCAGAAATGTCATGGTTGTTGCTAAATTTTATTCTAAAAATATCTTCTAAAAATATCTAGCTGTTTTCTTAGTAGGAAAAAAAATATTTGGAAACATGAGCGAGTGTAAAGCAATTGTTAAGATTTTATTTTGGTCTGTCCAGGAACCTGCATCTGATCTATGCAGAATTCTTTGCCCTGTGTCCTCATCATATCAGTGCATGTCACACTAAGTGATGCAACTAGCACTTGTCATCTTCTGTTTCTTTTTTAAGCGTCTCCCAAGAGAGAAACTTTCACAAAAATTCAGAAAGCTAAAGAAATATGTTAGGTATCTTGACTGGAAGTGAGTTCTACAGATATCGACAAGTTCCTAAAAAGCTCTGATTCTTTCAGAAACAAACAAAAATGGTTTTAAAATTGGGGTATCTGAGTCTCTGACTGGAATGAGACGCAGTTCTGTTTTGTGAGTTGGAGCAAAATTTCTGTTAATACAAAAAGGATAAGGCTGAGATCTGATAACAATGATCATTGCTCATCCCACACAGAACATGGTAAAATAATAACTTGTCTACTTAGAAGTTTTGGGTAGTGCAAGATTTTTGTCACAATTTTTTAAAAAGTGTTCTCTTCCTCTATAAGCCATAAACAGCAATCCAAAAAGTCACATAACTAATTTCCAACCTTGAGTTTCAGCAAAGTAGCTCTTAAAGCACCAATAACAATTCTCCAGTGGCAGCAGCAGATTTCTGAAATTCTGTGAGCAGTAAAACAAAGAAATTCAGTTTCATACACATTTTCATCAAAACATATATTTTATGAAAGCCCAAAACATTACAAAGGTGTACTGATTTTGCTGACCTGTTCAGTAGAAATTACATCAAATACTGGGGCTCCTAGTTCTTCCAGAGAAAGAGAAAGGAGACATTGACCGACACACAGAAAAGACACTGCTCTTTTCAGCCTGAAAACAAGCTTCTTGAGACAGGTCTATTTTGGAGGGGAAAAAAAATTAGAAAATTACAAAATCAAATTACCAATAGAGTCCATAGTAACAATATTGCAATCCTTTCCAGAAGGGAAGAATAACCCAAGTTCTCATTTAGAGATCCCTTAAGACAGATTAGAAGGAAATGACAGTGGGTTTGCAAATATTTCTATGTAGGGTTTATTTTAGAAAAATTTGGAAAGCAGGTATGTAGTCATTCTGGTTACTATCTATAATAATATAGAAATATAAGAGCAGAAAAATAGCACTTAAGAAAACAGAAGGAAAGAGTAGGAAAAGAGTTGAAAGATCCCACCACCAATGGACTGTGCAGCAAGACTAGGTAGTTGCAATTTTGGTGTCTGTTGGTCAAATTGATAGTCGTAATCTTGAACCCATGAGGGAAACCACCAAAATACACCATCCACAGGGTTTATTCACTAAGGTTAAGGTGGGAACACACAGATGCTTTTCCTAGGGCAGGGAGTTTTACAGTGGATGATGTAATACTTTGGATCACAGGACATTTCCCAGAGTCTTTGATGATCTAAGATGTTACAGCTTCCTCTTATCAGCAGCTGAATTATTTATGACCCATTATGGTCCACAAAGAGGATAAATGCCTTAAGGCTACCTGTGAATATCCTAGTACTTCTCCACTTTCTCAGCTGAGCAGTTTGGGTAAGGACTTGGGCATGTTAAAGAGCACAATCTGCCTCTCAGCAGCCCCTTCCCTTGTCTTGTTCGACACCCAGTTTGTAGCCTGAGGTGCCAGGTGTTCAGGCCCTCTGCACCTGGGCAGTTTGCACATCATCAGCTTACACCCTGATTGTTTGAGCCATTATCATCCCAGTCTCCCAAAAACTTAGAGAATTACAAAAATACAAAACCAATTACAACAAGAATAATAACAACAAAAGCCAGAAGAATAACTATAACAAATCCCTAAAGCTAATTATTCAGCCATCTTTCTGACTTTTATTTCATACTTTTGACCAAGACCTTTATCATTTCTCTCAACTATTGACCAGCTATGATCAGCTTTATATCCCTATAAAAACAGTCATAACTATATGCCTGCTCAACTGTTCTACCAGCTTCAATCGCACTTGGATGGATGTCTTAGTTCCCTGAAGATAGAATACTGGAAAACCTACTAAAAGACAATATTCAGAGAGTTTTGGGATTTTTTTTTTCATCTGCTACATAATAAACAATAGAAGGATAGTACTAATTTCTTATCTATATCTTTGACTGTATTTCGAACAAATTTACATATTATTTGACTTTTATTTTAGTAACTCCCAATAAATATTACAATTTAAAAAATGTTTTTATGGTTTGGCTGATTTCAAAATATTACATATTTCTAAAGAAAAATATAGGGAAAGCATCAAGAACTTGGACTTGATGCTTTGCCTTAATTAGAGATTAGGAGAATCCAGATACCATTTTGAAACCAGGCATTTACAGAGGAAGCTACCAAACAAAACCTTGAGGCTGACCTGCTGGAGCTGAATGTAACACTAAGAACCAATTTTTACCTGTGCTTACTCTGAGGACTCTATTCTTAGACTGTTCTCATATGTTCCAAAGTATCCAAGTTCTGTTCTTTTGACAAATTTTGTGCACTCTTTAATAATGGCACGAAGAGGATTTCCTTCCATGTTTTTACATAGCAACATGGTAAATAGGAGGAATGTTTTGAATGTAAAAGTTTTATTGTTGTATAAGGAGCTGGTGATCAAACAATTTAAAATGTGGTACCTGGCTTCTGGACTGGAGCTCCACATGGGGCACTCCACTCAGGTGACAGCCTTTGTTAGCAAAAAAATAAAAAAGTGTTAAATATCTTAAAATGATATGTGAATTACTTTCTTAGCTTGTCCCTAATTACAAAAAAGCAAGAACTTGAGTCTGTATCTTCTACATGTTCATAAGGAAGAGAATGATGAGGAAAAAGCTTAAAAAAATATATACAAATTGTTTGGGAATAGGAATATTTCCTTCTCAAAATTACAGGATTACTTTTGTAAGCAGGAAGAATTAGAGGTCCATGTGAAAGAAGATCGTGCAAAGCTTGGTGGTATAGTTCACATGACTGGCATGCTGCCATAAGTGGATGCAGTCTCTTTGTGAAGGATGGGCTAGGATGGCAAGGAGGGGTTTTTTCCCTTTTTGTGGGACAACAGGGAGAATGTGGGGAGCTCTGCCTTAGGATGGGTGATGAGCAAGATAAGAACTTGTTGAACAGGATTAGTGGGCAAAACAACATGGGCAGAGTGTGTTGAGTGTTTGCTACAGACTCACCAGTCAGGAGGAAGAAGCTGGTGAGGCCTTCTTCAATGACTGGAAGAAGCCTTGTGCCTACAGGCCCTAGTTCCATATCTGATTGAAGAACAGCGCAGCATGACATAAATAAATAAGGCAGAACATTTCTAGAGTTGATTGATGTCAACATCTTGGCACAGGAGACTGCAGAGCTGAGGAGGGAATTGCTCTGCTGAATGAACTTTGTGCAGATGGAAAGGCTGGATGCAGCTTTGCTATGATGGGCATGAAATGATGGAGTTTGGGATCCTGAGAGGAGGCAAAAAAGGAAAAAAACAAGAATAGGAGGGCAGACTTTGGCCTGTTCCATGATCATCTTGGATGAGACTAAAGAGATAGCACTGGAGAATAATTTTCCCAGTAGTGCCATTGTCCCTTCTCATCAAGAAAAATGATCATTCAGCAATCAGGGATGTCTAGAAACCAGAATAAAAACCCACACTATGAAAAATATATTACAAACTCTCCCATGGCAGGCAGTTCCTCCTAGAACAAAAGATAGAACATCTTAGTGTTTGAGGTTTGGAAAGATGGATTTTTTTTGTTGGGTTTGTTATTTTTGAGGTTTTATTTCATTTTGCTTTTGGGAGGAGGAGGAAGACCAGAGTTGTAACTTGTTTCAATTTTCATCTGGATTTTTGTTAGTTTGGTTTTTCATTTGGTTTTTGTTGTTTTTTTTGTTTATTTTATTTGCTTCCTTATTTGGGATTTCTACTTATTTGTGATTTTATTTGTTTGGGATGTCTTCAAATTTGACTGTTACTTCCTTTATGAGGGAGAATTTCTGCAGTAAAGAAAAAATGAGTTGGAATAATTTCCTTTTATTTCTTGAAATATTTCATATCCTGCGATTAGTTGATAAGAATGTCAGTTAAGATCTCTTTCCCTCAGCTATTCACCCCTCATTTCCTGCACTGTCACTGTCATTTATAGCAAGAATTTAAACTAATTATAATCACAGAAGATGAATAATTAATACATTAAACAACTGGTATTAAGGACTGGATGGAGATGTTTTATGAACTATGAAGGAGACCAATCATTTTTACTGACTGAAAATTCATGTTTGCTTTTTTTTTTGGTCATAATGGGAATGTTTCTAAGTCACTAAAGCTGCTTCTCAGTTAAAAGAGAAAGCTATTAAGCAGTTTCTTGTTGTCAGCTTTGCAGCAGTCACCATCTCTGTTAAATTTTTCACACTGTTAAAATAGCAGTGGAAAGACACAAGTAATTAACTCAGAAAATTCCACTTGCAAACAATTACCTTTTTACAGAAAAGGCTTCTGTAAAATGGTTGGTTTTAAACAATCAGCTGAATGGTTATTCCCTGAAAAATCTTGATGAACTGCGCCTTGAAGACTGTTTGTGTTAAGGACTACTCCCCACCAAACTCCATGTTTCATTTTTTGTTTCTGACTTGATTTTTGGTGTAAAATAAGAAGACACACTATTAAGAAAAGATGTTTTGGGACATTTTGTAACAGAAAATGGTGTCTTTTATGTTTTTGTTTTTGGTTTGTTTTTTTTTTTTTTTTCAATAAATAGGCTTCTGATGAATTGTCCTGTTCTCTTAGTAAAGAATGATTAGATTCTAATGACAAGTTTTTTTAGAGTTTTGGGTTTGTCAAATAAATCTGATAATCTGAATCCAAACACTCAAAAAAGAAAGGCTAGGAATTGATTTTTATATACGCTAATATTTTTGTTGTGATAAAAGGCAAAGATTAAATTTAGCCAAAATGGGGACAAAGCATCCATTTCTCAACTAGTGTTTTTGTTTCCTGCCACTCTCACAGAATTTATTGATATTTATGCTATAAGAAGCAGAAAACTATAAAGAATAAAGGGGGAAAAAAAGCCCAAAAAATTCTCAACCAACAACAACAACAAAAAGAAAAGAACCAAAAATTAAACTCACCACTTTTTTTTTTCTCCAATAGATCATCCAGGAAATCCCAGTTATCAGATCACTCTGAGTATACACCTCAGCAATGTCTGTCAAAAATACGTATACTTGTATTGTCCATTACATCTATTCTGTACCAGAGCCAAGCTTCTGAAGGAAGGTGCAGGGACTCACCCATGGTTGTATGCAGGTTTTTCTAGTCTCAGATTAGAATATGAGCATCAAAAAGCTACAAACCTATTTCTTCCACTCATTCTGCCTTCCAGGAAAAAAAAAAGTATTGTAGTTTACAAGGCCAATCCAGGGATTTTGGGCAGTAAGTTTATCTGTGTATAGTCTTCCACTTTTTCTCCCAGTGACTCTTAAACACACACACACTTTCTGTAGGTTAAACAACTTAATGAATTGCATCTTCTTTTATTTACAAAATGTGGGGCAATGAAGGATGATATGGTGCAGAAATTTTATGAGCTTTTTGTTTAGATGGTCACATGTGCATGTGCATTCACCAGTTGCAAGCACTGGTCACTCAATTTTAAAAGATGTGACCTGATTTATTTATTTATGTGACCTGATGAGGGATTAAAAAGTTATTAAAAAATAATGAGAGACTTAGATAGAAAAAAATCTAATCAATAGCATTCTGAAAGTGAAAAGCTGGTTCTTATTAATATTTTACAACTGCAGATTTGCATGTACTGATTGAAATATGCAGATATTTGAAATATGACTGAATATAAAAATAAATAAGGAAAATGGTTTTATATAATATTGGAATTTTGCTATTGATTTCGAAGGACAAATTTTCACACTTCTCCTTAAATATTTGAGCTTTAGAGAAATATTAATTTTATAACAAAAATTAATTTAACTAGATGTTTTTTATTTTGGGAACTTAAGTTTTTCCTGTGTTGTTACTCAGACCTGCACAACAGAAATATCTCTATTTTCCCCTGTGGAGCGTTGATTTAAATCAGTAACATACACTGTAAGGATGAACAGAGCATGGCCATAGAACCTGTCATAATGATGGTGTGATTATCACATGAGTGTGTATCTGCATGATTGGTGTGCCAGACTGGAGGGACATGTAGGGTGTGCCTTTCTCAGTCTGATACATGCTCTCTCTCCAAGGATGATCTGAGTGTCAAAGCAAAGATAAGTTTGAAGCTAAGGGAAACCATCTCATGATCTTGTACTTACAGAGAGGTAGCTTTGCAAGGCTTTTCATTTCTTGGACAAATGTTCTAATGAGAAAAGTGTAAATACTAGAGCCTCTCTTCATCTTATTTTGAAATAAGAGGCTATTGTTTGAACTCTGCGGGGAGACTGAGACTAATGTACTTGAGGTTCAAACGATGAATTCAAGTCTCAGATTTGGAAATATTTAGAGACAGATGTATGATTGCTGAGAGGTTAGTATTTCTCTCCTGTAGTAATGCAGCTTTAAACCAAGCAGATGTTTTCCACATAAAAAAGGGTTTCACTTTTACCTTGAAACTTATAAGGAAAAAGCCCTAGAAACTTCTTTGTTCTCCTGGCAGCCATTGGCTTAATGCCAAGACAGAAAAACTGATAGGTCCCTTTACCTGTCCCTTAGAAATGCCATTCTCTATTGGGCAGTTTGCCAAAAATCCCACCCAAATACTTCAGTACATAAGGCAGAGTGCAAAGCTTCTTAGTGCTTCTTGGGATGTCACTGCCAGGTACAATGCTTGCATGGACCTGTGCTCGGGTTCTATTTTGTTCTTGTTTATTACTTTATAAGTTTATTAAACCTTTTGCTTTATAAAACATCCCCAAGGAGATGTCTCACAAATTATTTTTAAGCCATTTCTCTGAGGTGCAGGACATCCTCAGAGGTATTGAACCCCTATTGAGCTAAATCAACCTGGCTCATTGAGAAATTTAATACTCCCCATTCTTATTTTTTAACTCTCAGCAAGCATCAAAAATTTACTTGGCACCTCCCATCTCACCCTCATTAAATTCCAGCAGAAAGATTGCTGAACATTCATTTGATATTACATTTTTTAGTCATTAGTAATAAATGTTGGCATTGGTGGACCTATATTTAAATCCTGACTACAATAAAATTTTATGTAACAGCAAGGTCATTAATTTAGGAATTGTTACAATAAGGCATCAAGATACATTGTCTCTTCATAAAATTACCTGTCTGACCAGGCTGGTAAAAGCAATACTGAGTTACTCATTTTATTTTGCCAAAGTATCTAGATATGGCCTTTGTTTTATTTGGATTTTTTTTTTTTTTTAGCTTGAGTTTCTTTTTACATGGGAAACCTTTGTATCCTTCAAGAAATAGAAATTATAAGGTAAAAATTGGCTTCACAGGATGCAGCTGGAATATTTGGAAAATCCTTTTTTTCATTTCTAACAACCTTAGAGTTAAGACAATTTAAGTACTATATTTAAGATGATAAAAAAACCTCCCAAACTGGAACAGAGTCTATAGTAACACATTATTAACATATTCTAAGCAAATAGTTTACATCATGTCAATGGCTAAAATCAATAAAGAACCTCAGAGGAATATTGCTCATTGAGATGCAACTATTTTGGGGATATCGACCTGTATGCCAAGAATAGATAGATAAAACTGAGTACCCCTGTTTTCTGGGATAAGAGTAAGATGTTACTGCTCATAGACTTCTACATGAAGAGATTTCAAGGGAAAAAACAAAACGAAACAAAAAATCCCAAACCAAACAAAAACCAAAAATCCCACAGAACAAACCCCATTATAGTTAAAATAGAGAGCTTGTCAGACTCTGTATTGAAACTCCTGTAAGGAGGTAAAACTCTTTTCCCTAAGCATATCTTCCATTAATATTCCAATAGATGATGGGTGACAACTCTTCCTTTCAGAAGTTATTCTCTGATTCTATCACGAGTAAAGAGATGGAAAAGCGAAAAGCAAAATTTTGTGCTGAAGCCAGCCAGAGTTTAGATGGGATTATAGCATTAAAATGAAAGATTAACAGGATTTTAGGGAGAAATAGGGTGCATTTTGTTTCAATTAAAAGCTTAGTTTACACAGAAAAAATAATGAAGCCAGCAAATTGACCTTTTCTTGTTTGAAATATCATTCCAAATGAGAAGTGCCTTCTTATGCCTTCACATACAAAAAAAAAAAAAAAAAAAAAAACCAAAAAAACCCCAAAACAACCCAACCAAACAAAATTAGCATTCCTTTAGTTTCAGATAGTAAAAAGGGGAACTGCAAAACCATTTATAATTTTAAATAGCTTAATGGCTATGATTTATATAGTGTTGTTTACTTTGTTCCCAAACGGCCAGGATATTTATCCATGTTCTAAAACATCAAGTAAGTAATCTAACTAAAGTACTGTAATTCTTCTTGCTCCATTTAATTCTCCTGCTTTTCTGCTCTTTTTATGACTTTTTTTTTGCATGTTATACTTCAGATCATTACGTATGGTGGATGTTATCTTGAAGAAAGCAGGGCCCATTCCAGTCACACCATCAAAAAACTCTTTCTTTCTTTCTATGCCTTATTAACAACACATGGTATTGTTGGTAACAGTAACATTACACTATTGATGTTTAAGAGAGCAATATCATACAAATCAAGACTAGTATGTGTTACTCACTGCTTAGAGTATGAAGGAGGAAAGAATATTTAGATAATATGGCTAAATGGAATGGGGGGAAGAAATTTTGCAAAGGACCTTTCTCCCATAGACATCATATCCCTTTTAGCTAAAGTAGTCAGAGGTTAGTCCCTATCAGTTTGGAGATCATCAGCAAAATCCCCAACTCTTTGTCTTGGTAATGAATAATCTAGACTGGCTTTGCTTTGGGTAACAGTCTTTGAAAACTCCATTGCCTTACAGGTACACAATGCACCCCTGTAAGAGCATACACTCTCATCTACAGTCTGTGAGAAACCTTTCTGCTGGGACTCCCCAGCAGCTAAATCTATCAAAGCTACCTCTTGGACACATCAGAATCCTCACATAAGACTTACAGCAGTCTAGCAAGCATGTCCCGACAGTAGGCTGACATATGTTGTTTCTTTACTTCCATAGATTATAATAATGCCTTCTCATGTAAATTTTTCATATTCCTTAGGTTTCATATACAGTTGATCACTGCACCCTTTTATCAATTCTTTAAAACTCCTCTATATTTCCAGCTCTATCTATACCAACTAATACCTCTGTCATGGATTTATACAGTATTGATTAGATTCCTTGATATATTACCTGCTTTTTCCTTCTTGTATCTATTGCAGATTAAGCTGTCATTTCTGTGGCTTTGTATTTTCTACATTTTGACATGCAGCAAACTTACCTTGTCTTAACTTCATTAAGTTATGACATCTCTTTAATTTTTTCCATCAGAAATGAAATTAAATTATTTTTCCTTTGCCATTTGAATGGTATGACACAAAAGCAAGATATTTACACATTTTTGTGTCTTTTTTCACTGTGTAAATATTAAAATATACATAGCTTTTTACTTTAATAAAAAGGTTTATACATATAGTGTTCTCATGTCTCAATTTCATTACATTGTAAAGCCAGATTTAGACATAACAAAGAGTAACAATGGTAACAGAGATGCACTAATTTCTTTACAATCACATGGAAAAATTGTAGAGAAGAGGAATATAGTTTGATATAATTTGCAATGAAATATTTCATAAACTCATTAACAGAACTTTTAATTTATTAAGAAAATTCATTGTAAATAATAACAGAAATAGAAAGAAGAGATCTAGATTTAAAGCTGGCACTCTGAATCTAATCCTGGTGTAAACCAAATCTAAACAGGAGTTACTGAAGTTTCAAAATCATGTATATCATGCTTTATGTGAGAGGGTTAGTTTTGCAGAGGGCAAAATCTAGCACATATTATAAATTTTCCATGAGAGATACATGAAGCTAAGAGGTTCTGAACTTCATGACTCTCAACACAGAGAACAAAAAAATTCTCAAACATTGAAAAACAGGTGTGCCTTCCAGGGCTGACAACTGCTCAAATGCCTCTCCACTACTGAGCTAATGTCACGTTGAGCAACAAATTCAAACTGCTCAGAGACTGCTTTATTTACACTGAAGTTACTGTGGAGCTGGCAGTAGCTACCAGTGCAGCTGTGAAGTCTGGCAAGGCAGCACTCTGCTGTGCCCTTGCCTGTCTGGAAGTCAAGGCACATCAGCACTCTCTGAATGTGAAAGCTTCATCCAAAGTGAAGGATTCATACTGCAGCATAAGTAAGAAATGCCTGTGTCCAAACAATACATTAGCAAGTGCAGTGAAGGCTTATAAGATAATAAACAAAGTAATAGAAAAAATCAGATCCTTTATAAATAGCTGAACTTCTTACCCAAACAGCTACTGCATAAAGGTAATTTCTCGACCAGTAGTTCCTGACATTATTTTAAAACTACGAATACAACAACATCCTCCCTCTCCCCAGGAAAGCTACACAGAAAAGAAACCCCAAACAACCCAAACCTAGAAGCTAAAGGGAGTTCAACGTATGTTGTAGTTGAATTCATATCACCGACTTGGGATTTCAAATAAATTCTGCATCAGAATGCTTGCTAAAACCTCGTACAGCCCTTATTTTTGGTTTAACATTGGTCATGGACATTAACATGACTACTATCTACAGAAATTGTTACTACCACCACACTAAAATGGTCATTTACAAATGATGTCAAGTTTGGATGCAAAGTTGAGACCCAGTATGCCATATAGCTGAAACAATCTTTAGTCACTGGAATTCACAGTTCAAAGGTTTTAGGTCTCACTGAAGAACAGCAGATTTGTCAATATTAACACAACCAGAAATAGTATTATACACTGCTATTACACATCCTGAGCCTTTAGTATTTGGCTTTCTTAAATTGTCTTCCCCTTATTGCTCAGTATTTCATACAAAGAAGATTCTGCATGAACAGTGGTTATTTTCCAAGAATTCCATAAAGCCAGAAAGCCAGTTGGTCTTCACTCAAAAGAATAAGATGGAATGTCACTAAAACACCTACTCTTTTTCTGAAATACATAGAGCTAGCAAGCAAACTTAGAGGCACCCTCTCTCAGAGAAAAAGGTTGGTCTTTTTTACCTTGATTTTATCATTTTTTGAGTTACCTCACTGTCTACAGTTTTCTAACCCATTATTTGTAATGAACAAAATNAAGAAACCCCAAACAACCCAAACCTAGAAGCTAAAGGGAGTTCAATGTATGTTGTAGTTGAATTCATATCACCGACTTGGGATTTCAAATAAATTCTGCATCAGAATGCTTGCTAAAACCTCGTACAGCCCTTATTTTGGGTTTAACATTGGTCATGGAGATTAACAGTCATGACCTCTACAGAAATTGTTACTACCACCACACTAAAATGGTCGTTTACAAATGATGTCAAGTTTGGATGCAAAGTTGAGACCCAGAATGCCATATAGCTGAAACAATCTTTAGTCACTGGAATTCACAGTTCAAAGGTTTTAGGTCTCACTGAAGAACAGCAGATTTGTCAATATTAACACAACCAGAAATAGTATTATACACTGCTATTACACATCCAGAGCCTTTAGTATTTGGCTTTCTTAAATTGTCTTCCCCTTATTGCTCAGTATTTCATACAAAGAAGATTCTGCATGAACAGTGGTTATTTTCCAAGAATTCCATAAAGCCAGCAAGCCAGTTGGTCTTCACTCAAAAGAATAAGATGGAGTGTCACTAAAACACCTACTCTTTGTCTGAAATACATAGAGCTGGCAAGCAAACTTAGAGGCACCCTCTCTCAGAGAAAAAAGTTGGTCTTTTTTTACCTTGATTTTATCACTTTTTGAGTTACCTCACTGTCTATAGTTTTCTAACCTATTATTTGTAATGAACAAAACGTGTTTTCCTCTTTTATTTCATGAGTTTCCTACAGATTTCACTGTATTTACTTGAGAGGAAAGACAGAATGAAGAAAAAACCAAACCCAAAACAACCATCAAGATGTTATTTTAGTTCTTAGCTAAATTTGAGGAACACCCTAAGAACTCAAATTTTATTTGATTGCAGAAAACCAAATTCTAGGCTTTCATATGGAAATTGTCAAATACCAGACCTTAGTTGTATAGCTGTTCAAAAAATGGAGAGGGAAAACCATCCTGAATCATGATGGACCATGAGAATCATGAATTTAGTTAAGGGAAGACCATGACAAAACCTTATTTTTATATTTATAAATGCATCTTTCTTTGCAGAATGACTTGGGGTTGGGGCTGTGGGGAGGGAGATTGGACGTTATGTGGAGAAAGCACCTCATGGTACATCTGACTGGTCAGGGTTGTTGACTTCCAGTTTAAAACAGGTGTCCTTTCTGACCAGTAACTTGGGTGACCCTGCCCAGCATGTCTGCATCCATTGGTTGTACCTCCAGCAAGCACAGCCAGGGACCATCAAGGTTTTAAAAGAACTCTAAGTATACAGGGATATAAAATACCTATCAATTTTTAATCTACATAATTATAATATTTCAGCGTGTAAATATTTTTTATTAAGCCTGAAAACTGACAATTCTCAACGTCTGCAAGAATATCAACATTTTGACCTTAAAACTACACATTCTTTAACAGTGTTACTTTATGGGACCTTTACAACATATAATATCCTAAGGAACAAAATATATGTTGTTGTTTTACTCTTTGTGTTTTCCTTTTTTATTAATATCTATGTTAGACAGGTTTTTTTTTCCCTGAGTAATTTGTAGTATAATATAACATTACTTTATCTCTCTGTGGGTACATCCCTATTACTGTGGTACCTTCAAAGACATCTAACCACAACAGTGTAGAAAATTATGTTTTATATTTGAGAACAGTTTTCATTCATATTAATTTATCCCTTCAATTCTCTTGTGAAAACAATCACAGTGAAGACAAACCACTGAGTGATTTAGTTTAAACCGCAGGTGCACCAAATCTTTTTACTGTGCCTGCAGAGAGATCTTTGAATATCCCAGTATCCATTTCAGTAGCAGTAATTGGTTTATAATAGCAGTCTTGGACAAAATAAGCTCAAAGTTTTGAAAACAATAAAAAAATCTTCTATTTATTTTATGATGTTCTTTAAAAAGACCTCACTATAGCATAAGCTACATTACTTGGTATATGACAGGTTAATTCAGTTTTGCTATAACATTCAAATAGCCTCTACAAATAATTGTGGAAAGGCAATATACTGTCACTTTTCTTTTTTTCCTGCATTATCCATTTTGAAAAGGCTCCAGCTCTTGCAACATTTAAAAGAATATTTTGGATTTGGCTTTGCTTGAATCTACTACAGAGAAGTATGCTAATCTACCCCTCTCATGTTTCTGCAATGATATTGAAATTAATAATTTCTTCAAATTGTTGTTCCAGTTTGTTTGCACTCTGAAAATACCCTTAGAAAGCAAAGGAGGAAAAATAAACTCTATAAAATTAAGGAACAATTAAACAACTTTTATTTCATGCTGTTACTCTTCTCTACCTTTGAATGTATAAAATATTGCTTGAATTATTATGAACCAGATGTAAGTTTATCTGGAATTTGTTTCTAATTCACCTGAGTAAAAGTTATGTACAAATATTTTGTCTTTTCTGCCACCCCACCTCTTTGACCCTTACCTTCCCAAGCTTGAAACCTTCAAACAAATAGGTAAAGTGTAGTTCTTGGACAAAGAATTAATCAAGTAATATCACCATAATGTAGGAGAATTGGAAGAAGCTGAAATTGCTTTAGTCTTTATGAAAATTTTATTTCAAATGGTTTTATTATCTGTATTTTAAAATTATTATGAAGACTAAAGAAAACTCTTGCAACAATTCTTACAAAGAATTGTCTTTCCATGTATTACTAAAAATGTTGCAGTAATCCCAAATAACAAGTACTTAACTGGCTGTTTTGTAAGTTTTGTACAAATACCAAAGTTGGCTCAGTAGTCCACACCCTTGTCAATAACAGTAATGATAAAGTGAAAAGTTCATGAAATCTCTGCCTATGAGAGAAAATCTGTATGTTGAAAAAATATCATAAAACATATTATTTCATCTCCTCAACATTTTGTTCTCTAGTATATCCCCCATTTTAGGGAAAAAAAAAAAGAAGACTTTTATAATATTATTTTAGTAGAGCTGAATTTCTCATGTTAGAAGGCATCAAAGTGTTACTTAACCCAGTTTATTTTTTGTTCTACACATATGCTTGAAGGTTATGGCTAATTTACAAAACTGTTACTTAGTAAATGTCTATCAGCACCTTTCAGGTGCAGACTGGCTGGGTTCTGGTAGATATTAATTTATAATCAAGCTGATATTTTATATTAAATTACATAAGAATGTGGCACTCAACATTAATATAATATTTCTACTATTTGGTCATGATACAATTACTTCATGTTGATGAGAAATTCTTTAAGAAATTAGATTTTATGGACAAACAATTTGTATCTATTTGAGGAAATATTCAGATCTAATTGTGCAATTAGCTACATTTTCAGGGAATCCCTGCATATTAACCAAGGTTGTGTTCATAAATTCCACAGCCTTATGATTCTTTTAACAATTTTGAGGACTAGTTGTAGTGCTTACTCAAAGTAAAAAATAACATCTATTTTATCTCCTGTCTCAGACTTTTCATGGTAGGTCTTGTTCAGAAAAAGAGTTATTTACAATTAAATTAAAATATTTTTCAAGTTTAAAGTTCTTCCATTTTCTCAGCAAATTTTTGCCTTTAGATTTTAACAGGTACAACAGCATTCCCCAGTCATGTTTGGAAAAATCCTACAATGTCATGTCTTAATGGTATCCTACCTTGGTTTAATTCTACCTGAATTTATTTAAAATTGTCGTTAAATAGTAACAAGTCTGAGTGACAGGACATTATGTATGTCTTCCCATTTGCACTTGCAATTAAGTATAATCATGCTGTTTAGCTGTATTCTTAGGAAACATTTGTCTATTGCTACCCTATCTTTAATGCTGTGGAGTGTCATATCCCACTGGAAAGTGACAAGTGACTAGATAAAAATAAATGTTCCATCATAAGCATTCTTTCACTTGTAACTGGAATACCTCAAAATGTTTCACTTTCAATGTATCGTAAGTATGAGCAAATTTTTATAGATAACTGGATAACTAAGCATTTTCAGGCTCAGTTCAAAGTTGAGAAGAATACTTTATGGTGTTATGGTAGCATACTGATGCCCCATATCATTAATTATAGTGTTTAATCCTATCTTTTTTTCCTGTGGCTTTTGTTTTCCTTGAGAGGTACACAAGTGATGGAAATCTGATGAAGAGTAGGTTTTTGCTACAAGAAAAATTCATTAATACCAACTCTGGTAGCAGAACTTCTCTTTTAACTAATCACATCTTGATGTAAATTGTAATACACAATTTACTTTCTGACTGATCGTCTCTCCTGAGGAAAAAAGGAAAATTTAATTTTTTTAACTTGCATTTCTATTCTTCTTATATTCCACATGGTAATGAAGAGTTTGAAAATAATTTAATTAATCAGATTTACTGACAAAACAAATTTCATATCAAAGACAGCAATGATTAAATTGTAAAAAAATTAGTTTTGAGTGATAAAGGAAGAATATATTTTTTCTAATTACTGCTTGTGTTTAGAATAATTTTTATGAAGCCCAAGAATCTATGTATAAGTTGACTCCTTTTTAAATGGTCACGTCTATGTTTTACGTTCCTGTGTTCATGTTTTTCTCACTATCATAGGACATATCAACAGCATATGAACAGTATATGGAAGATTATTTTTACACTATTCCTAAAATTCAAACCTAGTAATGGGAAAGTTCATACTTCCTTCAGGTCTTGATAACAACCTTGTATTTTCTTTGCAATAAAGTGTATAAAAACACCAAGCTAAAATATAGCTCTCTTTTTATATTATGTTTAGCTGTAACATTATTCAGGCAAATTTTACCAAAGTTTCATAGAAAGGTCTATCTCCTATGAAAGAAAGAATTTATATTTGATGTGTTTCTTTTCCAGTAGATAGAAAAAACGAATAAACACTTTTAATTGTCATAAAATGAATATTTTTAAGAATGCTTAGTCAGAGATTTTTGTAGAGATTGAATCTGCAGTCCAACAATAGAAGACAATGAAAATTTAGGTTGAAAAGTAACTCAGATTGATGAAGGTGTAATACAAATGTGTCATAACAATTTTCAAGTATAAAGCTTAATAACAGAGGATATAAGCCTCTGGAATTATATGTGCTCCTATCTTATATACTATTGTACTTCCATTGATTGCATCAGATTTACTGTATAGAGCAGGATTAATATTCTCAGCAAATTCTATGTTACACAAAATCAATTTTACTTCCTATATTCAGAAAATTTTCAATATACAAGCAAATTCTTTCAATCATTTCACACTTCCATCTTTATCTTCATTAAAATTACTTGGAGTAATTATAGCTCAGCTGTGCATGTAGAAAAAAAACTTTGCAATGAATTTTAGCTTAAATTAAAATCCTCTTTTTCAGTAGTATTTCCAGTGCTAGTTTAAGAAAACACACACACACATTTTTAAACAGAGAAAATAATATGTATCTTTGATTGAATAATTAACTTTTCTCTACAAACTCAATGCTGCTTTTGAGATTTTATTATTTTTGAGGCCTTTCTGTAAAAAGAGGGGACCAACAAATTAATCCAAAAAAGCTTATGTTTTAAAATCTTCACATACTCTGAACATTATTTGTAATAATATGCATGGGAAACACTTAAAATTAATGATTTTTTATTTGAAACTGAGTTTTGCAAAGAAATAAGATGCGATAAAAAAACTCATTTATGAAAAATGGCTCAAGTAATATGGAAAATAAATAAAAATAGGTACTCTATTTATCTCCATTGCTTTTAAACAGAACTAAGACAAGAACTGTGAAAGGCCAATGATCAAATTTATTTTAAATTTTATTCTGTACTTAGTCACTGAGACAGAAAAACAAAGAAATCTTTAATAAACAAATGTCCAAAGTGATCTTGAAAAATGTCACATGAACCTGCCATTGAAAAGGAAATGTGTGAATTCTCAAGTGCAAATCTTTACTGTAGATCAAACCCAGTTTTATTTCACTGTGCCATAAACATGACTATTAATCCTGAAATGTGACAGTTTCTTTTCTCTGCCCTTACTTAAAATTTAACTCTGATCATCATTTAAAAATGTGCAATGCAGTATTTCACAGTAGATAAATCTTCCCTGCTCAGTAGATAAGAACCAAGCATATAACACTTGAGTCCTGAAGCTTGCTGTACTATCTGAGTGTCAGCTGAAATGAGAACATGACTGTTATTGCCAACACAGAAGCAGGTTCTGTTTTGTTAGTTCACTTTCTGATTCCATTTTGATTGTTATGCAATTGCTTCAAAATGGCACCAATTTATATCACACAAAAAGAAAATATGTTCAATATTCAGTTCAAGAAGTTCTATCCATTTGCCACTTACTTTTGTTTTCTTGCTTGTATTTGTTTAACATTCGTTCTGTTTTTACTCTTCCTACAGTTTTTTGACTACTTGATTACTAAAAGATTACACCTTCTTTGGGTAGATATTGTCACACTATTTCTTTCAATTATTTCTGTAAGCTCCTCCTTGTTTGTTAATGATTCATTGTATAAAAAACGTCCCATCTGTTCAAGGTCTATTTTAATCTTTCCTGTTTCTGTCTTTTGCACAGCTAGCCCTTCTCAGCTCAAATCTTGCATATTCTGCTTTTTACAGCCAGTCCAATTATCAGTTAAGGAATATACTCTTTTAAGCTGCATGTCTGAACTAATTTGAAACCTTGCATATTGATGTGAAAATATTCCAAATGGTTTCACACATATTCTACCAGATTTATCTTTTAAAATAGTTACAAATCCAGCCCTTAACAAGATGACACAGGCTTCTTGGGGGTTCAGCAATTTAATACTTTGGCTTTTAATGCCCAGTGTCAGGTGCTCATGCAGTCTTGCAATCTCTATTGCTTGATTGTATCAGAGCTTTTAGGCAGGAAATTTCTCTGCTGCTTGTTCTTGAAAATCATTCAAGCCTTATTTTTTCAGTTCTGCTTTCAAATGATTGCATCTGTGAACAATTTCTTTGTAAGCTATTTCTGTTTATGTATCTAAAACTTCCTGTGTATATTTAACTATACAAAGGAATGCACCTTTTGGTTTTCTTTTATTTGGCTCACAAAGATTCTATTTGAACATAACACAAGCTCTGGGTTCATGTACAGGCCCTTAGTTAAATATAGTCATAAGCAGAATGATCCTATCTGAAATTCCAGTAGCGGAATATTGCCAGTCAGCTAGCATTTGCAAAAGCAACTGGATCAAGAGAATAATGCATTTCTTATCTTCAGTTAAGAGCATACATCTGTGATAAAAAAAAGACCAAGAAGCCTTTTCTTCATAAATCATCCACATATTTGCATCCTGATCTGAATGAAATTTCAACTATTCAGCTACTTGTTTGTTTTCAGCATATCATGTGATTTAAGGCACAAAACACAGCTATTTAGTTTAGCTATTCAAGGTTCAACATAACAAAACACGACATAACAAAGGAGCCAAGAGAACAAGCATTAGCCATTTTGACAAAGCCTGGACTTGAGGAATTAGTAGGCTGGTATGTCACAGTAAACTTTGTAAATTTTGATTCTTAAGGGAAAAAAAAATCAAATTAAAGGCCTTGAATACCACCCATAAGATGGTTAATATGAGTCTTATCAATTTTATTTAATTTTAAATGTTATATTTTTGGCTGAACTGGTTTGAAGACAATCATGAAATTCACAAATTTCTTGTATGTGGAAAGCCTTGAACAAGAAATAGCCTTTATCTACCTGGGACTAGAAACATTAATGGTGGAGCTACCTTTTCTGGTTTCCTTGTTTTATACAATATTATGTATGTGCAAACATCTGGTGAAAAGCTCCAGGAAAACCTTTGAAGACTGATAATTCAAAGGGAATAGATAGAACTGAAATCATCGAATCTGTAAAGCTGCGTGAATTAGGATGAAAATGAACTGAGACAGACTCTTTTACTTACGCATTTTCCCATACACATGCTCTAGAGATGAAAGTCTTCAGTGTTCTTTGATGAACAGAGGGAAGGTCTGTTCTACCTCAAAGTAGACTGGACTCTTAGCAGAATTCTTCCAATTTTTTTAAATAGTCTTCTCTACACTGACTGTAACCTTCATAATGAAAATATATGTAACTTTTCATCCAGTTTCTCTACTACCAGATTCTTTTTTACTTCAGCACTCTACAGACTTTTTTGTACCCTTAATCTATTTTCAGGTCTGACAGAAAATGTGCTATTTCCTTCTAATCTTCCAATTACTTTTCAGTGTTTCTAGTGGAGTATGAGAATGTTCATTCAGGTGCGTCAATAAAGTGATAATTTTAAATTCACTCACATTCTGTTATGGGTGAAGGAAAAATTATATCTACTTCCCTTTGTCCTCCTCCTCAACACTCACACCTAAGGACAACAATTAGGAGAGAAATTATCATTTCTCAATTAAATAATATTTGTGGATCATGCCATTCCCATATCCTTCACAGAATGCTGAGGCCCTGAAAAAAATCACATTAGTTCTACTGCTAATCTTTTTAATAGCCTGAGCTTTTTAATGAGTTATTGAATGCTCTCTCTCAAAACCATCTTGTTCCACAGTCATCTCCAGGCACAGACTACTTCCCTGTTAATCTACATACTCTGACCTTCTAAATGCAAGCAAATCCTGTATCTACTAATAATTTGGACTCCTCTCAAAATTTTTGCAAGAGAAGCCTTTAATCTTACCATACATCCTCTTGGATTTCTTTTTAATCTGCTGCATCTTTATACTTTTGCATTCATAATTAATTACCCATCCTATTTATATGATTTTACTAGAAGGTCCACTTCAAAATAGAAGAAAGTAATAGAACTAATCCTAAGGTGATTTTTTCTTCCTTTTGTTTCTCTTTAGCTATATTTCTTACATTTTCCTCAGGGTTTCCTTTCTTGTTAAGCTGTAATTTTAACTATCTTTGATAAATGTTATAAAACAAAGATTTCAATGAGCATCAATTGGGCAAGCTTCACTCCATATTCCCGCACTTCATGTCATCCTGTTCACTTTCTTGTTTTCACTTTGTATCAGGTTTTTAGGTTTTATTTTTGAAATTATATTTCTTCTGTTCCTCTCCTGTCTCCTTGTTTCCCTTTCTTCCCAGATTTTAGGGATTTCAATGGGAATAATTTTGGCAAGTTTTGGTCCTTTTCACTGTTCCTCATTTCACCTCAGTACATTTAGTTGTAGTCACTCTATTTCAAATTTTCTGTTTAGTTCAATTTGATTTTTGATTGATGATCTCTCCTTTCCACATTGTTTGTTCAAACTCCATCCTCCAATTTCAATATTTCATTCCTTTTCTTGACTGGAAATAAGCCCAAAAAGGTTGGCCTACATTCTTCTGAGTAAATACAAAACAAATTTGAAGGAGCACTGGACTTGACAGAAAACAATTGGTACTCAGACCAATTCTTTCATCCTTTATGCTTCTTAAATATGGTATTTTAAGATAAGTTTTGTTCAATGTACTAAACAATTTTTCTTTTTTCCCTTTAGTGTTTGGATTTTATTTTTTTAATCACATTCTCTTTGAAGTTCCTCACAAATTGTCTTTTTGGTTAAGGTTATTGAAGTTAGATCATTGCAGTAATAACTAAAAATTTACTGGCGCCATTCATTGGCACTGTAGCCCTTTGTCAGACTGACCCACAGGCAGGCCATTAAGTTCTCAGACCCCTGAAAAGTGTGGCTTCAGTAAACAGCTTACTGAGAGTAGCTTCCAGCCAATCTCCTGAACTGTGCACAAGGGTTATTGGGAAGAGCAGTTTTAATGGAATAAAAGTGTACTAAGAGCTGCAATTTAAATATATTTTGTCAGTGCCAAGTTCTCGGACATTGTTTAATTTATAACTTATGACATAAATTTAATGGTTAAAAAGTGGCAGAAGCATTCAACAGCCACAAACCACTTAGGAAAGATACTTACTTTCTGTGTGTTTGTTTCTCATAGAATTTAAAGTTTATTATAGAATTAATGTAACACTGTCTTCATAGGCCAAATTAGCAACTCTGAAAATTCTTCCAATAGTATTAATGCATACTAAACCATTTGACATAGTTTTTCATGTCAGTAGCTGTGTTTTATTAATTCTGGAAGTTCTTTTTCTCACTGGAAAGTCTCACATACTAAATAGTAGCTTTCAGCCGAAATTTATTATTAGAGGAAATACTTGGATCTTAGAAAAACAATGCAAAGAAGAAAAGGAGGAAAATTGAGGTTTGCCAGCGAATAACCACTTGATTCAAGATAACAAAAAAGAAAAGGAATGAGTGAAGGCAATGTTGCTCATTTCTTGTCTTGCCCTGTTGTACAGGCATTTTGTAAAAAATTATGTATTTAGAAAAGGAAATAAATAATGTTTATTCATCGGTCTGTGAAAAACAAGTAATTTGATTGAACAAAACTAGAAGATTCAAGTAATGCCTTTTCTTCTGCCACTCACTAAGGCTGACAATCACCTGGTTTTAGCTATCATTAAATGTTAGTGATCTAGATGAAGCTGGTTGTCTGGTCTTCTTCCTCAAAAATGCATGGCAAAAGAAGGAAATGGGTAGGACAAGGTCAGAGCATAAGGAATCTTTCATCTTTTAAATATTCATAGAAAAGGTCCAATGTTTTCTTCATTTTTTGTAAAGGAAACTTCAGGATTAAGTTTAGATTATACTGTGATAATCCCTCTGCAAATGTATTATGTACAACATAGGTACTAATTATATATTTAAATTTCATTAACCTTAATGGAATTTAAGTGTGACAGTCATCAATTGTTGTCTAATGATTAGCTCTGAAAATGTGTGTGTATATATATATATATATATGTGTGTGTGTGTATATATATATATATATGTATGTATGTATGTATGTATGTATGTATGTATGTATATAATGGCTTTGGCTCTGTCCAGATTCCAGATATCCCAAGATATTTAGTCTGCTTAAGGGACAGGCTAAGTTTTCATTTTTTCAAAATTACTTTTGGATTAAAATTTTAAGGAAATTACTTAGAAACCAGTAGGAATCAATGTTGCTGAAAGCAAAACTTTCCAGTTTGATCATATTTGTATTTTGAAAGGGAAGCATTATTTCAAACTGAGAAAGTAATTATATATGTTTATCTTGACCTTAACAACATTATAGTTTAGTGAATATGTGAAGAATTTTTCCAATGACAAATGTAGCTTTGAATTAATATAATGCAACTATACACTTTCTATCCAAATTTGAAGTTTTTGTTTAAGCTATTATTTACTTACGAATTGATTTCTTTCTAGGCTTGTCAGACTAGCCTTAGGGAATTTTAGGTTTGGAGCAAACACTATCCAAGGACTGCTTAGTTTAACTGATTTGAAATATAACACAGGAACATCACCCTAAATCATGTATGTTATAATTGCTTTTGTTTTCACTTGTACTGCTGTTTCATTTTGACATTACACTGAGCTCTCTTCCCAGTGGCAATAAAACGTCTAAATCATCTGTTGTGACCTTCAATTCCATTAAAAAAGCTTCCACTCACCTCAATCTCTAAATATAGGATTTTTCATAACCCTGCAAGAAAATAAGACACTAAATGCAAGAATATTGTACTCTTTTGTAATTTCATATGCTTTTCTGGTTTCAAGGAACCAGCTCTTTTTTTGTTTGTTTTTTGTTGTTTTTCAAGGGTTGTTGCTAATTAGATGTTTAAGATAGTTATATTCTGTTTCTCTGTATGTGTTCAGCAACAGAGCTTCTGTATGAGGCTTATTAATCAAATTTACTTTTATAATAAATAAGACTGGATTTAGCGATAGTTATTGACTGATTTTTGTCAAAGTAACTATGTAAATTTGACAAATAATGACTAAATTGAGTGCCAGCTACAGAAAGCTAGTTGAGTGTAGCTACTATGAGTAGTCTTATGAAAAAATTCAATTATGAAGTAAATGCATCTTTTTCCTAGGGCTTCTACAACTCCCCAGATACAGAATTTTATGGGTTGGAGAACAAAGAACCAATAAAAATGTTTAAAAAAACTCCCGCTATGTATTTCTAGAGAAGAAAACTGTCTCACATATCAAAATCTTACTGTACAAAAAAGAGGAGTATAATCCTGTCTTGGTGGGACTCCGTAGAAGAGCACACACTGATTACAAGGCAAATAATTCACTCCAGCAGTCTGCAACAACTGCTATGTTTTGATATACGTGCTTTTTGGGGTTTTTTTGGTACAATTCATGTTAGATTGTGTTCTTTTCAGTTCCAGGAAAAGAAATGAACCCACTTTGCAGAAAAAAAAAACCAAAAAGCATCAAAAAACCTAACCAGTTAACAAAACAAAAACCTCAGCAAACCTCTAGGTTCAACTGTGTGGTCTGCCATGATTTCATGTGACATCTTGTCTCACTACATTTTTACTGGTGAGGTAATTATCATTTCAGAGCTTCAAAAGAATCACATGAATTGGTTTTCAATAATTCATAAGACAGTAGAAACGTTCTAGAATTTGAAGACAGCTAATGTGGCTCTGTTTAAAAATGCTTATATATGCATCTTAGCTATTGGCTCACCAGAACAGCAATCTTGGACAAGATAAGGAACAACTTACAAATGAAAAGACAAACAAATATGTAAAGAACACCAATGAAAATTATAACTGCTACTGCAAAATCTGCAAAAATATAAATGGCTTCTGCAAAATCATATTGGTTCGGAGTACAGAGGTCCATGTTTTCCTGCATATTGGTGACCCACGATGTATGGAACGTGCGGTCCGGAGCAGACCAGAGCTCTTTGCACTGTGAAGAGGGTCTGCGGAAAGCGCAGGAGGCCCGGTCGGAGGCCACCACCCTGGCCGTGGTGGTGGGAGTCGAAGCTGGACTCCAGGCGGAGTCGGGGGCAGAGAATCCTCCAGGGAAGAACTCTGTGGATAATTTACGCCACAGCGGAACACCTAGAAAAGGTGAGACAGCCGGGGCTGGAGGAGATGGGGAAGGCTTTGTCGGAAGAGGAGACAGCCGCGATAAACCTCCTTCAGCTTATGCTTTCTAAGAAAGCACACAATTATTGGGGTCGGGAAAGAGGACTTTTTGCTACCCCCAGAACTGCTTTTGATACTGGCACATGGGATAAGCGGGGAATGGAGCTGTGGGACGCAGTGAGCGATGTGTTAAAGGAAATAAAAGGACTAAGTACTTTGTGGAAAGCTGTTATTACAGCGCGGAAACAGTTAAAGGCAGATCCCACAGCTGTGGCCGGGGCTGCTGCCGCTTTAAGATCAAAAGACCCCGCTGCTGCCTTGCCGGCTCATGTGAGAGAGTTTTTCGGGGGGGAAGAAACAGTTTTACCATCTCTACCTTTCGCACCTCAGGGACAGAAATACAGGCTCCACAAGCTGCTCACAGCAGTGGTTCCTCTGAATGCATTCTGTCTCCACAGGCTGCAGTGGAAATGGAAGGGTTGGAGGTGGACATGTATTTGCCTCCACCAGCTCAGGATTTTTCATCTGAATTCCCTGAGAACTTAACTAAAACATTAGGGAGTCGTGTGTCTCCTCCGCTGCTTCCCTCACTGTCTGACTCACTCCAGCCTTGTAGCAGGCATTCAAATGCAGAGAGCAGGTATTCAGATGTAGATCGTAAGCTCCCTGTGAAGCAGCAGGAGAGCCAGAGGCAATTAAAACAACTATCTGAAGTCAGACCTTTGGTACATCAGAGGGAAAGACGAAGAGAAGAATCCGCGTTTTGGATGGGGGACGGGAAAAAAAAATATTCAGTATGCTAACAGATCGACTCCCCGGAGTCCGGACCGTAGTGACCGGGTGCATTTGTGGGCACCTTTCTTGGGGGTCAAATTTCCAGGAATGTACCTGCGTTACAGGCAGAGCCACGAGCTAGGTTTTCAGTGGTGAATCCATGCTGCAGGGCAGGAACTACAAATCCCATCATGTCCCTGGCAGCTGACGGGGAAGGGTGCCACCTTTGAAATGGAAACTACAGCCCCTAAAATGCAAAGCAGGCTCGACCAAACATGTTATATGGTGACACTGATCCCGGAGGAAAGAGCAGTTCAAATTTCTCATTCTAAAAATGTCAAAAATGTCTTTTTCAAGCAGTCACAGCTGGCGCCAAAATTGAGCAAGAGAATAAAGGAGGAAATAAGGGTTTTAGGCAGCAATTTGAGTTAGGAACAGTTCAAATGTGTGGAGGTCTGTGTCAGTCCCAAGCAGAATGCAGAGGGGGGCTCTCAGGCAGGTGTGACCTCAGACATGGGGGTGCCATTCCTGGTGGCCTCTCCAAGCCACTCAGGAGTCCA